>CM049809.1:23217899-23327000 GCA_027422405.1 Ptychobarbus kaznakovi
AAAAAAAAAATGTGATAACATTTTATAACCCGTAAATCAAATATCGAAGTTAAGAGTACCATAGTCTCAACCTCAAATAATGCGTAAACATATGCACTTCAGTTTACTTACTATTCTAAAGGCTTTCAGTAACACAGTAATGCTTCTCAAATGCATCTTTCCATTAAGATACATTTAGAGAATTTTTTCCAAACCACCAAGCATTGTATGTTAATTGAAATTGCATTTGGGTTCAAATATGCCACGCTGAAAATGGTTTTGTGGTTTAGACCCATTTCCCAGCATTCACTAGGACATGAATTAATAATTGGGTTGCAGTGTTGGGGAGTAACTAGTTACATGTAACGGAATTACGTAATTTAATTACAAAATAAAAGTAATTGTAATTAGTTACAGTTACTAAGAAAAGATGTGTAATTAAATTACAGTTACTTATGAAAATGTTAAGGATTACACAGAGGGTTACATCTGATTTTTTCACACACACTCCCACATACAGATTTAACTGATTTCTTTCATAAATTGCAGTGACTGCTCTAAAATATGAAGCACCAATGTTTCAGAAGTCTATAACATGCTTATCCAATAAGTCTTATATTTCCTATATGGGTTTATGTATATGCTTTTTTTAAGATTAACTGTTTTTTTCTAAGGCATCATTAGATTCCAGTGTTTCATGTCATAGCTATGCAAAGATTTGATTTTAAAATCAATATCATAGCTATAAAACTATTTCTTGTTAAGATTTTAAATCTGTATTTAACCTCATAATGATTTTAAAGTAAGTCTGATTTTGAGGTGGCTGTGCTTCAAAGGGGACATCGGATGCCTATTTTCCACAAGTTGGTATGATTCTTTAGGGTAATCTTGAAATGGTCTCGGTGGGCGTGTAAAAAGAAACAGCAACTCGTTTTGGTGCGTATCTGTGTGGACGAAGTACACAAATCAAGTACTGAGTAAAAGTACGGTTACGTATAATAAAATATTACTCCAGTAAAAGTGAAAGTACTGCTTTTTCAATTTTACTCGAGTGAAAGTTACAAAAGTACTAGATTTTTTATGTACTTAAGTAAAAATAGTACTGATAGATAGATTTATTTTCCAATTTTATATAGACTACTTTATTTAATTTTATATTAGCACATATTTTTATAATCCTACTGCCCAAAAATACATGGGGTTTTACCAAAAATAACCACTATATGGAGTCAAGATATATATTTTGTTGTTGATATGGACTACGTTGATGAGAGTGATGTAGTAATGTTCACTGTGAAGCTTTACACTGCCTTGTACCTGAGAGAAAACCGATTTGATCATCTAATTTTCACCAGTAAGAAAAAGTGTTTTAAAGCTTGTTGTTTTGCAGACGTCAGTTATATATGAAATGAGAATTAGGCCTGAAGTTAGGATGAACATTTTAATGAAAATATAATTATATTTTCATTATGATTTTTTTCTTGTCAAACCTCGTCTGTGGTTGTAAAAACACTCCTGGCCAAATGCCCCCAGAGGACATCACTTCCCACTTTGATAATTACTGTTAGTTACCATATTCTGAACATCACATCCTTTCTTTTTTCCTCAGATGTAATCTATCTTAGGTGGTTGAAATAAAAATATTTGGACTTTATATCAAAAAAATTTCCTCAACTTAGCACCAGCAAGCTTGTTAGCTAGACAGTTAGTATCAGGTAACAATATTTACTTATTTTCAGTATGGTTATGAATAAACATTCATATCTGTCTACTCGGCTAGTTGATTTAAACAATATAAAAAATTATACTGTTGATAAACAATATAAAAATAGACATCACATAGGGCTAAATGCGTAGCATTTTAATAAAACTGCTAACGTTACAGCAGTGGGGAATATGAACGTGCATGAGTTATTTTATTTAATCTGTGTTATTTTAATGTTTCGTTTTTTGACCTAAAACTTAGAGACACTGCCATTGATCTGTCTGCATTCAAGCATTTCAGTGGGCTTAAATAGATCACCCTTTACAGCAGATTTAGTTCACAAACAACTGACAGTTTTGAGCTAAATGTGATTTTTAGTTACAATAATTAATTCTAAAATTTCGACATTAGTAACTTACTTTGAGCAGCATCAGTTGCGCACGCGCGCCCGCGCGCTCACAATACTTCCCGGTTCTTTACTTGTGAGTTCAGTTCACTGAAGACTCGCTCTAAACGGTTCATTTGAATGAGTGAAGTTTTCGACTCGAGAACAGCTGCAATCGGATCTTTCCAATTCGTGAATGAATCGTTTGTTGCGATTTGCGAAACGATTGAACAGGTTCATTGAAAAGAATCAGTTTGTTCATGATAATAAACCACGGCTTCTGCGTCTCGGAGCACGTGATGTATTTTAAGGAGTAACGATATGCTATGAAATGTAGTGAAGTAAAAAGTACGATCTTATGCTTTGGAATGTAGTGAAGTAAAAGTAAAAGTTACTCAAAATAAAACTACTCCAGTAAAGTACAGATACTTGAAAAATGTACTTAAGTACAGTAACGAATTACTTTTACTTCGTTACTGAACTACACTGCGTATCTCTTTACATGCCATTGAGCTCTGCTCACCCCGCCACTCTCTTCTGTGGAAGAGCAAAGGCGATTTGCAGATAATCATAAAAAAAATATAAAGTGGGAGACTTACTTCTTCTGGAGTGCAGATGATCATGAACAATGGTTGCTGATCCATCCTTTAGTTTGAACTTTTAACCAAAACTTGCCTTGAATTGGCCCTTATTCAGAAAGCAGTTCTGGAGTAAAATGATTTGCGCAGCCAGACATAAACTAATTTAGTGAAAGTGAAGTGACGTGTGGCCAAGGATGGTGACCCTTTCTCAGAATTTGGGCTCTGCATTAAACCCATCCAAAGTGCACACACACAGCGTGAACAAATACACCGTGAACACACACCCGGAGCAGTGGGCAGCCTTCTAATGCTGAGGCCCCCGGGGGAAGCAGTTGGGGGTTCGGTGCCTTGCTCAAGGGTCTCACCTCAGTCGTGGTATTGAGGATGGAGAGAGTGCTGGTTATTCACTACAAAATCTAAATTGCTTGATAATTGAGACTGTTTAGGCTTTTGGGGGGATCAAAAAAGGAGTGAATTTTTACCATTGTAGGGTGGTTGTGTCCACACACTGCAAAGACACACTTATATGCAAATGAAGATATTTTGCATCCAACATCTCCTTTAAAATTAAAATATTATAATCTTAATTCAAGTGATGAAGGCTTTCGAGAGTCTGACAGTAATTAGTGTTAAACTCTACTGTAAGTTTAACCCTGCCTGCTTTGCATGTTTGAAAATGATTAATAGTTGAAAATATTAGAAATTTAGAAAAGTAATCAAAAAGTAATCAAATGTAATCAGTTACTTTACTTTTATAAAGTAATTGAAAAGTTACACTACTTATTACATTTTAAGTAGGGTAACTTGTAATCTGTAACCTATTACATTTCCAAAGTAACCTTCCCAACACTGTTGGGTTGCACTATTTGGTCATTCTTGCTTTGCGATGTCAGAATGTGTTTGTTCCTCTACTTGATTAACCATTGGTCAACTGTTTATAGACTTACACTTCATTTTGCTGGTCTCCTTTAGACATTTTGTTACTATAAGAAACGCTACAAATACATGTCAGCTCACTATTAGTAGACTGTCATGTTATGGTTAGGGTTATAGAACAAGTTGCCATGTACTTGCAATGTTACTTATAGTCAATAGAATGTCTGTTGAAGGACCATGAAATTAAAGTATTAGTAGATTTTAAGCAGACAGTCTAGTAATATTTTGATGAGAGATCGTTGACATAGTTGAGTTACTTATAGACAACAGCTTGTATAAAGGGGACCATCAAAATTCTGTGCTAATATAATCTTTTAACCTGTTAGATGAACTGTAAATCAGCATCATTATCAGCAGCCTGACTTGTGTCCCACTCCACATGACCATCTGCAGGTGGGATGTCCCAAACAGACAAACAGATCACTTATGTAATGTAAAAAACTAAAACTATTACATTTTTTCTAGTTTTTCAACCACTTTCTTCAGTTTTGGTTTTAGTTATCTATTTTTACATTTTCATTTACATATGATTTTTTTTTTTTGTATGCAATGATATATAATAACTAAAGTGAGTTTTATGTCAGGATGATGTCGGTTTCCTGTCAGGATGATAAATAAATTCCGGCCAGCCACTTTCAGATGGAACATTTCCTCTGTGCCGATCAGGGAATGTCAATGTCTGCAAGATTCTGTGTCTTCCAGCTGGATTTGACACCACACTTCCCTGGCAAAGAAATGCAGGAGGATAATTGTGTAAAAGGAAGAGCCACGTTGACAGGCAGTTCTATTGTTTTCAGTTTGCATCTGCATTGAATTGGCTCTTGACTCCTCTCAAAAGCAGATTTGTTAGGGTCACCTCAGAAAACCCAGGAGGAGCAATTCCCAACGTTTCCAAGTGTTTTCGCTCCTACACATTATTTTCAGCTCATTTAACTGGGATAGGACGATAGCATAGCCTGAAAAGAGAGGATTCATGCTCTGCTGAACTAAGTTTCCTTAAAAGAATATATTAATAGTAACACTTTATTTTCCGTTAAATTTGGGTTGAGAGAAGGGCAGAAGGAGGTTTGATGTGACATCATACAACTATTTAAATGAATATGATCAATTTATATTGTTATATAAATATGGCAAACATCGGTGCTACGTTTTGGCTAAGTATTCCAGTGCAAAAACCTGCATCTTATTTAATAACCAGCCACAAAATAGTTTAAACAGGCGCAAAATAGCATTACATTGTGAGCATTTCAAGTGATTGTCATTCTCTTCAGTGCAAACAAGCCGCCTTTCTATGTAAATTAGACAGATATATTGTGCCCTATTTACAAAACTTACTCGGCGCAATTAACATAACAGAAAAGGATAGTCATTTAAAAGGGTTGTTTGTGTACATGGAAGCAGTAATTCATCAAATGATCAAGTGATGGAGAACAGTGTTAGAACTAGGTATGCAGTGAAGTTCAGTGCACTTGCTGTTTTAACGAACTGATTCAATTGTCTGGACGACAGAGGTGGAGTGATGCTGTAAAGTACTTCAGATATTGGTAGTCTGCCGTGTCCTCCACAACAGGAATTAAAAATGCTATTAGCCATCAATTCAACTGAAAGTGCCATCAGAACATTTTGCATAAAAAATAAGCCTGTTTCTTTAAGACAATAAATATTTATTTGCACTGTGAAGTAAATTTAATGACATTTAAGATTAATCTGTAATTATTCATCTAAGGAAATGTACGGTTCACCATTTCTTTAGTTTTTCTCCATTTTTAATTCCATTCATTGTTTGCCTTTAGTTCAATTTAAACCAACCTAGGTTCACTGGAAATGTACCTGTGATGTAAATTCTTCCAAATATTATATAATTGCTACTTGCACGTCTTGTAACACTTTCAAACTGAAATATCCAGTAAGTGGCATTAAAAGTGTATTTAGTTGGATCTAAATCAGATGAATGTAAATCTGGCAACACTTCAATAAATTGATTATTGTATATATTGCAGCAGTTAAAAAATGTGAGTGGTGCTAAGTTTAATCACATCTGAAAATAACATGCCACCTATACAAAATGCTACATTAACCTGTTAACAAAAGCAAATGTAAGATAAAAATGCATTTGATGAAACAGCCATACTATTATAGCTTGCTTCTACAAGTCTTTGAGCACTTTTATCTTGACTCGCATTTTACAGAACTTCTTCTGGTAAAACTTTAGTATAGGGACCAATTCTGACAACCAGGGTAGAGTTACAAAGCAAATTTTCTACATTACAAAAGACATACATATGGAGCGTATTACTGTATGTGATGCAAATCTAAATCTGTATTAACTCATAAATCATGCACTATATAGGTTATAACATTGCATTGTGCAAGGAATGACGTGAAAATAAATCTTTATTAATTGATAATCTGCTCTTGTATTCATAATTTGTGTGAAAATAAATAAAAGTTGTTGATTTTGTCATCTAACCTGAAAATTGCCAAGTATGTTAGATACATTTTTGGAATTTGTTGGGGAAAAAATGAAATACAACCTGAATTCCGGAAATGTTGGGACGTTTTTTTTTTGTTTTTTTTTTATAAAATGAAAACTAAAAGAATTTCAAATCACATGATATTGTATTGTGTATACACATCACAATGCCAATATTTTATTCACAATAGAACATGGATAACATAACCAATGTTTAAACTGAGAAATTGTAAAATTGTATGAACAAAATGAGCTCATTTCAAATTTAATGCCTGCTACAAGTCTCAAAATAGTTGGGATGGGGGCATGTTTACCATGGCGTAGCATCTTCTCTTCTTTTCAAAACAGTTTGAAGACGTCTGAGCATCAAGGTTATGAGTTTCTGGCGTTTTGATGTTGGAATTTGGTCCCATTCTTGCCTAATATAGGTTTCCAGCTGCTGAAGAGTTTGTGGTCATCTTTGCCGTATTTTCCGTTGAATGATGTGCCAAATGTTCTCCATGGGTGAAAGATCTGGACTGCAGGCAGGCCAATTCAGTACCAGGACACTTCTCCTACAAAACCATGTTATTGTAATAGCTGCAGTATTTGGTTTTGCATTGTCCTGCTGAAATACACAATGCCTTCCCTGAAATAAATGTCGTCTGGAGGAGAGCATATGTTGCTCTAAAACCTTTATATACCTTTCAGCATTCATAGTGCCTTCCAAAACATGCAAGCTGCCCATAACATATGCACTTATGCACCCACAATCCATCAGAGATGCTGGCTATTGAACTGAACACTGATAACACACTGGAAGGTCTCCCTCCTCTTTGGCCAAAAGGACATGACGTCCGTGATTTCCAACAAGAATTTCAAATTTGGACTCATCTGACCATAGAACACTTTTCCACTTTGAAAAAGTCACTTTAAATGAGCCTTGGCCCACAGGACACAACGGCGCTTCTGGACCATGTTCACATATGGCTTCCTTTTTGCATGATAGAGCTTTAGTTAGCATCTGCAGATGGCACGGCAGATTGTGTTTACCGACAGTGATTTCTGGAAGTATTCTTGGGCCCATTTAATAATGTCAATGACAGAATCATGCTGATGAGTGATGCAGTGTCGTCTGAGGGCCTGAAGACCACGGGCATCCAACTAAGCTCTTCGGCCTTGTCCCTTACGCGCAGAGATTTCTCCAGTTTCTCTGAATCTTTTGATGATGTTATGCACTGTAGATGATGAGATTTGCAAAGCCTTTTCAATTTGACGTTGAGGAATGTGATTTTTAAAGTATTCCACAAACTTTTTATGCTCTCTTTCACAGATTGGAGAGCCTCTGCCCATCTTTACTTCTTAGAGACTCTGCCTCTCTAAGACATCCCTTTTATAGCTAATCATGTTACATGCCTGATGTCAATTAACTTAATTAGTTGCTAGATGTTCTCACAGATGAATCTTTTCAAGATGTCTTGCTTTTTCAGCCCTTTGTTGCTCCCGTGCCAACTTTTTTTGAGACATGTAGGAGGCATCAAATTCAAAATGAGCTCATTTAGTGGATAAAAGTGAAAAATGTATAAGTTTAAACACTTGTTATGTTCTCTATGTTCTATTGTGCATAAAATATTGGCTCATGTGATTTTAAAGCCTTTTAGTTTTCATTGTATTCAAATTTAAAAAACATCCCAACATTTCCGGAATTTGGTTTGTAGGTAGAGGCACTTTTTTTTGGGGATAGTGAGAATTTTGGGGAGATAATTCCTAAGAACATGCATCTCTGTCTGACTGTAGGTCAATTATTATTAAACTAAAAAAGGATCTCCATGTGGCGCCGGTTAGAAGCCATTATCAAAGTAAAAACATGGTCACATAATTATTCACATGGATAATTACATGAATATTAAACTTATGATAATATGGTTATAATTAGCCAATCCCCAGTACTCATTTAGCAGTAGAGATATTCTGCTGGCTGTTTATAGCGAGAATGAAAGAACTGTGTCCCGCTGTGTGATCAGGTACGGAGATCACTCAGGCGGATCCCACATCTGACACACACACACATAACCAATAATTAGATACTTTGTGTTATGTTTTGATCACTGATAATGACAGTTATGCCCTTGCAGCATGTTTCTCGTGAGGGTTTTCCATTGTTTTTGAACAGTTTTTAACATTGTCTCTCTTTTTTCCGACAGAAATCTAAAAGTAAAATTTTATTTTGCAAACTTTACATGATATTTGTCTACTGATTCATTCTGTGCTGATGTATTCAGTTAGTCTTCAGAATCATAGTCGTAATAATGCACAGATGGGTGATTAAACACTGATAGCGGCTAACAAGTTAGACTGGTGTTAGAATATATCTGTGTGACATTTGCTCTTCACCATTTTATCTGCTGCAATACATCAATAAATTAGTATGTCGAATTTATTGTAGAAATTTAATTTAGTAATTCAACTCAAATTGTGAACTCGTGAATTAAATAAATTTCAATGCACACATATGAAGTAGTTTAAGTCTTTGTTTTTTTTAATTGTGATGATTTTGGCTCACATTTAACAAAAACTAAGAATCCACTATAACAAATATATGATGCATTAATCCAAAATGCAATTCAAAACACCTGCAAAGGGTTGAGCCTTCAAAAGTTCATCAGCTGCTGATCTACAGGCTACACAATCATGGGGAAGACAACATTGAGACACAAGGAGGGTAACACAAACATTCATTGAAGAAGCTGGCTGTTCACAGAGTGCTGATAACAAGCTTTTAACAGAAAGTTGAAAAAAGTGTGTAAGAAAAGATGCACAACCAACCGAAAAGAACCGCAGCCTTATGAGGATTGTCAAGCAAAACCGATTCAAGAATTTGGGTAAACTTCACAAGGAATTTGGCAACAGTTGTCGTCAGAGGCCGTCTTATCTGGCTAAGGAGAAGAAGAACTGGACTGTTTGCCCAGCGGTCCAAAGTTCTCTTTTCAGATGAGAGCAAGTTTTTGTATTTCAAGTTTTGGTATTTCATGTAGCAGGTTTTGTAGTTTTGTAGCATTGCATTAGCAGCACAAAAGGTTGTGGGGTCGATTCCCAGGGAACACACATACTGACAAAAGAAAAATGTATAGCCTGAAATGCACTGTAAGTCGCTTTGGATAAAAGCATCTGTTAAATGCACAAATGCAAATGTAAATATTTACTTGACGGGCCAGCAAACTCACCAGACCTGAACCCCATAGAGAATCTATGGGGTATTGTCAAGAGGAAAATGAGAAACAAGAGACCAAAAAAATGCAGATGAGCTGAAGACCACTGTCAAAAAAACCTGGGCTTCCATACCACCTCAGCAGTGCCACCAACTAATCATCTCCACGCCACGCCGAATTGAGGTAGTAATTAAAGCAAAAGGAGCTCCAAGTATTGAGTACATATACAGTAAATTAACATACTTTCCAGGTCAACAAATTCACTAAAAATGTTTTTTTTTTTTTTTGGTCTTATGAAGTATTCTAATTTGTTGAGATAGTGATTTGGGGGGTTTTTGTTAAATGTGAGCCAAAATCATCACAATTAAAAGAACCAAAGACTTAAACTACTTCAGTCTGTGTGCATTGATTTATTTAATACATGAGTTTCACAATTTGAGTTTAATTACTGAAATAAATGAACTTTTCCACGACATTCAAATTTATTGAGATACACCTGTATATGTACATCATGAGAGAGAAACTGATAGCTGCTAGCAACAAAAATTTTATATATATTTACCATAGTTGCCATTTTGCCTGGAAAAATGTAAAACAATTTTAGGAAAATAAGAAATACACTGAATGAGCAGTGCAGGTTATGCTCTGGAGGTCAGCATAACGTACTGGCAGAGATAGCAGAGAGAGTGTAAAGGAACATTGTTTTATGTCTCTGTGGAATAACATAAAGGAACCGACTCTTCAAACAGAAAACTAGAAGAGGACATAGAATCTAACAGAGAGATTTCCTATAAGAAGCAAGCAACTGTATGCTATATTGTTCGCAAGGTACATTTCAAATAATAAAAATACTGAAGGACAAAAGATATGTTGAAGTTATGTGCTATAGATACAAGCCACAAAATGCAACTACGTAAATGAACAAAACAGATACAGATGGACAAATTTTCTAATTACAATACCCTTAAGTTATTAGATCTCCTAGAAATGTAATCTGCTAAATCAACAATGAACTGACGTGAACTGGAAAATTGTTTACTATCGTCATACAACAATGCTAAGTAAGTGCAAAACAATATAATGCAATTAATATTGTAAACCTGTACAGTATTATGTAAACAAATATGTGCAGTGTGCTGAAGAATGTGTCCTGCCATCCCTATTACTCTGGTCAGTCTTGTGACTGTGACGTCAATCCTTTTACTGTCATTATTTTTATAAAAAATTGCATAAACCCTCCAGTTTTTTCTCATGTCACTTTAACTATATTTATTTTGGACAAAGCTCTTTTTCAATATCTCTCTTGTAAAAATATATAATTTTCTCAATTGGCATGTGGTCACACTCCAAAATTAGGATGTTCTTGGTCATCTGAATGACGTGTGTGTGTGTGTGTGTGTGTGTGTGTGTGTGTGTGTGTGTGTGTGTGTGTGTGTGTGTGTGTGTGTGTGTGTGTGTGTGTGTGTGTGTGTGTGTGTGTGTGTGTGTGTGTGTGAAAACTATCACATAGTTCTAATTAAAGTATATTATACCATTGTCTGTCTGAATACTCTATTCTGATTGCAGGGCCGGATTATCCATTGACGGGATTGGGCGAGGGCACCAGCCAATAGGGGGCACCAAGTTATTAAGATAATGACTAGACCTTTAAAATATTTTTCATGTATTTATATATATATATATATATATATATATATATATTATTTGGAAGAGATGCAGATGCATAGAAATGAACAGTTAATAATACAATATATACAGAGAGAATATAAAATATATGCAGTATCAGGTGACAGTATTTGCCCCCTCCCCCAGTCAGAGTCGAGCATATTTATTCACAAATGGATAGGCAGCATCAGTTTAGCGGTTGTGCGAAACGTAAATAAAAAAGGAGAAAATATCACGACACATAGCCAGGGCTCTACAGTGCGACTGAAAAGTACTGCATGCGACTAACCCGATCAGCATAGGCTATTTGTGTTTGCGCTGAGGGGAGCTTCAAAGATTTCTACTTGCGTGTTTGTGCAGCACTGAGTAATGTATCGCAGACATATGTTGATTCCTTGAATGCAATGTTAATCAGAATCCACTCACTGCTCAAAATACTGGAGTTTTGTTCATTGCTGAGTTATGCATAAAGTAGACGGTGTAAATAAGAGATTCGTTGTTCAGTGTAGAGCTTAATTTATTATAATGGAGCTTTGTGAGATCGCGATGAACTGAAGTGAGTGACAGCTTTTAAAGATTATTAAGGGAGTTTGCAAATGTGATATTAAATTAATACAACAGTTCAATAAACAATAAGTTAATATTAAGTGATATACATTGTATGATTTTTTTTGCCTGATTTTGCTCTATTTCGGCAAGCCGCTGCGCATCTTTATGTAAACACATAATTTTTTTCGTTTATGACTGAACTGCATTTTTAAATGAATCTAGTGAGTAAATGATTAAATTACCATTCATAAAGACAGTCACTTGCTTCTTTCCTGAATGAGTCAGCCGTTCAAACGAATCAATTGAATGAATGATTCAGTGATAAAAATCAGTGACTTGCCGCCACCTACTGGCAGTTTTATTTTCAATTTTAAAGTGTCATTTCAGTTATTCAAAACATTTATATCAAACAATAGTGTTATTTTAAGTAGACTCCACACAAAGGGTTAATTCAAAAGCAATGGGTTTATTTTGACAGCAGAGCAATGCAGATGAATGGATGGTAAGTCTGATATTCAAGGTCAAGATCAATGGGATGATGAGTAGATAACTGGAGGGTATATGTCTTAACAGGAACTTGTGGACGTGGGAGGAACCACACACCTCAATACGAGACTTGGATGAACAGACAGGAGATCAGAGGATACAACGCTGGAGAAGACACAGGAGGTAGGTCAACAGGAAGGTTAGTAACGGGACGATATCTGAA
Source organism: Ptychobarbus kaznakovi (assembly GCA_027422405.1). Classification (NCBI taxonomy): domain Eukaryota; kingdom Metazoa; phylum Chordata; class Actinopteri; order Cypriniformes; family Cyprinidae; genus Ptychobarbus; species Ptychobarbus kaznakovi. The sequence continues at coordinate 23,230,070 of CM049809.1, forward strand.
ATAGCTTCAGGAGTCCACTTCGTAGAAACGAGATCGGACACTTGACTGGAGTGGGATGTGTGCTTAAGTAGCGCTGGGGTGATTGGTTGCCAATGAGGTGCAGGTGCTTTCAATCAAGGCTCGGGTGAAACCAGGTGAGGGTGTGCGTTGTGATTGGAGAGGGAGAAGGACAGACAGATCCGTGACAAATAGTTATATATTTAAAATATTATGTTTAAAACTTTAATCTCACAATATTGTTATGAATTTTAAACATCCATGCCACCTCTGTAAATGTCTGTACCTTTCAAATTTACCTACATGCAACTTTTGTGTTCTTCTGTGCCACCTTTGTAGTGGAAACTAATTTTGTTAATATTGATTTATTTTGATTGGTAACTTATTCTTCTTATTCTACCTGTTATTATTAATTTTCTTTATTAGAAATTTTGGCTTATAAATATAGATTTTTGAATTTGACACAATAACTTACTTTTAATAAAATTAGAAAATAATGCCCCTGCAAATCAAGGAGTCAAATATTACTTTGTAAATGGGAAGGGTAATTTTTGTTAATGATCAGAAGGTGCTCCTGAATTTTTGACAGTCCTCTTATTTATTTATTTATTTTTTGATGGGGGGGAGGGTCAAATGTGGTCACCCTAGGGCACTACACTGTGTTAATCCGGGCCTGTCTGATTGGCTGGTAGGTGTTGATTAAATTCGTTTAACTGCACAGGTAGTTCCAGATCAGTTTAATCACCATTTCATATTAATGCGATGCTTTAATTGATGCATAGCACACTAACCAACACGCATTGCTCGCTCGCTCACACACACGCACACGCACACGCGCACACACACGGAGAGAGCGAAAGAGAGAGAGAGAGAGGTCGAAGATCGCAGATACTTGTTGTCAACGCTTCCCAGTGATTTTTATTACTAAAATAAAAGATAGATATTAGATCGCTACATTATATTTCCCAGCAAGGAGGTGATAAAATCGCTGTTTTTGAAGTAATTGTTTGCAGAGAGACGCGCAGCAAGCAGGTACATAAAACTGTCATCTCTCTCTCTCTCTCTCTTTTTCAATCGACAATTAATTGAAATAAATGTACTTACTGCACTATTTCATCACTGTGTCTGATTTGAAGCTGGCAGAATGTTAGCGCTAACAAGCCATAACATAAATTCCATAGCCCAAACTTCTTGTCATGTAAGGTGTCTTCATTTTATGGATATTTAAAAAATGTTGATTAAACTAATTTTGTCTTTTTTTCTCAAGTGGAAAGGGCACTGTTTTGTGGAATGACCCAATGGCCAATCAGAGGCATTTAGATTCGTCACCACTAAAAACATCAACATTTTATTCAGTCTTGTAAAGTCTTGATTTTTTTCTCATACGTAAAAAGCAATAAACAAATTAATAAAAAATCATAAAATATTGTGTTGTCTGTGTAGTCAGAATATGACATACAGTTTCCCCAAACACAAACAATTTCTAAATGTATTCTATTAATGGACATTAGCAGCCTAACTGTCACGAATTCAGCCTCTGTGGCTCCCTCGATCGCCACCAGAGGGAACCCTCACCTGAGTTTTAACTCCATTCGGACTTCATTTCCCATACACCCGTACCTGAGACTGATTCACTGCACAGGTGTTGCCCATTGACTCTTGTCTATTTAACATGCTCTCCAACTCACCTCAGTGCGAAGTCTTGTTCTTGCCATGCATACAATTCCGAGCGTTTATTCCCTGATTGATTCCCTGTTACCGACCTGGACTGTTTACCCGTTAACGAACGAACTCTGCCTGCCCGATCTGACCTTCTCTGCTGTGTTAATCTGTTTAGTTACCTGCCTGCCGCCTGCCCTGACTACTTGCCCGAATACTGTTTATGATTCTGCCTTATCTACGTTGTTCCTGACACTGGAGTGTGATTTATGCCTGTTTGACCTGTTTGGTGATCTAATAAAGCTGCATATGGATCTTAACGATACAGCCTCCGCGTTACAGAAGACTTCGCCAGATATTGATCCAGCGGCGTTCTATCACTTCACCACCGAGGTAACTACTCAAGCCTCAATCTTAGCCACCCATCAGCAACAACTCAATCGCCTTACCTTACTGTCTGAGGAGATGTTAAAGGCTTTACAGGATCTGCGTCTGCATACACCTGCAGTTCAACCACCTCCACGAGCTCCACCACACACAGCGACCGCATCTTCATCACCTACCAGCCCTCGCCTGGCGTTCCCAGACAAGTTTGACGGCACTTCCTCGAAATGTAAGGGTTTCCTGTTACAATGTTCCATGTTTGTCAACCAACAACCTCTGCTATATCCCACAGATGACAGCCGTATTGCTTTCGTCTGCTCACTGTTAACGGGAAGAGCCCTGGAGTGGGCTACCGCTGTGTGGAGGGATGATCATTCAGTTTTCCCCACCTTTTTGGCGTTTATCCAGTGCTTTAAGGAGGTCTTTGAGCACCCTGCAGGAGGAAAGGAAGTAGGGGAGCAACTGATTTCGCTTCAGCAGGGAAGAGCACAGCAGCTGATTACGCCCTTTCGTTTCGCACACTCGCCGCTCAGACTGGATGGCCGGGTGATCCATTAAAATTGCACTTTCGCAAGGGGCTGAACTCGGAACTGCAATCGGAGCTCGCCTGTCGGGATGATGGGAAAACTCTGGACCAGTTCATTAATCTAGCCATCAGAGTGGACAACCTCATTCACACGCGCCGTCCGCAGCGTCACCTCTCAACTGCCACCGACATGACTACGTCATCTTCGGGTCCCGAACCCTTGCAGATCGGATTTACTCATCTACGAGAGAGAGAGGCGTGTTCGTCAGAATCTGTGTCTGTATTGTGGACTCTCAGGGCATCTGAGGGCGACTTGTCCCACTCGTCCAGTCCGTACTTCTTCAGCGGTGAGTGACAATCAAATCCCTCTCAATGTACTTGAACTTCCAGTCACACTAATGTTTAATGGACATCTCATTGAAACTAGGGCTTTGATTGACTCGGGTGGGTGCTGCTGGAAATTTCATTGATTCTGCCTTTGCCAAGTCCCACAATATTGTCCTTGACCCATGTGTATCTCATCTGGCAGTGGCAGCATTAGATGGCCGACCGCTGGGCACCGGTCGAGTTCACTCCATCACCAGAGAACTGCAATTATGTGTTGGGGCTCTTCACAAGGAACTCATCAGACTATTCGTTTTCCAATCACCACAAACACCCATTATCCTAGGACTGCCCTGGCTCGAGAGACATAACCCTCCATTTGCTGGTCAGAACGTCAAATAACTCAATGGTCAGAATACTGCCAGCGGAATTGTCTTCACTTCACCTCCGTCAAGAGTTCGTCAGACACTTCCAAGAAACAACTTCCCTCTGAGTACCATGATCTCACTGAGGCTTTCAGCAGGACCAAGTCTACCCAACTTCCACCACACAGAGCTGGCGACTGTGCCATAGATCTCCAACCAGGCTCACAACCCCCAAGGGTTAGAATTTTCCCTCTTTCCCAACCAGAGGCTGAAGCTATGAAGTCTTATATTGAAGAGGAACTAGCTAAGGGGTTCATCAGACCATCGACCTCTCCTGCCTCTGCTGGGTTTTTCTTCGTCAAGAAGAAGGATGGGGGACTTCGTCCGTGTATCGATTACCGAGGCCTAAATGAAATATCCATTAAGTTCCGTTACCCATTACCCCTAGTACCAGCGGCTCTAGAACAACTCAGGGAGGCCAGATACTTCACCAAATTGGATCTGCGGAGTGCATACAATCTCATCCGCATTCGAGAAGGTGATGAATGGAAGACTGCCTTTTCCACCACGTCAGGTCACTATGAATATCGGGTTATGCCCTTCGGGCTCTCCAATAGTCCTTCAGTATTCCAGTCATTCATCAATGAGGTGTTCAGAGACATGCTAAACCGTTGGTTAATTGTTTACATTGACGATATCCTAATATATTCCAGATCACTCAGGGAACACGTTCAGCACGTCCGGGCCGTGCTTCGTCGACTCATCGACCACCAGCTGTATGCCAAGGCTGAGAAATGTGAATTTCACCAGGAGTCAGTGTCTTTCCTCGGCTATGTGATCAGTTCGGGAGGGGTAGCCATGGAAGAGCAGAAGGTCCACACTGTCGTTAACTGGCCTCAACCCACTAACCTGAAAGAACTCCAACGTTTTTTAGGCTTTGCCAATTTCTACCGGAGATTCATTCACAATTTCAGCTCTATAGCAGCTCCATTAACTTCCATGACAAGGAAGAGTAGTCAACGCCTCACCTGGTCTCCTACCGCCCGACAGGCCTTTCAAACCCTAAGGAACGATTCACCACCGCGCCCATTCTCCATCATCCAGATCCAGAACGTGAGTTTGTGGTTGAGGTGGACGCATCCAGCACAGGCATCGGGGCAGTTCTCTCACAGCGCCAGGGCGATCCACTCAAACTCTACCCTTGCGCCTTCTACTCACGCAAGCTCACCCCTGCAGAACAGAACTATGATGTGGGCAATCGAGAACTTCTAGCCATGAAGGCTGCGCTTGAGGAGTGGCGTCACTGGCTCGAGGGAGCCAAACACCCCTTCACCGTCCTCACGGATCATCGCAACCTGGAATACTTGAAATCCGCCAAGAGGCTCAATCACAGGCAGGCTAGGTGGGCCCTTTTCTTTACACGTTTCGATTTCAGAATCCCATACCATCCAGGTTCACAAAACACCAAGGCAGATGCCCTATCACGCCTCTACGAATCCTCCACCTCAAAGCCCAGTCAGGAACTCATTCTACCCTCTTCCATTATCCTCGCTCCCATTCAATGGGACATCATGACGGAAATTGCAGAGGCTCAGAATGCAGACCCTTCCCCAGCCGAAACCCCGCCGAATCTTACCTATGTACCTCAAGTCCTACGACAAAGAGTTCTCAAGTTAGTCCATTCAGCTCCCAGCTCCGGTCATCCAGGTATTGCAGCAACTATACAATTGTTGAATAACCGTTTCTGGTGGCCCTCAATCCCAACTGACACTATAACCTACATCAAGAACTGTGAGACATGCAACATATCCAAATCTCTGCATCAGTTACCCGCCGGCTTACTCCATCCACTACCCATTCCACAATGCCCCTGGTCGCATATTGCCATCGATTTTGTGACTGATCTGCCAGTCTCACAGGGTCACACAACAATCCTTATGGTCATTGATCGTTTCTCCAAAGCCTGTCGTCTGATCCCGTTACCTAAACTGCCCACAGCCTTAGAAACTGCCGAATCTCTCTGCAATTACGTTTTCCGGCTTTTCGGTCTCCCCGAGGATATTGTCTCAGACCGAGGTCCCCAATTCACGTCACACGTCTGGAAAGCATTCTGTCAGAAACTCAATATCAACATAAGCCTCACCTCCGGATACCATCCTCAATCGAATGGACAAGTTGAACGCCTCAATCAAGAGCTTACCCGATTCCTACGCTCATACTGCCACCGCAATCAGTCAGACTGGAGCCGTTACCTATTCTGGGCCGAATACGCACAAAATTCACTCCACAAACCTGCCACCGGAATCACCCCCTTTCAATGTATTCTGGGATTTCAACCACCGCTGTTCCCCTGGTCAGGGGAACCATCGGAACTCCCCGCCATTAACTCTTGGCTACAACGCAGTGAGGAGGTTTGGAATGAGGCTCACATACACCTTCAGAGAGCAGTTCTTCGAACACAGGAACAAGCCAATCGTCACCGTCGTCCCAATCCAGATTACCAACCAGGCCAATGGGTTTGGCTGTCCACTCGGGACCTTCGTCTCCGACTACCCTGCAAGAAGCTCAGTCCCAGGTACGTGGGTCCATTCAAAATCACCAGACAAATCACTCCTGTTTCATTTCGCTTAGCTCTACCTGCTCATTATCATATCTCACCCGCTTTTCATGTCTCTTTGCTCAAGCCCGCTGGTGGTCCGAGAGGAGAGGAGATCCAGGAGGAGGCTGGTGACCAGAGGGCTCCTCCCCTCATCATAGATGGCGAGGAGGCCTATCAGGTTCGGGAGATTCTGGACTCCCGTCGCCGGGGCCGGATACTGCGGTATCTAGTGGACTGGGAGGGTTACGGTCCGGAGGAACGGTCTTGGGTCAATGCAGAGGACATCTTGGATCCTTCTCTCACCACAGACTTCCATCGTGACCACCCGGAGAAGCCGGCCCCCAGACCCCGCGGAAGACCCCGGCGTCGTTTGCCTCTTCGCTTCAGGAGCCGCTCACAGGGGGGGGGGGGGCTCTGTCACGAATTCAGCCTCTGTGGCTCCCTCCGATCGCCACCAGAGGGAACCCTCACCTGAGTTTTAACTCCATTCGGACTTCATTTCCCATACACCCCGTACCTGAGACTGATTCACTGCACAGGTGTTGCCCATTGACTCTTGTCTATTTAACATGCTCTCCAACTCACCTCAGTGTGAAGTCTTGTTCTTGCCATGCATACAATTCCGAGCGTTTATTCCCTGTTACCGACCTGGACTGTTTACCCGTTAACGAACAAACTCTGCCTGCCCGATCTGACCTTCTCTGCTGTGTTAATCTGTTTAGTTACCTGCCTGCCCCGACTACTTGCCCGAATACTGTTTATGACTCTGCCTTATCTACGTTGTTCTGACACTGGAGTGTGATTTATGCCTGTTTGGTGATCTAATAAAGCTGCATATGGATCTTAACGATACAGCCTCCGCGTTACAGAAACAATCATTAATACAATATCCACAGCAAACAAATAAAATAAATCCACAATAATGATTTTGTGGTAATATTTCAAACCTTTTTCAAACATGCGAAGAGTTCCTGTTTTTGTATGCTGTTTATATTATGTAATTGATGTGTAAATACATGCATGCCACCTTTGAGCAGCGTTAAACAGTATTGTGTAAATAAATATTTATTCCATATCAGATGCAGCTTGTTCTACCTTTGCGTTGTAAATATGTTGATGTTGATAGCATTATATTGGTAAAAAGTCTAGTACTTTGATTGAGTTAAGTGATTATTTAAATGTAGGATATGACATAATAGATAATGCAGATACATTTAATGATTACAATTGCCCTTGCAAAGGTAAAGAATGCCTATATAAATCGATTCCAGAGGGCAAATATATCCCCTTAATAAAAAAGGTAATTGCTGATATTGATAGAGGGAGAAACCAACTCCATGCACTGCTATTTAGCTCAGCTGGGACTCCACTCAGGGACCTTCTTGCTGTGAAGCAATAGTACTACCCAATGAGCCACTAGGGAAAGATACTGCAGGACAAACAGAACCTGTCCAGCATTATTGGAGTGCACTGAGCTCAGGTGGTGATTCAGAAATGTGGTAAAGAGCTATCATCTCACATACACAATGACAGCAGCACTTTTCCTATTTATTTATTATTGTGTGCAGAGCTGCAGGCCATAGTGCTTTAACCAACATCTATTCCTCCCATTAAGTCATATTGTATCCCTCGCTCACATTCATCTATGCCTCGGAGATGGAACTATAAAGAGATTGGGAAAGTATTCTTTATCTTTTCCATAGCAGAGTAAAGTCTGACAGCTTTCCTCTCTAACTCTATAAAATTATTTCCCATTCTAGGATTTGTTTTCTTTTTCACTCTGGTGAGTTGAGTTCATTCCCACTGCTGGCAAAGGTAGAGCATGGCTGGCATCCCTCCGGCCTCCAGATGGCAACACACAAATGCCAGATAACCCTGTTCCCTGACATGCAGGAACAGGGGCTGGCATCCTGTATGTGGCCTGTGCCAGGTATGCCATGCTCTCCCTTTCTGTCTGTTTTCCTCTCTTTTAACGTTACCATGGTAATCATGGCCGATTCAGGAGGGTTGAAGCACCGTCAAAGTCTGATGCCCAGCACATTGAGTTGTTCTGATGGAGGACATATAATTTGCATATGCTGTTCATCTCGCCGGAGTCTTCAGCCAGAACTTGATCTCTGCAGGAGAGCTGGAGCAGACAGATGCACAGTGCCATGTCAACATTCATTTAGCAGGTGTTTAAAGACAACTTAGAATAAAAAAGATCTGATTTAGTTTATTTGAGGAGAGTTTAGAGTTTAAAACAATGGAAGTCTATGGGGCAAGGTTCTGGGACAGGGTATGGTTGCACCAGCCATTTGTAAGTTCATATCTACAATTGAAAAATAAAGTCCAAACTAGAAGCTTAGTAACTACTAGCTAGTTTTTAAACTAACTCTGTACTTAAAGGTGCAGTAGGAGATCTTGGAAAATGCTAACTTTAGCCTGATAGCACTGAAAGCGAACGTCCCACCCTCCCTGCAATCGCTGTCTAAAGCCACGCCCCCTGCACGCATATACGCTCACAGACCAGAATACCAGAGACAACATTACTACAATAGGCTACATCAGCGTTCCCCAATTCCAGTCCTCGCACCCCCTCCGGCTCTGCACATTTCATATGTATCTCTTATCACATGCTACGTCTGTTCTAGTGATGGCAAAGTGAAGCATTCTGAACCAGCGAAGCGTTCAACACAATTGTATCGGAAGAAGGTTCATTACTTGAAGCTTCTCAAAACGGTTTATGCTGTTTAGGACCACTAGAAATGTATATATTCTAGTGGTCATAGAAATTATTAACATCTTCCAAAGTGTTATGTTCCATTACAGCAGCTGGTTTCACATCTGGTTCTAAAAAATATTCTTTGTTTTATTATATTTTATATAAATAATGGTCATTATCAAAGTCATTCATTTGTGTCAGTGTGTACTGGCACTAAAATAAGTACACTTAAAATAAGGGGGATTTGGGAGCAAGGACTGGGATTGGGAACCACTTGGCTGCATCATTCACCGTTGAGAGAGACAACTTTATACTACAGTTAGTAAAAGTACTACAGTACCAGGAAGGAAGACTTGGTTGTTGATGTTTGTCTGCCATTCTCGCTCTGTCTTCACAGCGTGCGTGATTGCGCTGATGATGTATCCTGTTATGCAAATACATAAGTTGACAGGCAGGTAGGAAAGACAATTAATAACACTCGGACCGAGTGTTTTGTTTGGACGAATGTTTCTTGGTCCTACACCTTCCACTGAATATATAAATACAGATAAATGCATATAGACCTTTACATTAGACATTTATTTTAGCTACGTTTAATAAAAAAATATGTTGAAAGTCAGTCAACTAAATGTGTTTATTTATATGTAGCTAAAATAAATTTATTGCAACCACTTACCTAAAAAAAAAATTATGAATCATTTAAATTAATATTTTTTTTTCAGTGTCATAAGTTTTCCATAAAGTGTTGCATAGTCACATAAAATGATGTTCACCCTCAATTATCCAATAGCAGCCTTCAAATTCAAGAGCAGAAGTTGGGTTGAAAAACTGTGAATTTCAATTTATCCTGTTATGGGTGATTGCAACTTGTTTTGCTTTATTTTCATAAAGCTTCTTAAAATAGCAATTTTAAGTTACGTTCCTTGCAATTGTATGGATTCTGAACATTTGGATAAAATGTATTTCTTTTGTGACTATATGTTGAGTTTTTGGGTTATTTAATGGTTCTCTTGTCAGTCACACAGTCAGTATGTCAATATTGTTCCTTTGCATGCTGTCAATATATCAATATTTTAATATCTCAGCGTCTGTGCAAACGTAAGTAAATGTTGGTAGAACCAAACTAAGTAAAATACATATGAATACCCAAGAGATCACACTGCATATGCATACAATGATCTCTCTCTTAAAATATAAATGAGTGTAAACTTTAACACCATCATGTGTCCAAATAATTGAAATTTGTTAGTAAAACATGAAGTTCGTCAGGTAAAACAATTAATTCAATTTGCTGTTTTATTCCAACCATTCTTGCTCTCTGCCGCATCTCTTTGCATCGCAAAACTAGCATTCATTATCAAAAGATGAAATCAAGTCCTGCTCTATGTTATACTCTGTTTAATGTAGTGCAATTTAAAAAATCTATACAATTTTGGAATTTAAATGTTGTATATTTAAGGATATTCATTATTAATAATAAAATGATTTATTATTTTAAATACGTAATACTGTAACATTTTTACTTATTAGTGTTATAAAGCAAGTATTGTCAAACTAAAGGCCAAATTATACTTTGTTTATTTTTTGTTACACTTTATTTTGATAGTCCACTTTAGACATTCTACTAACTATAAGTAACTTTGCAACTACATGTCAACTATTTCTCATTAATTTGCAACTACATGTCTACTAACTCTCAGTAGGGTAGGTTTAGGGTTAGTAGAATAAGTTGACATATACTTGCAAAGTTATTTGTTACTTGTCAAGCGCCTGCATTCGTGTACACCTCAAATGGACTATACTTTGGACCTTAAGCATTCAATGTCAAACTGTTAATCATTCTGCTTGTGCTACGATCATGATAATGTGACAGAGACATTTGGGTTGGGTAGCAACCACCCAAAACACCATAGCAACTGCATAGCAGCATGCTAATAACTGCTCGGAGTCTGAACAGTGTAGCAATCACAAAGCAACATCCTGACACCACTCTAGTTCATGTTCTTGCTGTTTCAATGCTAATTTTAGGTAGGGAAACAACTAGCAAAAATACCTTATCGACATAATTTGCCTCAATACTACTCAGTTCAAAAATCACAAACTTGCACACTCACACACACAGTTGCACACAAATACATACACACTTTCAGCGGGCATGAAACCGTTTCATCACAGCCTATTCTTGTGGTCTTAGCATGAGCCACAGTCACGTATTATAGGACTACTCAGCCTCTCAGAATGGAGCGAATAAGAGAGGTTGGAAGAGAAAGGGTGCTGCGGAGGTAACCCAGCTACCAAGCCAGGCATCCCTGATCCTGAAGCTTTTAAAGCTGAAGATGTGAATTATGCATGCAGTGTAGACCCAATGCATGCTGACTGGCCTCATTCCCGCTTTTCTCTTTTATAATGGACGCTGCAGGGCAAACTGACCTCCTTCACATCAAAACTACATGAAAGTCTGCTTATACAGGCCAAACGTTCACAGCTCCAGATTTAATCTAATATTGCATTGTGTTTCATATACTACTATTTGAACATCTTCATTTGAAAATATTTGAAATACATTAAAGTGGTAAATGAGATCAAATGGTGGTTCAGTTCCTTTAAAATGGATATTTGTAATTGACCAAGCCCCATCTTAAAAATTGTATTGATCAATCCCAACTTAAGGTAGCAACTGTTGCTATGTCTGCCAGTTAGACAAGATGTTGTTCTTTTCCAGTCTAGTCTATGAAATTCTATGTGTTTGGATAGTTTAAACAGAATAGAATTATAAATATTTAAACTGAATAATATTAATTATACAAAATATGTGGTTATCCAAAAAAAAAAAAATTGTCGACTTTCGACACCTATAACAGTTCCACCCTAGAATACATGCAGTGTTTTTGTTTTTCTCTTTTCCAAACTATAAAATAAATCTTGAGTGTATGTTTATTTAAACCATGTTTCAAACTTAATTCCCAAATTAAATTCCCCACCTGCATTTGCGGAGTAAATTAATGTTCATTCATTCACATATTGATTAGGTATAAGCAGAGGTGTTAATAACAAAATAAAACAAGTTCACAGTACTACAGTGAGTGTTTCAGAAGTGTTAGGAATGGTTCTAATATCTATTGATATCTTTCTAAAAGCTGTGATCAAATGAGACTTATTCTTGTTATTTTGACTAATTAAGCATTCACACATTACTTCCACACGAGGTCCATACCACGTTAATTATGAAAGATAGGTCATGTTTATTTCAATAACACATATTATTCAGTTAAAAATATCTATAGTTATTGATTCATTTCTCAGCTTCTTAACCATGAACAGGAATAATCAAGGGGGAAAATCAGCTCATAACATTTTCTACTTATTCATTCATGTGATATTATGTGTGTTCTGTTGTCTAATTTTTGTTATTAGCATCGCCAAACACCAATATACTACTGGAGTATATACAGAGGCAACAGTTAATAAGCATGAGGTTTTTCTTTGACATTTAGTGAAACACTTGCATTTCAATATGGTGAAATATACTGATCACGGTGACCCGCACCACACATTATTGAAACAATTTTTGCAGAAAACTATTATGAGTAAATCATACAGCATTCACAAATACAATTTATTTACTAATGTGCAACATTTTTTAAGCCAAACTATTGAATGCACCGTCACAGCAAATATTAAAACAATATTTGTGATATTGTTTTGTACTGAATAGTGGAGTTGCTGATTTCTACCTTAAAAAATACTGATATCTATCAATTTTAGTATCCAATATCTACTAAGATGAGTAGCTTTAATCTTTTGAAATATATATTCAATTCAAAACTGTAAAGCATTCAGTATTGTCTGTCACTTTTGATATAGTACATTATTTCCAGTGTCATTTGTCTCTTTAGTGAAGTTAATGGGAATTGTTTACTCTCAGTGATTTTTAATAAATAGTTTTTTTCTTGTGTGGTGGATTTTTGCTGAGTTCAGCCCAGTTAATGATCGGAGACGTTAACTTTGCCGAGTTCATTATTCTTTACTTTGGAACTGCTGTTCAGGTAATGCAGAGCATTGCCTTTTCATAATTCTATAATCTGTCTACACTGCTTGCTTGTAGAGCTTTTTTTATAAAGACACAGTAAACATAGCTAATATTCAGGATGCTAACGTTCCATTCTGAGCTTGACATTAAACAATATATTGATGATGTAATTAGATCTGATTGAGCCAACATGAAGAGGAAAGTTATGCTATGCTCCATTTAATAATTACAAGGTAGCCTACTAAACTGCAAAGGAACATCAAATCTGTTGCTGATTTCTACATAAGTAGGAAGGGGAAATTCAGACATTCCGAGCATTACTTGCCATTACTGCATTACATCATTACTGCTGAACAAACGTCTACCTTCACTCTCGCTCTGTCTCTATGCCCTCTCATTTCCTCTCCTCTCAATCAATCTACTCTCTACTCCTCCCATCAGCACATTGCAGCACATTTCTCAGTCCATTTCACAAACGTCAAAATAATCAGATCACAAACAGGCAAGAGACTGAGCTCTCACTCACTGCTGTTTTACACAGCACTACTACTCATCCTCATAGCACAGCAAGACAAACACAAAGACTGTGAAATAATATGAATAAATAAAGCTTTTTTCAAGTCATTTTTAATAACTGCAATTTGATGAAAAAAATTACTTTGTGAACATTAAAAAGTATGTTCTGACTTACAGCATTAGTTACATCCCTTATGACCCTGACAAAAAAACAACAACATTTTCTTCAAGAAAAACATACTCTTTCTTTCTTTACTCTGGTGCATATAGTGATAACTGCAGCTGTCAATCATGAAACACACAGTAAGCTCATTTCCTGTTGGCTATGTGTGTGTGTGTGTGTGTGTGTGTGTGTGTGTGTGTGTGTGTGTGTGTGTGTGTGTGTGTGGTGTGTGTGTGTGGTGTGTGTGTGTGTGTGTGTGTGTGTGTGTGTGTGTGTGTGTGTGTGTGTGTGTGTGTGTGTGTGTGTGTGTGTGTGCGTGTGCGTGTGTTTGTGTGTGCGGGTGCGAGTGTGTTTGTTTCCTCTTTTCTCTCTCTCCGCCCTGGCCCCTGCCTTCTATTTTCCACACCTGTTCTTCGTTGCAATTACGCTCGCGCTGCTTCTCTGTCACACCTGTTCTCACTTTTGTCTCATTACTTTCTCTCTACTTCTAGCGTCTGTTTCCCCTTGTTCTTTGTCGGATTAGTTTGTGTGTACGTGTTCATGCCTGTGTGTCATGTTAGCTACATGAACATTTACCTTGTCTAATCAGGTCTAGAGGAGTTGTGCTCGTCTTGTGCGCTTTCGTGTCTCTGTCATCCTGCTGCTTGTGACCTCTTACAAGGACTGTGTTTCTGCCCTACAAGAAGTTCCAGCTCAGCAGACCATCTTCAAGACAGGAGTCTTCCTTAACCGAGTAGTTTACCTTCTTTGTGTTGTTCCAGTTCTGTGTCATTGCTCGACAGACTGCCTGTGTTTATTCTTCATTAAAAGCTATTACAAGAACTTGCCTTTGCACCTGGATCCTCTGTTTTTCATCTGACAGAATAATCCGACCAAGATGGATCCAGCGAAGGAAGATCCTTTCCGCTCGGCGTAGAGTTGCAGGGGGCCATGCTCGGTAGACATGAGGAGGAGTTGTCTGCCCTCCAGACACGCTGTGGAGAGTTTAACGGCTCAAGTGTCCTGATTTTATCTGCCCAACTTCTTTCATCTTCATCATGAGTCGTCATCATCACAGAATCGTCTTCATTCCTCCGAACCTAGAATAAATAATCCTCCTTGCTATGCTGGTGAGCCCACTGAATGTAGAGCATTTTTAACCCAATGCGAGGTGTTTTTTTCCCTTCAACCTCAGACTTATGCGGAGATCATGCTCGGATCACCTATGTGGTCTCTTTGCTGACTGGGCATGCTCACGGTTGGGCAACGCTGCCTGGGAGGCGCAGGCTTCCTGCTGTGGTCACTATGAGTCGTTCAAGGAGAGATGATTCAAGATCTTCGATCGTTCTGTGTACGGACGTGAAGCCTCGCGCCTTCTGCGGTGCTGCCCAGGGGGAAGATCGGTTGCAGATTTCGCCATCGAGTTCCGGACTCTGGCTACCACTTGTGAGTGGAACGAACCTGCTTTAGTCGCTCGCTTTCTGGAGGACTTAACGTTGATCTAAAGGAGGAGATTTATGCTCGTGAGCCGCCTGCTCAGTTCGATCAGTTAGTTGAACAGCTATTCGTCTGGAGAAGTGTTTTGAGCAAACGTGGCGCGTCCGAGGTTCTGTCTCCAGACAGCGAGAAGCCCCGCCTTCAGCTTTTGATTCATCTGTTTCCAGACCAGAACCCGAACCCATGCAGTTGGGTGGCATTCGCCTCTCTCCGACTGAGCGACAGTGACGTATCATGAATCGTCTCTGTCTATATTGTGGTGCGGCTGGCCACTTTGCCTCTTCATGTCAGTTAAAAGCCAGAGCTCGTCAGTAGACAGGGGGAGTACTGGCGAGCGCAACTGTTCTTTCCTCACCGTCAAGACTCGTACCACCTTTTCCTGCTGTTTCTTCGATGCCGGTTTCTCCTTTTTCCTGTTTCGGCGCTCATCGACTCTGGAGCGGAGGGGAATTTCATTGACGAGAGATGGGCTCGTGAACATGATATCCCTTAAGTGGATTTGGAGGACACTATATACTGTCTTTGCCCTGGATGGCAGGGTGCTCTCTACTGTTCACCGTGTCACCATCCCGGTGAGTCTCACAGTCTCAGGGAATCATCAAGAGACAATTTCTTTTTATATTTTTCAGTCCCCTTTTACCCCTATTTTTTAGGCCATCCGTGGCTTACCCAACATAACCCGCAGATTAACTGGGACAAGGGCACAATTCTTTCTTGGAAACTTGCTTGTCATAATTAATTGTTTGGTATCTGCTGTTCCTGCTGTCTCTTCTGTCTCTGTGTTTCAGGATGACCTGGTGATTTGTCTGGAGTCCCGGAGGAATACCTCGATCTGCGAGCGGTTTTCAGCCATTCCTGGGCCAACTCTGCCTCCTCATCGACCGTACGATTGCAGTATTGATCTCCTTCCCGGTACCACGCCACCCCGCGGAAGCTATATTCCCTTTCTGCGCCCGAACGTGAGGCTTTGGAGAAGTATCTCACTGAGTCTCTCGCCGCTGAGATCATTGTCCCATCCTCTCCTCTCCCGCCGGGGCGGGGTTCTCTTCTTCGGAAGAAGAAGGACGGCTCTTTGCGTCCCTGCATTGATTATCGGGGGCTGAACGACATAACGTCAAGAATCGGTATCCTTGCCCCTTATGTCGTCACCTTCGAGTCTTGCAGGGCGCAAAGATCTTCACGAAGTTGGACTTGCGCAACGCGTACCATCTCGTGCGTATTAAGGAGGGGGACGAGTGGAAGACTGCGTTCAATACTCCGTTAGGCCACTTCGAATATCGTGTTTTACCTTCGGTCTGGTCAACGCCCCCCCGTGTTCCAAGCCTTAGTTAATGATGTCCTGCGGGACATGATTAACGTATTCGTGTTCGTTTATCTGGACGATATTTAGATTTTTTCACCCTCTCTCCAGTGCACGTTCAACATGTGCGTCGCGTTCTGCAACGTTTGCTCGAGAATCGTCTTTTTGTTAAGGCAGAGAATGTATGTCCACTCTCGATCGGTAACTTTCCTCGATCTGTTGTGTCGCTGAGGGATCAGCATGGACCCCGACAAGGTTCGTGCAGTCAAAGAATGGCCCGTTCCGGACTCTCGCATTGCACTCCAACGTTTTTTGGGGTTCGCTAATTTCTACCGTCGGTTTATCCAAATTTTAGCCAGTTGCCGCCCCGCTGACAACGCTCACCTCAATCAGGTCTCATTTTACCTGCTCCGAGGTGGCTCAGAACGCGTTGACCACCTCAAAGGTTGTTCACCTCCGCTCCCATTTTAATCACTCCGGATCCCACGAGACAGTTCATCGTCGAGGTCGATGCTTCCGACGTAGGGGTGGGGCAATACTTTCCCAACGCTCCTCGCGGATGACAAGGTTCATCCATGTGCTTTTTTTTCGCATCGCCTCACACCCGCGGAGCGTAATTATGATGTTGGTAACCGGGAAATTTTGGCGATCCGTTTAGCTCTGGGGGAGTGGCGCCACTGGCTGGAGGGGGCCAGTGTCCCTTCATTGTTTGGACCGATCACCGTAATTTAGAGTACATTCGTTCCGCTAAGAGGTTGAACGCTCGACAAGCTCGCTGGGCACTATTCTTTTGGTCGGTTAGAGTTTTCCATCTCCTACAGACCCGGCTCAAAGAATGGTAAGCCTGATGCTCTCTCACGTCAGTTCGGCTCGACTGAAGGGGCTTCCTCCAAGGAGGGTATCCTACCACACCATTGTGTGGTCGGGGCTGCCGTCTGGGGAGTCGAGCAGACTGGAAAAGGGCTCTTTTGCACGTGACGAGATCGCCTCGAGCTCCTGAGGGAGCTTTGTTTGTTCCCGAAGCTGCTCGCTTGGCCGTTCTCCGTGGGGTCATTCCTCTAAATTAGCCGTCCATCCCGGTGTAAGAGGAACGCTGGCCATCATTCGCCAAAGATTGGTGGCCTACTAGAGAGCGCGACATACGTCGTTTTGTAGCTTCATGTCCTGTCTGCGCCCAGACTAAGTCGAGTAATTCTCCACCCGCGGGTTTCCTTAGACCACTTCCTATTCCTTCTCGTCCGTGGTCGCACATCGCTCTAGACTTTGTCACTGGTCTTCCCCGTCAGCAGGGAACACGGTAGTTTTGACAGTGGTAGATCGATTCTCTAAGGCGGCTCATTTTATATCCGCTTCCCAAATTACCGTCCACTGCGGTGATCGACCATCACCACGCAGGTGATGGTCAATCACGTTTTTAAGATCCATGGGCTTCCGACAGACGTCGTTTCGGATAGGGGGCCACAGTTTACCTCCCAGTTCTGGGGGGAATTCTGTCGACTGATTGGGGCGTCTTCCAGTCTGTCGTCAGGATTCCATCCCCAGACCAACGGGCAAGCTGAACATACCAACCAGATTCTTGGTCGCATGTTGCGTAGTCTGACGTCTCAGAGTCCTGCTTCCTGGTGCGACCAACTTTCCTGGGCTGAATACGCTCACAATTCGTTACCGTTGTCCGCCACTGGATTATCCCCATTCCATGCTTGCCTCGGTCACCAGCCTCTGCTTTTCACTTCCCAGGAGACCGAGTCCTCCGTGCCTTCAGTGCAGGCATTCATTCAGAGGTGTAGACGCACCTGGAAGAGGGTGAGTTCTGCTCTGTGTCGTTCCAGAGCGCGTACACGACGGGCCGCTAATCGACACCGGGTTAAGGCTCCCAGATACGTTTGCGGTCAGAAGGTGTGGCTTTCCACTCAGAATTTACCACTTCAAGTTAGTTCCCGCAAACTGATGCCCCGTTTCATCGGGCCTTTCTCTATTGTTAAGGTTCTCAGCCCGGTAGCTGTTAAGCTCAGATTGTCTCGCCAGTTGCGTCGGGTTCATCCCGTATTTCATGTATCCTGTATCAAACCTGTTATTCGTACTCCCACCCGTCCCACCTCCTGCCCTTGACGAGGGGTCTTCCATTTACAGGGTACGGAGGCTGCTTGACGTTCGTCCTCGGGGGCGGGGCCACCAGTTTTTGGTGGATTGGGAGGGATACGGTCCTGAGGAGAGGCGGTGGATCCCGGCCCGGGACGTCCTGGACCGCTCGCTCAACGACGATTTCTACCGTTCTCGTCAGTCTCCTTCTTCGGGAGCGCCTGGAGGCGCTCGTTGAGGGAGGGGTACTGTCATGAGCTGGGTTTGTTCTCTCTTTCCCTCTCTCTTTTTATCTCTCTCTTGTTTGGTATCTGCTGTTCCTGCTGTCTCTTCTTCCACACTATTTTCCACACCTGTTCTTCGTTGCAATTAGCGCTCGCGCTGCTTCTCTGTCACACCTGTTCTCACTTTTGTCTCATTACTTTCTCTCTACTTCTAGCGTCGTTTTCCCTCTTGTTCTTTGTCGGATTATTTCGTGTGTACGTGTGTCATGCCTGTGGGTCATGTTAGCTACATGAACATTTACCTTGTCTAATCAGGTCTAGAGGAGTTGTGCTCGTCTTGTGCGCTTTCATGTCTCTGTCATCCTGCTGCTTGTGACCTCTTACAAGGACTGTGTTTCTGCCCTACAAGAAGTTCCAGCTCAGCAGTCTATCCTCAAGACAGGAGTCTTCCTTTACTGAGTAGTTTACCTTCTTTGTGTTTGTTCCAGTTCTGTGTCATTGCTCGACAGACTGCCTGTGTTTATTCTTCATTAAAAGCTATTACAAGAACTTGCCTTTGCACCTGGATCCTCTGTTTCATCTGACAGTGTGCGTGTGCGAGTGTGTGTGTGTGTCTGTCTGTGTGTGTGTGTTTGAGAGAGAGAGAGTTAGTTAGTGTGAGTCAAGCTCAAAGATAGTCATGCCAGCCAGGCCAGTTTTCAGCTCCGAGTGTTTCTTTTATCAGTTTATGAGCATTTAATTTTGCTTTGATTCCACACATTTGTTCTTCCACATGTGTGGGTTTATATGCATACATGTGTGAATCAGCATTGATACCTACAGTATATGCGTTAATTTTTATATGTGTGTGTTTTTGAAGAGAGAATACTGCAGCATCATTGTCTTAGCAGGTGGATAAATCTGTCATCTGATGATTCATTCAGAACAATAAGACATTCAGATCAGAAACATTATCCTGAATGAAGCACATGGCTGCATTAGACTGGTACAGAGAGAACCGAATCATTTTATCAACAGGATTGTCGAACAGACCTGATAAAGATGTATTTCGGCTTTGTTTTTTAGCAGGTGCAAAACAACACCAAAACAACACCAAAATGAAATTGTATAATAAAAAAAAGCAGTAAAGCAAAAATGACCAGAAAAGCAACATCAAGGCCACAAAAGACTGAAATGTCAAGTGTCCCCCCATGTTTCAAATAGTATATGCCCTTCCATACTTTAATGTAGCCCATGCTATAGAGCAGAACACTAACAATAAGGTTTCGGTTTGATTTCTAGGGATGCGTTAAATATTTTTAAAGTATACCTTGAATGAAATTCATGGCATTTTGGATACAAGTGTCTGTCAAATACTTAAGTGTAAATATTCAAGACACACACAATCAAGCTATATTCAAATATTCATTGTTGTGAAATCTCACAGGAGAACAATTTATTTATTTATTTTAATTAAAAGCAGACCTAAAAAAAAACACAGCACATCTTGATGTGTCACATTTGAATGCACATGAATGCAAATGATAAATAAAACTAATGCAAAAGGGAAGATTTTCATTAACTCACTTTTTTAATAGCTGTAGTAGTTGCATCACTGTAATGAACCACTGCTGGGTCCAAAATTGCATAGGTAGTATCTGAGTAGTCACTATATTGAATGAAGAACTGTTAATAACAGGATGTGTGCATGTGGTATGAATGTATGCCAAGTCGTGTTGGCTTGTTCATGTGACCGATGGTGTCACACTTTGAATCATAAGCGTAAATAGTACTGTAGGTCAACTGGGTTCTTTTCACATATTGTTTTTCAAATACACTCTAAGAAATGTTTGCAAAAATATGGCATAAAGTAGCCTGTTAATATGAAGTAATTGTCTGTATTGGTTTTTCTCAGGTATTTTACTCATATTTTTAATTATGCATTTCAGTGTATTGTTTTTTTTTTTTCGGTTTAATTAATTTTCCAGGGGTTGAAGGCAACATTTTCCATTTCTCCACTTATTGTTATTATTTTTTTTTTCTTACAGTATAGGCCTACTGCAGTTCCATGTTCTCCATTTGTTTGGATTTTATGTTGCATTTTCAGGTTCCTGTGTCCTGTCATAGTTTGTAAGTCCTTTTGTTTCAATGGGTCCCCTGATTAGTTCCCCAGGTGTTTCTGCTTTTCTTGTTATCTCCCCTGTGTGTTTGTGTGTACGTGTAAATGTGTATGTCTTGTGTGTATGTATATACCCCTATCTTTCTGTCTGTTTTTGTCAGTCATTGCCTTGTTGGTAAACTATTGCATTCCCATTCCCTGTGTGGATTATCTTTGTTTGTGATTTTTGAATTTGGATCTTCTTCCCTGCATCGACAACAACAATACTTTATTGGGACCAAATCTCACTATTAACTAGTTGCTTATTAGCTTGCCTATTATTGACATGTTGGCTGTTTATTAGTAGGACTACCTTCACATATAGATCAAACTGTGTTCTGATTATTGAAGCACATCCATTCCTTTGTTTAAAAGTGTGAACATGCCAACCTGAACACAAGACTTTCTCTTCTGCCCCCTAGCACACACAGGGACTACTGCAACTATGTGTGTTTAACAGTAACAGTAAAAACAACATTCAAAGCCATATGTGAGTGACACATTTCCCCTTCCTGCTCCATTTCCTCTCATATGCATATGTGAGACGTGCAGACAGGCTGAGCCTGCTGGCCTGTCAGAGAGCGTTCCTGCTGGGAGCGCTTTTCACTGTCACACGTCGCTGGGGTTCTCCACCTGTGTGCTGGTACGGTGGACCCCCTCCGAGATTTTGTGCTTCCTTAATCCATGTGCAGACCTGCTGGCAGAAACGCACACACCCAGATAAGGTCACGCCGAGGTCTGAGCGCACACATGCAGAAGAAAGCCTGACATTTCTAGAAGAAAGGATAGATGGGGTAGTAATGTAAGTAAAAGCAGGACAGTGTGGTACGTAAGGATGAAGGATGCAGGAAAAGGCGAAAGCTGAGAAGGGGATACATTTTTCATTTCCCATAGTGCTTTGTTGACAGCAGCCAGAGTCCGTTAGAGACCGTTTAGCACTTATGGGACTAATTGGGGTTAGAGCCCAGTCAAACTGAGCTTTATCCTCTGACAATATCACATACTCACAAAGAGAGTACTTTTAAAGTGAACTTCAGTGATATGAGGTATTTCAGAGTGAAACATGCAATAATACATAAATGTAGGGCAGGACAAGATTTTATCCATTGGGAGTTGACTGGATTGTGACAAAGAGTGTTTAATATGGTACCATAATTAAATTTGATTAAAGTTTTCACAATACATATTGTTTCACAGCAGTGGTTGTGTGGCTTGTAAACATGTATTTGGTTAAGCAGAAATAATGAACAATGATTACAGCTTGTGATTTTAATGATTACAATATAGGGATAATATCTGACAGCTTTGTTTGTAAATCCAAAGTTGGCATAAACTTCGCATCTGAAGTACATTTAAGATACCTGAAAATGTAATTTAATTGACAAAGCTAAATTTTCAGTCTCACTCTTATTTTATGCTCAATAAATATGTATTATTATTATTACCAATGTTAATTAGCAATAATAATAAATAAAAATGCTTTTATTCAGCAAGGATACATTACTTTGATCAAAAGTAAAAGTATAGAAACTTATTATGTTACAAAAGATATTTAAAATAAATAATGTTCTTTTGAACGATTTCAAGATAGATGGATGGATGGATGGATGGATGGATGGATGGATGGATGATGATGGATGGATGGATGGAGGATGGATGGATGGATGGATGGATGGATGGAGGATGGATAGATAATAGATAATAGATAGATAGATACATAGATAGATAGATAGATAGATAGATAGATAGATAGATAGATAGATAGATAGATACATATATTCTGTGTTGTAAACTGTATTATAAGAAGGAGGGGTAGGTTTGTTACAGGCAGATAAGAACTTCTGCTCTGTCTGATGCAGAGACAGTCGTGTGTTGTGTGTGTCCCTGACTGACAGCAAGTGCCATGCAGATATGAGCTGTCAGAATTCACATATTCAAACACAGCAAGGAATGCTGAGATAAGTGGTGTGTGTGTGTGTGTGTGTGTGTGTGTGTGTGTGTGTGTGTGTGTGTGTGTGTGTGTGTGTGTGTGTGTGTGTGTGTGTGTGTGTGTGTGTGTGTGTGTGTGTGTGTGTGTGTGTGTGTGTGTGTGTGTGTGTGTGTGTGTGTGTGTGTGTGTGTGTGTGTGTGTGTGTGTGTGTGTGAAAGCCATCTGTTTCCTAGTTCTGAGGTTGTTCTGGTTGTCTGATTTGTGTTATTGTTTTAATATTGACCACAATCTGAAAACCCATCAGCACTGTGGTAGGCTTGTTGTTTTAAGGGATTTTCACACTACACTTAACCCTGGGTTAAAATATTTTTTAACCACAGGTTAAAGGTGCTGTAAGTGATTGCAGCTGTTTTGCTAGCTTCTACCATTTTACTAACTTAAACACTCAGGCCACAAACCCCTTCCTCCAAAGGCAAAAAAAATGCAGGTTGGCAGTGTAATTTTGCTTCAGACTGTCTTAGATAGGTATCATTTAAAAAAACTGAAACTGTTGGCTAGTACATGGAGGCAGATGATTCTATCTGTGACAACTCAATTTCACATGACATTATGTTCTAAAATGCGCTAGTGCGCTATTCATTATGCATTGCATACTCATAAATATGCAAATTAGAATGTTAACCCAAATCTACATCTTACAAATATGCAAAATAAACGTGAAAACCAACTAGCCAGAATTGATTACTAACCCAGGGTGAAGCACGAAAAAAGTGTAAAACATGGAACAAGACGCAGAATTAAGTGGTAAAAATAGCTAAACTTGTGAAAAGTCCATTATTGTCAGTCTGAATCTCAAAAAAATTATTGTTTCAAAACTTTACAAGCCAAAGTCCTAAATCCCAAACAATGTTTCTTCTACATGATAACATGTTTATTTTAGTAATCGCCATATGGTGTAGAAAACATAAGTGCAATTGATGGAACTCAAAGAGTCTCTTTCTGTAAGTAAGACGGTAGTTTGGGGAGCTCTCATTAAGTGAGGCTGGATTTAGAGAAAACCGAGTGTCAGATGACTAAACCATCAAATGTTTCTTTCTCTCTCTCTGTCAGTCAGAATTGAAGCAGCTTTACTCCAGAAACCTGAATCTGTGGGGCAGACAGGTGACACGAACAGCAATTAGCCAAAATGAATGAAACAGTAAGAGGCTTGTGTTTGTGCGTGTAACAGATATGAAGCTAGAATAGAATAGAATAGAATTAAGAGTATTTATTATCACATGACAGGGTTGGTGAATTTATTTCAATGACTTTCACATGATATCACCAGTGAACAGCAGCATGAACTTATTACAGGAAATTATCCAATTGGAAGACGATTTTGTGTAGTTAAAGATAATTTGAGGTAGTTAGAGATGATTGTATGTAGTTGCAGATGATTTTTAACAGTAGTTGCAATTACATGTAAATTCCTGGAATCATCTTTAACCAGTCAACCCAGTCATCATCCATCTGTAAGACCAAGTCTTCATTGGAAATGTTGAAGGGGTCCTTTAACTCAGAATGTTCACTAACACAGGCTAGTCAGCCCAAGGCTACACTTCAGCAACAATACAATTTGTATATATGTAAAATAGTGCTGCCAAATGATTAATCGCAAATAATCGCAACCAAAATCAAATATTTAGTTTACATAATGTGTGTGTGTACTGTGTATATTTATTATGTATATATAAATAAAAACACAAGCATGTATATATTTAGGAAACAAATATGTTAAATGTATTTATTAAATATATTTATACATAATATAAAATATATTGTATATATTAATATAAATGTATATAAATGTAAATATTTTCAAAATATATTTACTGATTGTGTGTATTTATATGTGTATTTATATATGCATTATAAATAAACATAGTACACATACATATATTATGTAAACAAAAACTGGAAGCAATTAATCACGATTGTCGTTTTACAGCACTAATGTGAAATAAAAGTATTCATAAGAGTTTTATATCTGTTTCCTACTTTATTCTCAAACAAGGAACAACCTGATTTGTAAACTTGTAAAACCTGATTTGATCTACATTTCACTTCTGATTATACCCTGTATAATTTATTATGTGACGAATAAAGAAACCTTGAAAAGAAATACATATGGTTAGAAAAAAAATACACTACTGTTCAAAGGTGTTTGGTCAGATTTTTTTTTTTTTTTAAAGATGTCTTTTGTTCACCAAGGCTGCATTTATTTGATAAAAAATTGCAAAAACCTTAATAATAATAATACAAAATGTATTCCTGTGATGCAAAGCTGAATTTTTAAAAGCCATTACTCCAGTCCTCAGTGTCAGATGATCCTTCACAAATCATTCAAGAAACATTTATTGTTATTATCGATAGATGGACAGACAGACAGACAGACAGACAGACAGACAGACAGACAGACAGACAGAGACAACAGACAGACAGGACAGACAGACAGATAGATAGATAGATAGATAGATAGATAGATAGATAGATAGATAGATAGATAGATAGATAGATAGTTAGATAGATAGATAGATAGATATTGACAGTACGGTGTAGGAGAAACGCACGGATACGAAGAAGATAATGGTAAACAATCTTTAATACATCCACATAAAGGTAATCCACATCTTGTAGGCAGGATACACACACATAGGTAAAGTTAGTAGACCGGACCGGACCAGACCAGGGAAAAATTTACAGACTAGACTTTAAATACTGGAGTAATTTAAGATTTAAGATTTAATTTACAAGACACAGGTGAATGGAAGTTAACTAATGATGACAAAACGAGGGCTGACAGAAGACAGCGGTGGCAGAGCTGATGCAAGGATGACAGTAGGAGGCAGGAGAGAGAGGGTAGCGGACAGGGGAACGACATCCATGGTCATCTCTGAACAGGCAGACAAGGGGATATGGAGGGTCATTAGCCTAATGCCAACAGGTGTCCCTTCAGGTGTGAGACTTGGTAGAATGGTGTTCTTGATGGCAAATTCTACTCTATAGAGATGTTGTCCACCTGGAGGGAAACCTTTCCAAAAGAAGGTGTAACCCATCCCTCCCTCTGTTAGAGAGCCTTCATCCAGGAACCTGGTCTCACTCAGGGCAGCAATATCGATGCTGTACCGGCTTAACTCAGTAGCGATCAGGGCTGTTCTCCGGTGAGGTCTGTCAGAGGTACCATGTGAGTCCAGGAGAGTCCTTACATTCCATGTTGCCAGTTTTATATTGTATAATTTCTTATTTTCCTTATTTCGACCACAGTAGTGGAATAACCCGAAGGGGGTGCGCCATCCCCACTAGCACTATCTTCACCATGATGAGGTAAATCCCGGTGGCAAGGGTGGTCCCAGGACAACCGGTCCCCCATCTTGGCTGCAGGAGGCTGCCGGGTCCTTCTTCTGTTAACGCCTGCCTATTGCACACCTCCAGAGCATTGCTTTTATGTCAGGGTTTACTCCCTTAGCCTTATTTCAATCAACTTACCACAAGGCAGAGGAGCTATTTGCCCATAGCTGGGACAGTGGTTGAGGGGTGCCAGGTCATGTCCGCAAAATTGTGGGCCTGCGCATCTTATGGGCCCCACTGCTGCTCCGAGATCCCCTGTAGTTTAGCCTGAAACTGTGTGATACCCAGTTTCCATGTGTGGCCCCGATGAGGCACTACAGGATTCTTGGTGGTGGAGAAGCTCTGTACTTGCAGGAGGAGGCTTACACACTCTGTTCTTCTTTTCACCCTCTATCAAGGAGGCAAGCCAGTGGCAGCAGCTGTAAGCAGAGAATAACAAGCAGAGAGCACAGCGTGGCATGCAGCATGCATTAGCATTCACTAACTACATACACTCCTGCACTAGATGCTTCACACACACCCTGTGTGCTTACACACCAACACACTACCGGAGACACAACCGGAGACATATATTTTTTGTTATGTCATGACAAGCCGGACACATTCCAGTATAGACGCTGACCTTTACAGGTCATCCTACAGGTCTATAAAATAATTGGCTTACGCTATTGTGGTGTAATCTTATACGATACGTCCCTCTGTCTCAATGCAGTACGCATCATACTCTGCTTTTAATAAATAATGTATTTAACTAATTGAACTGATCTGCATTGGCCTGTCTGTGTGCTGAATGGACACAGTAAACCACATACATCAGGCAGTGTGGTGTCATAAATCAGCTCTGATGGTGGTGGGCCGCAGAGAAAGGCACTCAGCTAAATTACAGACCCATTTACTGCTTTTCACCAGCTTAAACTCCTACTGACCAAACTGAATATGCACTTAAAGCAGCACACCATGCCCTTCCTCACACACACCGGTGACTTCATACTCTAAAAGCACAAAGCCCTGACTGAGTGTTCGGCTTACAGGTTTTTAAGAGGTCCAGAATTCTCTCTCTCACCTCTCCAAGATGGACACTCCACCAGCTCTGAGTACTTAAACACAATGGTAAAATGTATCTTGGAGATCTTAAGACACAGGTTTGGCATAGCATACTACCATACCAATAAATGTGTAGCATACTGTACATATTATGCAAATTTCTGAATGCACAAAACAGCCAAATTATCTTCTACTCTTGCTAAAAGGAGCATGCTGCATTAAACACTGTATCCCACAATGCAATTTGCTCAACTTCACCTTCAATTTCCAATGTGATGGATGAACCGGAAGTAATATCAGTTGCAATATTAACTCACTTGAATAATACTAACTGGAATTAAACACACCATGTGATGGTGGTCATGTGATAACAGCTCAGCATAGCACTACTGTTTTATCAAATATTAGAATGATTTCTGAAAGATCATGTGACACTGAAGACTGGAGTAAGGATGCTGGAAATGAATCTTTGCATCATAGGAATAAATTAAAATATTTGTTGTTGTTTTTGTTTGTTCTGAATTAACAAAATATTTCACAATTTTGCTGTTTTTTTATTTTTTTATTTTTTTTATTATTAGCCTTAGTGAGCATAAGAGACAATTGGATTTTAACTTTATGGAATTTTATAAATCATGCAACTCATTTTCATATGAATTCATAATTTAAAATCATGCTATGCTTCTGTCACATGACTTTACTACATTGTGGGGTTTTCTGTTACCAGTATTGGTGGTATCCTGTATAAACTAAATACTTACTGTATAATGAAAAACAAAATGGTGTAGGATTTGCTTTGAAACCATGTTCATTCAGAAATTGCTAGTAAATTTCACAAATAATTACAAATGAAACACATTGTTACTTAGGAATAAAGTAAAACAGAATTTAAAATTCAATTCTTACGACTAAAATAGTATTTTCTTGTAAACTGTAACATATAGATCCACAGACTTGGCATGTTAGGGAAAAAATAATAAAAATAATTTGTTCCCAAATAACAGTTTGTTTCCACAACTTACTAACTCCTGTCCAAACACTATCGTCATTTTTTGCATAGTAAGAAAAGACCTCTATTGCTGCTGTTATGAATAAAGTATGAAGGACTGTAACAGTGAACAAGACTGTTCAAAGCTGTTTCAATAGGCTGTTCACAAATCATTTGATGAACAAAAAGTGTTAGTAGCACACAGTGTACTTAAAACAAGGTAACCAATTTGTAAATCGTGCTCAGCATGTACTTAAAATGAGGTAGTGAATGTCAATAGCACTGGCAATGTAGCCTACTTAAATCAAGGTAGCGAATTAGTAAATCATAAATTAGGTAGTGAATAAGTCAGTCCTGCTGACAATGTACTTAAATCGAGGTAGCGAATTAGTAAATTCTTCTCACGATGTACATAAAACGAGGTAACGAATTAGTAAATCCTGCTTACAATTTCCTTAAAATGAGGTAGAGAATTAGTAAATCTTGCTCACGATGTACTTAAAACGAGGTAGCAAATTTTTAAATCGTGCTCATGATGTACTTAAAATGAGGTAGCAAATTAGTAAATCATGCTCATAATTGACTTTAAATGAGATAACACGATGTATTAGTTAATCAACGTGCTCACGATAAAATGATAATTTAAATTGTGCTAACAATACTTAAATGAGGTAGTGAATTAGTAAATTGTCATAATTGCTTTAAAATGAAATAACAAATTAGTTAATCATGCTCATGATTTACTTAAAATGAGGTAACAAATTAGTAAACCGTGCTCACAATTGACTTGATGAATGAGGTGATGAATTAGTAAGTCGTGGGCAAGAATTTTTAATTTGTGGCCACAAAATAAATATTTTTCCCCGCATGTCATGTCTGGGGCTCTGTAGTAATGCAATAGCCTAATCCTCATACATTTTTTAAAGTGTATTTGATACTGAAATATAAATGGTGATTCTGCTTTGTTAATCCAATTTTATGTAAAAATGTTCATATGTCACACTGGATCTGAGGGATCAAGTTACATTGCATTGTGGAATATGGCATCACACGCAGTGTGCTCAGATTGCATACTAACATTTTATCAAATGAACAGAAAATGTGTAAGGTATACTTACTGCGCACCGCATAATCATTCCGAATGTACCCACAATCACTTTATAGACTGAAGAAAGTGAAATCATCACTTCAATGTTATTATTAACTCAAATCTGAAGTTTGTGTTTCTGTTTTGACAGAAAATAAACTGAGAACTTCTTGAACTATGAGAGGCGGTAATACCCAGGCAGTAGGAGGGCACTCCACGATCCAATTTTAATTGGTCGTACACGTTTCCGCTGTAACGGCTCCTTTAGCTCTTGAATTACTGTAAAAACAGGGAGCATGTGGGGCGGTGGAGAGAGCGGGGGCGTCAGCAATCGTTAAAATCTCTCCACCATGGAGGGAAACTGCACATTATTAGATTGTAAGGCTGTAGGGAGGAAAAGACCATTTGACTGCGCCACGGGGGGTAACGTTTGCTTCTGCTAGGGGACGTACGCGACCGATCCAGCCTGAGAAGAGACAGCGGGAGACGCCTTAAGAGGTCATCAATGCTCACCTGCTGCACAGGTGGCCTACAGACTGTTAATGAGGCTTTTTGTTTTGCTCAGACCCCTGAGAGAGAGGAAGAGAATGAGAAAACAAAAAATAAGAGATCCATCACAGATACACAGTCATCTAGACTTAGAGATAAATGAAGACTGCGAGCTAATGAATTTCACCTCCAAGATTCTGCTGATGGATTTGAAGGGGTGAAAACGCTCTATTGCTCTCTCTGAAATCACATTAGTCTCTTTTGTCTTGTTGTCTGGAGCTCCTAAAATGATCTTCGAAGTTTATGAGGTTTTGGAAAGCAACAGAATGAATTATGCAAAGATATGCAGGCTGAGAAGCGAAAATGATGCCATATGCCTCTCTCTCACTCTGTCTTTCGCTCGCTTGCTCTCTATTTTGTCTAAATATACCAGGGATGTGTACCGGACAAAAATGTAATTAGATGAAGGCATTTACATTCACATTAGTATCGTTTGTCCACTGATGTACATTAACAAATGGTGAACACATACAAATTCAAAGGGCACAACATAAGGTGTCCAGATGTTCCTGCTTTTCCAAGGACGTTTGCGATATTTGTTTGTACATGCTTAAATATCATCACATAGAGTGTAATTTCAATTTCACCTGTATTTTCTTTAGTTCATCACAATACAATACACTATATACAGTGGTCATAGAAAACTAGATTTCAACCCTTCTTTAAAAGGTCATTTAAAAAAAATGTTACACTCATTTATAAGTTCAAAAATTACTTTTT
Organism: Ptychobarbus kaznakovi; assembly: GCA_027422405.1. Lineage (NCBI taxonomy): Eukaryota > Metazoa > Chordata > Actinopteri > Cypriniformes > Cyprinidae > Ptychobarbus > Ptychobarbus kaznakovi. The sequence goes on from CM049809.1 coordinate 23,260,258, forward strand.
GCTTTCTGCTGGAATTTATTTACATGATTTAAAAGTAAAAAAAAAAAAAAAATGTATCATACATTACATTACTGCAGCACCTCTTTTAACCCTCAGCCAGATACTTTTTTCTTTGTTTCCTATGTCTTTAAAGCCTGCCTTTCCAGTCTTTTCTAATTGTTCAGCTGGCCCAATCAATTAGTCGTGCAATAGTGTGTGTTGAAAATGTAATGTATCTTACAAAAACTCTGATAACTATATTAGCATTCCAGGTATGTCAGAATGTCCAACTTCCTATTTAGATGGTTGCAATACTGTTTTGCCAGAATTTGAAGTTTCGGATTGGAAGCTTGTGTGGAAACCCACAATTCAGATTTTGCCAAAACATGGCGGCACCCAGGGAGAAGTAATTTAGTTCATGGTAAACATTCATTTTAGCTAACATTTGCAGATGCAGGTGTGTAAAACATAGTAAATAATCTCTGCTGAGAATCGCACACCTGCAGAACAAATTGTGGCATAGCATAGCATCATTATTGTAATTGTTTATTGCTAGAGAAACAAAGAACAACAGCAAAGCTAATGGTAGAATCAGCATTTTTGTTTCTTATCCACATCATCTCCCATGCTTCAGACAATGGCATGTGATTGTTAAACATTTTGAGATGTCAAGAAATAATATATGACATCTGTCCTTGAATGTAATGCAGCATTATAACTACAAACTAGGGTCTATAATGAACACTTGTCAAATGAGAAGTGAAAAAATTTATAAAAAATTCACGTGTGGCAAAAAAACAACATTGGAAATCTAAATCGCAATGTGTGACTGCCTGTTTTTGTGACAGATTTACTAAGAGAGACGGATTCATCTGAAGTGATATATAAACTAGTGCTGTGTGCAAGGAAAAAACTAGAGTATTCAGTATCAAGTTGATCCAAACGATTATATTTATTCAGTTTATAATGATATCACCTTGCTCTCTTTCTCTCTCATGTCTGGTTTAGCTCTGAAAGGCTCTAGTGTGTCAAGACAGATTTGCTATGTGGATGTGAAGGACTAATGTTGTGGTCATAAGGTTATGACCTAATCCTGACCTCTGGAGGCATGTATCAATGAAATCTCTCAGGACGACTTAATATGACAGAAAGCTACTCGCTGACAGGACAGAAACGGCACAGAGACTGCTGCAGACACTCAGCACTTTCCATTCAGAGTATCAAAATATATTGCATGTGTTTTTCATAGTAACAAAAGCAGCACTATTACAATTGAACACTAGTTTGAATCTATGCCAATTAATAAACTTTAGGGCATGGACATTTTAGATTTGGGCCAGTAAGCAACAAACCGGAACAACACCCTGGCAACCACAACTTCCTGGCACGGTGAAGGGTTTTGGATGGGCAATACCATTTTCATGTTTGTTTTTTCTTTTCAGAAAGCAATTTTGCATGGCAATTTGTGTGTGTGTGTGTGTGTGTGTGTGTGTGTGTGTGTGTGTGTGTGTGTGTGTGTGTGTGTGTGTGTGTGTGTGTGTGTGTGTGTGTGTGTGTGTGTGTGTGTGTGTGTGTGTGTGTGTGTGTGTGTGTGTGTGTGTGTGTGTGTGTGTGTGTGTGTGTGTGTGTGTGGTATCTAGTCTTTTAGCTGAAGGTAAATGCAGGCCATGATTAAATTTGAATGAAGCTTCTGTTTGCAAATGGACCCAGATGTTGTTGACCCTCCTTTCTCTCTCTCTCTCTCTCTCTCTCTCTCTCTCTCTCTCTCTCTCTCTCTCTGTCTCCATATATCTCTCTCTGTGTGTGTGTGTGGGGGGGGGGGTTGGGTTTAGTTCCAGTTTACTATTGTTTATTGGCAAAAAAATCTGATTTTATTACAGAAATGTGTGTTGCTTAACTGCAGACAATTTAAATAAAGTAAAATAACAATATAGCCAAATAAAATAATAAAGTAATACATTAAGAAGTAGCACACAATAATTAAACTCAATAAAATTGATAAAGATTTATATGACATGAATAAAGATGAACATTAGAGTCTCTCTCTGTTTCTGGCTCTTGTTTGCCCAAAGGTGGGTCAGATGATGGATGATCTTTCAGCAGTCTTTCTTGTAATCAATGCGCACTCGCTGTCTGAGTGCTCTGTAATGACAGACAGACTCACACACACACTCACACACACACACACACATAATCATCATACACAGCCACTGGAATGCATTAGAGGCATTAACCTTGACCCCTGTGAAAGTGGAGAGGTCGACAAGTCTTGACAGGAGAATAAGATAATTAGCATTGAGAGGTGTGACGCTAACCTCCGTTGTACTGGCAAAAACGTGGGTGTAAAAGAAGCATCTCAAAACCTGTTGTGTTTTATTCAACAAAAAAAATGTCATGGGCAAAATGTAGTTATTTCAATAGTAACTCATATGAAAAAATTCCCTGTGCAGATTTCACTTGTGTTTCAGTTGGTTACAGGAATTTGCTGTGTTCACCAATGGAAAGCTGCTTGGTTTGAAAATGACTTCTGTGTGAGCTTTATGCTGCTTTTCTGATGTGTATGGTGGTCAAAACTGTACATTTCCACAGTAGTTCCTCCTGGTCTGTTTAAGCTGAGAACCAGATCAATGCCGTTCAGCAGCACTTTAGAGAGATACAGCCCTTCTAACATCACCAGGCCGGAGAATGGCCATTTATCTAAGCGGAGGCGTGCCGTCCCACCGGGCTTCACGTTTAACATCCTCTGCACTGGTTTAAACTGGCAGGTTGCCATGGCAGCTAATGAGGAGCCGACTGATGGAGTGGATCAGTCGCCACCGCAGATTCTTTACCAGGGTAAGATAAAGCTAATGCTGTTAGCATCGAAATGCAGGGCTGAGCCCACTCCATCAAACAGACATCTCAGACTCTCTCTCGCTCTAATCCAGAATGAGAAATAAAAACATCTTTATGTGGTTTATTCCTATAAAGCTCCACTCGAACCCCACTGCTGCCCTGCACACTTCTCTTTTCCCCAAGTATAGAGTGATGATTTTTCATAAAAGTTGTTTTATTCAGTAATTACTGGATTTTTTGTCCAATATTTAGCAACAAAACAACACAGTTTTAGTAGATTTGTCTAAATTATCAGCTTAGAAAATGTTTGTTTTGAAAATATGTTTTGTGCATTTAAAAATTATATACAAATTTTAAATAAGTTACTATTTATAAATAAAATATGTCTAAATGTTAAATATAAATTGAAATAAAACCATATAGTTAAAAAATATATTCTTTATTTTAGCAACAAAACCCACATAAATTTAGTAGCTTTGTCTAAAATAGCATGTTAGCTAAAGTCTGTTTATTTTTTTACATTTAAATTATAAAACATACAGTTATGAAATATGAATTTACTATTTATAAATAAAATCTAAATGTTGATATGTAAATGTAATAGCTAAATTTAGAGAACATCTAGCAAAAGTGAGTAGCTTTATTCCTGTTGTTACACAAAAAAAACACTATTTTTTTCCTAACAATTTATAATACAAAACAGGTCATCAACAATAGCTTTAGTATTTGATAGCATGTTAGTAAATAATGCAGTTTTCAAATGTATCATGTTTTATACATTTTAATATTATAATATACTGTATGCAAAATATGAATTTGCTATGTTAAAATGTTAAACCTAAACTTTAATACATAAATAGAAATCTAAATGCTAGATTTTGTGATAAACATTTAGAGAACATGCTAATTTAATCTAGCACAAGTCAGAAAGGTTGTTTAATTGATTTGTTTGTTACATTTGGTGCTCAACACTCCAAGCACAATCAAGTGCTCTCCGATGTTAAATTAACGTTATTAATAACCTTGATGGATATCTTCACAATATTGAGTGTGTCTGTTCTGGTCACTAATTAACAGAATACCTTAAGTAGGACTAGGTGATTTTAGTCTAGCTATTGTCTATATTACTTATATAATGAGCCACATTAGGCCTGTCATTGTCTAGCTCTGACTGTAATTATTGTATCCACTTATGATTATTTGTTTTGAGAGCTTTTATGTTCCATTTCATTTGCAATGTAAACATTTTGCTTCCTTTGAATGCTTCTAAGTGAACATATTTGCCTGTTCACAATGCTCCAGGTTTAAGCTCCAGAAATTAAATAAAGCCTATATTAAATTACTTATGGCAATTGGATTTGATGGCAAGATACTACACAGATATTATACATCTTTATAAACAACAAGCAGAAAGCCTAGAACGAAGTAATTTTCCTATACGGCAACTTTGTAGCTATAAGGAAATATATTTGGATTTATTTTGCAATGCTCTTTTGTTCTTGAAAGCTAAATTACTAAGATATATTTGTACATTTTCTCAAGAAAATGTACGTCTGGAGAGATCTCCGTGAAAACATTTGTGCCTGAAATACTAGGATACGAAGAAGCAATACTGAAAGATGGAACAAAATATGTATACTCTAAAATGGCGTTTATTTTAAGAATTTGCATTTGTATTTATTTGTATATATGCTTTAATAATTATTTATTGTTCTTGATACAGTTAGGTCCATATATGTTAGGAAATAGGCACAGAATTTGTAGTCTTTTTTTTTTTTGATGCTCACCAAAACATCTTCAAGTTACAGTTATATAATGAATATGGGCTTAAAGTGCACACTCTGAGATTTTATTTCAGACCATAATTTGGACCATAATTGGACAATTGACTCAAAATCTGTTTCATGGACAGAAGTTGGCTATTCTTTCATTATTTCTACACACATTAAGCAGGTAAAAAGTCTGGAGTTGATTCTAAGTGTGCCATTTGCATTTGGGAACTGTTGCTGTGAACCCACATCCTTCAGTCAAAGAAGCTATCCATGTAAGTGAAACAGATGATTGTTAGGCTTCAAAAACAAAACAAATCAATCAGAGAGATAGCAGGAACATTAGTAGTGGCCAAATCAACAGTTTGGTAAATTCTGAGAGCAAAAAAGAACGCACTAGTGAGCTCAGCAACATAAAAAGGCCTGGACGTCCACAGAGGACAACAGTGGTGGATGATCGCAGAATCATTTCAAAACATCCAGCCAAGAGAATAACACTCTCCAGGAGATAGACGTGTCACTGTGAAAGTCTACAATCAAGAAAAGACTTCACAAGAGCAAATGCAGAGGGTTCACCACAAGGTGCAAACAAGGCCAGATTAGACTTTGCCAAAAAACACATCTAAAAAAGCCAGACCACTTCAGGAAAAGCATTCTTTGGATGGCTGAAATTAAGATCAACCTGTACCAGAATGACTGGGAAGTAAAATGTATGGAGAAGGCATGGAACCGCTCATTATCCAAAGCATACAACATCATCTGTGAAACATGGTGTAGCAGTGTGATGGCATGAGCATGCATGGTTTCCAGTGGCACTGGGTTACTGCTGCTTAGTGATGAGGTGACAGAAGAAAGAAGTAGCCGGAAGAATTCTGAAGTGTACAGGGATATACTGTCTGCCCAGATTCAGTCAAGTGCAGCAAAGTTAATTGGGCGGCGCTTTATAGTACAAATGGAAAATGACCCAAAACATACAGCAAAAGTAACCCAGGAGTTTATAAAGGTAAAATGTGGAATTTTTGCAATAGCCAAGTAAGTCTCCGGATTTTAACCCAATTGAGCATGTATTTCATTTGTTGAAGACAAAACTAAATGCAGAAAGACCCACAAACAACAACTGAAGTCAGCTGCAGTAAAGGCCTGGCAAAGCATCACAAAGGAGGAAACCCAGTCTCTGGTAATGTCCACGAGCTCCAGGCTTTAGGCAGTCATTGCCTGCAAAGGATTCTTAACAAAATATTAAAAAATTAAAATGTTTTGTATGATTATATTTATTTGTCTAATTATATTTGAGCCACTGAAAATGGGGGGACTGTATAAAAATGGTTGTAATTCCTAAGCATTTTGTTATATTTTTGTTCAACCCCTTGAATTAAAGCTTAAAATCTGCACTTCAATTTCATCTTGATTGTTTTATTTTTAATTCTGTTCTGGTGGCATACAGAGCCAAAATTAAGAAAATTGTGTCAGTGTCCAAGTATATATCAACCTAATTGTATATCCTGAATATAATTGCCAGCATTTCTGGTAAAATAAATATGCTTTAAAATCTGTTCTTTTGAATTGAAACGTTTATTTTGAACATGTAAATAAATATAGTAAAAACTAAAACAATACAATAATTTTAACTTATACATGTCCAAAAAGGAGTAGGAAGAAGCATAAGCGTATTTAATCCTACCCCTTCTCCACTCCGCGTTGATAATAATAATAAATAACAATAATCATCAAAATAACTTCATGATAACAATAATTACTAACAATAATCATCAAATTAACTTCATAACTCTGTCATCTCATCCGTGTCTTAATACACTCTTTTGACTTTACTGCATATATTTACAGTAGTATATATACAAACAGAACCTAATTAAAAAAACTATAACCAAACAATTTGTATGAACACCTAATCAGATTTGTTCTTCCTCCATATACATTATGAGAACCATATGTTTATACTACTTTTTAAATTGGGTCACACTTGGGCAATGCTTGAGCACTAGACTTAGTCTGTTCCACAATTTCACTCCACATACAGAAATACAAAAGCTTCTTAATTTTGTACAAACATAAAGATGCTTAAAATTACACTTTCTCCTAAGATTATATCTCTCTTCTCCATTAAGAAACAATTTTTGAATATTGCCAGGGAGTAAATTATTTTTGCTTTATACATTATTTGTGCTGTTTGAAAATGAACCAAATCAATAAATTGTAATATCTTTGATTTTGAAAAAAATAAATTTGAATGATCTCTATAACCAATTGTATGAATCATCCGTATTGCTAATAATGATAATGATAATAATCTGCATTTATATGTATTACTCCAAACCTCTGAGCAATAATTTAAGTATGGTAATATTAATGCACTATAAAGAATGTAGAGTGATTTGTGGTCCAGAACATACTTTGCCTTATTCAGTACTGAGATTCGTCTAGACAATTTATTATGTACATGGTTTATGTGAGATTTCCAAATTAATGTATCATCTATTATCACCCCAATACATTTATTTTAATTTACCCTTTCTATGTCCACACCATTTAACTGTATCTGAACTTTTGTACTCTTTTTACTATTTCCACATAACATACATTTAATTTTATTAACATTTAATGATAATTTATTTATACCAAACTACCTTTTTAATTTACTAATTTCTAAAGTAATAGTCTCTAATAATTATTTTAAATCCCCCTCAGAACATAAAATGTTTGTATCATCTGCGAACCAAACTAACTTTACTATGTTTGATACTTTACAGATATAATTTATATAAAGCAAAAATAGATTCGGACCCAGTACTGACCCCTGTGGGATGCCCCAAGCAATGCTCAAGCACAACGATGAATATTCTCCCAACTTCACAAACTGTTGTCTGTCTCTTAAATACATTTTACCCAGTCCAATACTACCCCCTTATCCCATACGTTCCAGTTTATTAATTAATAAATGTATGATCAATCGTATCAAACGTTTTTTTAAGGTCAATGAAACTGCAAACTGCTTATGATCTCTAACTTTTGTAATTTCTTCAACCAAATCAATTAATTAATGCCATCAATTTGGAACTGTTTGGTCTGAATCCGTATTGACTGTCAGAAATGTATTTATGTCCATCTAAAAATGTGTCTAATCTATAATTAAATATTTTTTCTAGAATTTTGGAAAGTTGTGGAAGTAAAGAAACAGGCCTGTAATTTGAGAAGTTGTGTTTATCCCCAGTTTTATACAGCAGAACCACTTTAGCTATTTTCATTTTGTTTGAAAATGTACCAGTTTGAAATGATAGATTACAAATATATACAAATAAAAAAAAATTAAGCTCAGATGAGCTTTATTTGTCACATACACAATTATACAGAGTATAATGAGGAGTGAAATGTGTTCTCTGCATTTAACCCATCCAAGCAGAGCAGTGGGCAGCTGACATTGCAGCACCCAGGGGAGAGCAGTGGGGGTTCGGTGCCTTGCTCAAGGGTCTCACCTCAGTCATTCTGCCAGAGCGGATTCGAACCCACAACCTTGGGTTACTTCAGGTTTCAAGTCCAACGCTCTATCCATTAGGCCATGACTGCCCCGTGTTGTATATGTTACTGTTTTAGAGATCCCCTCAATGACCTTTTTCACTATTTTCAAATCAACGTCATTACAATCAGTAGATGTTTTATATGTACACTTATTTACAATATGTATTACTTCTTTTTCTTCCACCTCTTTAAGAAACATTGAGTTGGGATTTCTTTCAATTAAATTTTCATTCCAATCTTCCGATGACACTGGATCTTGAATTTCTTCTGCCAATTTTGGTCCAACACTCACAATTTTGTAAAGCTATTAACCACATCATCCATATTATCCTTTGTAGTGTTGTTATCAATATAATATTGAGGATAACTTTGTTGTCCTGTACCTTTTTTTAATACTATTTAATACACCCCATATTCCTTTAATATTATTTTTGTAATTACTTAATATTTTACTATAGTATTCCTTTCTACAAACCCGTAGAATATTAGTTAACTTATTTTTATATTTTTTATATTTATTAAATGTCACTTTAGTTCTTTGTTTTATAAATTCTCTATAGAGTGTATTCTTCTTTTTACAGGCATTTTGTACATTTGTAATGATGACACTGCAATTTAGTACATTTGAAATACATTAACTTTAAGTGTAGAATAATAACATGTCATAATCATATACAACAATATCATAATCATGATATAATACAATTATACAATACAACAAATTATAATCAAGTATTTCACATTATATTAGTCAAAATATCAAAATAAGTGAAATTATTTAAAGAAAAAAAAAGATTATTACAATTTTTATAATGTCAGCATAAATCCTTTTCAGTTCTTGTCATAAATACATTTAAAGAAACTTGATTACAGGACTAAATTCAGTCCAGGTTTCTTTTTTTGAAGATTATTGGGTCAGAATACTGTTATCGCTTGTTCTGTATTTAAATGTAATAAAAAAATGTCTTCTTATAGTTTGCAGTGTCACTTATTAACTAAGTTATTTCAAAAGCATTTACAAAACCCAAATTTGCCTATAGGTGTTTTCTGACTGCTCAGAATCACTGCATTAAATTGTTTAAACAGGTATTAGGGTCTACTGAAGCCCCACTATAGATATGGCTCTGAATGTGTGCAAGTGACTTCATCCAGACGACCTCATAAAGATAACAAAATCACCTACGCTGACCTGCTGCAGCAGATAAATTATCAGTAATTGGAGAGGAACTTCCCTCAATGACGATCAGAAATGACCAGAGTAAAGAGACTGTGTTTTTGGTGGTGTATTATGTTGTATTTATTTAGAAGCCTTTGTGTAACATGCTCTGTTGACAGCGCCATGTTCTCTTTGTGCTTCACAGCATGCATACAGATAAGAGCCCGTCCTTGCTATTGTTCTATTGTTACAGCAAAGCGGTTAAAGTTATGCCGTCTTTGATCAAACTTCAAAGAATACATAATCCCCATCAAAGAGTGTGGTACGATCCGCCCTGACCTCCTCTCCCATGTGAGCTGACCTCAAGAAAGACTAAATCCCACCTCCAGATGGGGGGCACTGTTGTGCTTGGCATTTCCTGAACCCTCTCTGTCAGCAGAAAAAAATGGAAAACTGGTAGTTAAATGTCAGATATTTTTTCTAAAGAGAAAAGGCTATGTTTTGCTCCATGACTGAAGTAGGCCATGGCTTGCGAGAAGGCCGGATCTTGTTCTGAATGTCACTGTCTACAGCTTTAATCTTCCATGGAAGGAAGAGTACAGCGACCAGACGGTCTGTCTTTATCTATCAAAATACACCGCCGCAAGTACAAGAAGGGAATTACAACTTTTTTTTAAGTATTTATATAAAAAAATGTCACTGGACATGGAAAAATTGACAAATTAAATCTGCATTTGCCTCTGGCTATATAAGCTTCGCCGTTGCATCTCAGAAGCGACTGAGGCGTGCAGCTCATAGCATGGCCAGGAACGCAGTACTCATTCCCATATCTCAGGGAACCGAGATTATGATAGTAACCGAGTACGTTCCCTTTCGATATTTCACTCGTACTGCATCAAAGACGCGGTATGGGAACCAGTACAATCATGCCGTGCTATGAAGGGGAACAACTCAAAACCAAGACTCACGTGGGAGTAAGACCCAGGGGAGTCAATAGAATACACCAAGCACAGGCTGAGTCATCAGGGTCATCCGTGGCCTGGGTGTCGTCCCGTAAGTTATTACCTGGTGTCCATATCATATGGACAGACCAAGTGAAGAAAGGGCTTGAACAATGTTGGTCAAGTGAACCCATAAGATTGCTAATTTAAGCAGAAAGGACTCTGGCCTGTAAGGCAGGGACGTCCAGGTTGTAAAATATAATGGTGGCTGATATGCTTAAGAGATGGATGGATGGATGGATGGATGGATGGATGGATGGATGGATGGATGGATGGATGGATGGATGGATGGATGGATGGATGGATGGATGGATGGATGGATGGATGGATGGATGGATAGATAGATAGATAGATAGATAGATAGATAGATAGATAGATAGATAGATAGATAGATAGATAGATAGACACATACATAGATACAGTTTGGAGTACAGCACACATAGACTCTGTCTTATCACCCTGTTGCTTTTCTGTAGGTGTTTTTCAGTCTATGGTTACTCTGACTGTCTTTTGTGGCAATTTGTCTTTGTCTGATGCTAATGAAATGGTCTGCTGATTCATATTCCCTTTTCATGGTCCTGGAGCAGTTTAATTAGTTTTTTTTTCTTTTGGCTTCATTTTTCCAATGTGTTCATTTGATGGTCTGAGTGATGTTTATGCTAGATTCATCAGGGGACTGGTGTGCATTTTAAACAGATTTAGTGTGTTTCATAACTTGCTGAGTCAGACTCCACTTTCTGGATTTTGTGATTGCAGTACTTTCAAAGGAAACTTGTTGTGTGAATTTAATTTTAGATGTTTCCATGTGCCCTGTTCCTCTCAACACCTAATTATTTCTGGTAAACATGGTTAATATGTGGCAAAATGTTTAAAAACGATACATGATAGATAGTTTTAGATGCTTTTAATAGAACTTTTAGCCAAACTTTTAATTGCAGAGATTATTAGTTTGTTGATGGTGATGATGATGATGATGATGATGATGATGAATGTTAATATTACAGTTTTAATGATTTGCAATAAAGCCAATTAAAAAAATACTTTAAAGTACATTTTAAATCAACATGTTTTAATATTTTTTATGCTTTAAAGTACATAATTTTGATGTGTTGACTAATTTACTAAAATACATGTAAAGTACTTTATAATTTTGAACATTTGAAAAAAACATGCTAAATTGTAATACCATTACATTACATGTTACAAATGTGTAATCACAAAGAGATTTAAAACATCACAAGTTTCAAGAGAAATTACACCAAAATATATTTTAGTTTACGATAAATTATTTTCTGTGCATTAGACATGACATTTTAACCATATATCAAAGACTATTTAAGTAATTATGAAATCACTGGATGCACTTAAAGGAATAGATCACCTCAAAAATTAAAAGGTTGTCATAATTTACTCACCCTCATGTCGTTCCAAACCTGTATAAGTTTCTTCCTTGAACACAAAAGAAGAAATTTTGAAGAATGCTGGTTATCAGTTAAACGTATTCTATACTGCGTATACTATAGTAAGTGCATAGTAAGTCCTACTTAAAAACACTTGTAAGTTTAGCTAATTAAATTTAATACAAATTCAAACTATAGTTATTTTTCAATTAATTTAACCTGCAAATAAATGTCTAAAACAGTCCATTCAATTTAAACTTCAGTGTTTTATTTTAAAGTGTGTTATTCCCATACAGATAGACTTATTAAAAGTATGCTAAAGTTTAATTAATTAATTAATAATTTAAGCTCAGATGAGCTTTATTTGTCACATACACGATTATACAGAGTATAACCAGCAGTGAAATGTGTTCTCTGCATTTAACCCATCCAGGTGCACACACACACCCGGAGCAGTGGGCAGCCGACACAGCGGCGCCCGGGGAGCAGTTGGGGATTTGGTGCCTTGCTCAAGGGTCTCACCTCAGTCGTGGACAATTCCTGCCGGAGCCGATATTCGAACCCACAACCTTGGGTTACCTCGGGTTTCAAGTCCAAAGCTCTATCCATTATCCATTAATTACACAGGGATTACAGGCTAAATATGGCAATTGTTTTATTTTATTTTTTTACTATCCCAGCTTGGTAATGTCACCCTGGCGTTACTGAGCTGTGATAGTAAAATGGTTAATTGTCAGGGTTAGTGGCCAATAAGGGTTAATAGCCAGACTGCTCCAATCCAACTCCTACTCAAAGCTTTTAGTACTGTTTGTGTTAATGCTGTAAAACTGAATTTGTCCATACAGAGCTTCACAAGCCTACTGCATTTATTCACTCTCATGACATTTCAGACCTATTTGCCTTTCTTTCATTAGAACACCAATAGGATGTTTTGAAAGAATTTTGAGTTTTAGTAAAGAAACACTTTTTTTATTATGATTCTAGTATCTTTAAATAAATTGTTTGTTCAGTTTAACCACTTAGAAAACATCTGGCATTCAGTCCTACAAAACACAGAGGTCTGTTTATCCCCTTGTTTGTTAATGTGCCTTATTTTCCAATTTGGAAAGTACAAGTCATTAGCACGACGAGTTAGCATTAGCGTTAGTCCTGAATGATTGACAAGCCTTCTGTTTACACTCTGATATGAATGAGAAGGGATACAATTATGAAGTTAGTTTTTGTGGCGCTCATCTCTATGTGTGCGTGTTGTTTTTAATTAGCAGGTACGGCAATCTGAGTCTTATCTGGCTGACAGAGACATTAGCACTGACGTCAGTCGAGTGCAGTCATTAACAGTCACTCACAGCTGTCAGCCGTGGCAGTGAAAGAAATAAACTCGGTTTATCAAAATTACAAATTCAAACTGCTCTGGCAGTTTTTTTATTTATTTTTTGGTCTGTTCATGCACCAGCCTGGTCTCATGTTTATACGTAGGTATTAATATGTAACATTTACAAGCACAAAATGTAAATTTTTATATGTGTTTATTGATGCTAAAACGTACAATTTAGACATATTTCAACGTTTAAAATGTACAAGTCGATACGTATATTTACGTATCTTTTATATCATTAAGATATTCATATCATTGCATTTTTATCATTTTATCAATAAGCGATTTAGATTTTAGACCTCTTAACCTACCCCCCAAACCTAAACCTACCCATTTTATCGCTAATCCCACTCCTACATCTAAACTTAAACATAGCTATTTATGTAAAGTATAAGAAAAAACATGACAGACAGATAAATGCAATTACAATCATTTATTTATTGCAAACATTTTCAAAAACACTACCAAAAGTAATCCAAATGACGATGCGTTGCAGTCGCAGTCCTCTCTGACGGAATACAGTAGGTTTGTGTGAGGTGCAGAGCAGAATTGATATTGTTAATCGCTGAAAATGTTATCCAGATTATTTTCCTGATCCTGATGTGTTTCCAATGCTGGGCCAAAGGCAGGCGTGCCAGTGCTGCCTGGGCCAGTCGCGTTTCCACTGTCACTTCCAGGGCTTGATCGTGACTCGTCAGTGCTTCTTCGGGGCCAACCGCGTGGGCTTTTTGGCCAGACGAAAACCTTGGGCCAAAGCTGGCCTACTGGGGCTAGAGGAGTGGTTATAAACAAAGGCGGAGTTTCTCCGCATCTGGAGAGCATCAGCGCCGCAGATCACAAAGTTAGCAGCTAGGCTATAACACCAGCATTAAAGACTTTTAAAATAATTTTAGCTAATTTAAAACTCACTTTCAAACAGCAGCGAGTGTTTGAAATAACTGTTTGAGATCCGATGTGGATTATGATCACATGGTAGAAATAAGCGATGCAAAAGATTATGCACGCTAGCCAATACCATAGTAAACATGGTAAAAACGTCCGCTTGAAGAAATAAGAGCTTCTCAGTCAGCTTCTCATTCAGGCTATCACAATCGTGTATTTATTTAGTAACATATTATATCTGTCATAAGTGTCATCTCGAGACTTTAGCTCAGCATATGTCATAAAAAAATATAATAATGTTTTTTGTTCGGGAGCTCCCTCTATTACTCGAGTTGTATTTTTGATGAAAAAAAATAGAACTGATTCTAAATGTGATGTATTCTTGACTACAAATAAACAGAAACAGACTTGACTGAAAGTAGGCTATGTGCCCTCTTTCTTTTGTGAAGTAACGGTTCATACCGCTTTATTTCTGTGTGACTAATTTTCAATACTGATTAATTCATTATGATCAATGTATCACTTATTATTGTAAAACATCAATGCTTTTGGATCGAAATATTTAACAAAATATGCAAACAAACGGCCGCTTTTATAATGTTCGTTTTGTGATCACGCTAATTCCAATGACTTATTTCTGATTAGTTTTCTGTTGGTGAAATGATGGGGTTGCGTGACATCGTTCCAGAGAGGTGTGTAAAGGGCGGGTTTTAGTGAAGCGCAGTGGAGCTTCTGGCCGATGCGTAAACGCATCGTGATTTTGGGCTCGGTGCTACAGGTCCGAGGCTATTAGCCCCGCCCGGCCCGTTTAAAGCACTGGCTCGCACTGGCCCGACAGTGGAAAAGCGGCTAGTGAACTCGTGAAGGTGCACGCGTGCTTGGCCCTGTCCCAAATGGCACCCTAAAACCCTCGCGGTCTTCCTCTGAGTCCGCACTTTCGTGGCGTAATGCCGCTTGCCCCAATGCGGGCTCGGCAGAAGTGTGGATCGAGGGCGCATAACAGCCGCAAAGGGGGCACTCGCGAGCACCCTTCTGAATGCTAAAATTAGGAATGGGACACCCTACGGTCTCGTGGACTTAACGGACACGCTCACGCGGCGACCATTGTAAGTCCGTAAGACCGCAAGTGCACATGAAGTGTTCCATTTGGGACAGGGCCCTTGCATCATTCAAACACACACCTCACCAGAAACATGGCATGTCGCAATCTGTGATGAAAGCAGGCGAGATCCAATAAGCGTTCAATTATCCTACCATAAAACCTGTCGTTTGAAGCAGCAACATTTGAATTCGTAACAAACTTGTCGGACAGCGCGGGCTTTGTTGTTTACGGTCACTGGACTCGCTGCTCAGGATGGAGATGAAGATCGCCGAATGAAGGCTTGGATTTTGGTCTGTTCCTCGCAGTCGTGTGGATTCTGAAGATCTGGATTTCAGCGCACAAATAAAATAGTTTCATTTTGTAATTATGTTGCGGTTTTGGTGTTTTTTATAGTTCTATTCTATAAAGAAAATGCTTTTTATGGCCCATGGCAAACAAAGTTCCTGTGGCTCAGTGGTAGAGCATTGCGTTAGCAGTGCAAAAGGTTGTGGGTTCGATTCCCAGGGAACACAAATACTGATTAAAAATGTATAACCTGAATGCAATTGTAAGTCGCTTTGGATAAAAGCGTCTGATAAATGTAAAGTAAACATTACATGACAAGTAAAGGCTAAACAATTTAAAATGTTATTTATTTTAAGGTTTAAAGTGAAGTCTAGTTTAACATTATGTAGGCCTTTTATTGGAAACGAGCTGGCAGCAGAAATCACGCAACAATTCTTTTTTTATAATTTAATATTAAGTGAACAAGTAAACAATTTAATGATGCAATTGGAAACAAAGTAATTGATATGACAACTAAAAACAACTAATAATAAAATTAATGCCGCGATTTCAATATTCATAAGGATTCAGTTTTAGATGTCTTCGATATGTCAGTTTTGAACATTTAAATGCTGAAAATACGTAAGTATTTGTATTTTTAGATTATGAAAATACGTCAGTATTGTACGTTTTAGTGCCTGTAAAAACGTAAGTAAATGTATGTTTTATAGAACCATATTTTACGTAAAATACATATTAATTTTCATGAGATCACATTGCATGCACACATACATGAGATTATGTGTGTGTATGAGAGAGGGCATTTATATCAAGAAAATGCATCCATGCTAAAAAAAAAAAAAAAAACAATAGAAGCCCAATAGAAACCCTCACAGAAATGCTAATGGTTTCCATTAAAACACCATTATAAAACATTAGCTTTTCCAGTAAAACAGGAACAAAATTCCTTTTGAAGTGTGTTTTGGACATTTTTCCAATAGGATTTAACATCCCACCAATAGAATCCATCACATACCAGTAGACACATTATAGTTTCCATTAAAACCAATACAATTCCCATTATAACCATTAAATCCATTACATTTTCTATTGTGTTTTGGGCAGGATTCTATTGTTTTTTCTGCAGGGATTAGTTTAGCATTTGGTTTCAACAGGACGTTACAGTAAATAGCCTAACAGCTGGTTCTGGTCAATACAATGATGACTTGAAATACCTTTTGATCTACCTATAGTGAAAGTCTCATCTACTTTGCAGCTTATTATTTGATCAAAAACATACACCTCATTAATTATCAATTCTATAAACCGGGAAGCAAATGAGCCCTGAATAGAAGCACAACATGCCAATCTGTGCACTTTCTGGTAAAAATAACTCACAGGGCAGTGGTATGACAGGCATTCCTATAACGGGCATGACATCACGTGAAAATAATGAATATATTACAGCCTCAATTCCCTTGTATGAGCTGAGTGTGTGTTCCTAAGAGAGAAAGATATCCATACTAGAAGGAGCATGGGGTATCCCCCCTCCCCCTCTTTGTTCTTCCACCTTCTTTAGAGGGTAATTAGATCAATGATTGTTTTTCGTTCTTCTCTGCAGTGTCTGCATGTCACCCGCCAGTCTGTCTGTCTACTCAGCTCTGGGATCTGCTCTTTACCTGCCTCTCAACAGGCCCTCAGACAGAGACACACACAAATTTTAGGGAGGGACTGATTGCTGGGGGTAGAGAGCTGATGAAAGATGCACATCAGGGAGACGTGAAAGAGTGATCGATCTATCGTCTCCTCTCCATCCTGGTGAATTCAGTCGCCTGGCGTTTTCAGATCTGATGTATAGGAGACAAATGTCAAGACACAAAGCAAAACGTCCCTCGGGAGCTTCGAAACGCAAAGACATCCACCCCGTTCTCCATCCTCTCTCTTGTCTCTTCATTCTAAACAGGAATTAATATTGATCTGGGAGTCGTGAGGAACCACAGCAGAGACAAAGAGCTCAAACTCTTCCTCATCCCCAGTGACAAATGACAAATATACTCAAAATACTGTTTCCTTTATCCAAAAAATTTCTATTTCCTGATATATCCTGCTCTAACTCCTTGTTTCAATAGGACATTCAAACCATTCATGGGACTATACATTGATGTTATTATCACGACAAACCGTTTTTGCAGTCACCCAAGAGGAAGCTTTGATTTGTAAATGAAAGAGATCTTTTATTTCATAAATAGCAAGACAAATCCTGTTTACTCCTTTAAAGAAGCATAGGAGAGATGCTAATCTTATGTAATAGAGAATATTTGTCCATCGAGAGGAAAAATATTTGCATAAATCATTTCCATATTTTCTATTGTTTACAGAGAATTAGCAGATTAGGATCGTTGTGTTGGTTTATCGCCTTTAATCTTCCAAACTCTGCTGTGTTTGCACATTCTTCAGCGACAGAAATGGAAATCAGAGATTTGCATCTATACTGAGTCATAAAATGAAGCATGGCAGTAGTAAGTAGTAAAGAGTCATATGTTCAAAATTAATCATGGTGTTTCAGTGTTTTGTGCTTGCACTACATTACTACTAATTCTCTTTATTCTTCGTAACATTCTTCCTAACATAACATTTTAATTTGACTGTTCTCATCTAAATCTCTTATGATATCAATAGGATAAATACAAAATTGTAGGCCTAATAAGACTGTTATTCGAAATGTAGTTGCAAAGTTACTTATAGCTAGAAGAATGCACTAAAGTGAACCATTAAAATAAAGTATTTCCATATACAACACTTTCATTATTTAACTTGAACACTATTTGACCCTGTTCTCATTATTGGTGGCTAACAGAGGTGGATAGAGTACCCAAAAACTGTTCTCAAGTAAAAGTACTTATAGAAATATTTACTCAAGTAAAAGTAATAGTCTGAATAGTTACTTGAGTGAGAGTAAAAAAGTATCGGATAAAAAAAAATACTCAAGTAGTTAGTTACTAGTTACTTTGGATCATATAGCCTACTGCATATGTATAGCCTATTTTTATTTAGAAATAGATATAATTTATGTAGTGTAGTGTATACACACACACACACACACACACACACACACACACACACACACACACTGCCGTTCAAAATATATTTAAGGTAATTTATTTCAGAGATGAAAATCTGAATTTTCATCTGCCATTACGCCACTCTTCAGTGTCACATAATACTTCAGAAATCGTTCCAATATGTTGATTTATTATCAGTGCTGTTCTTTTTAATTTTATATTCATCAAAGAATCCTGAATAAAATGGCAAAGGTTCCAAAAATATTAAACAGCAAAACTGTTTCCAACACTGGTAATATACCAATATATTAGGATGATTTCTGAAGGATCAAATGACTCTGAAAACTGGAGTAATAGCTGACGAAATCTCTGATTTGCATCATTTGAATTAAACTATAGCCTATTTTAAAGTAGCCTACATTATATATATATCACCTGACACGGAGAACAGTAAAAACTCCTCACAATACCGCTACAGAACATCTGAAAATAACGAAACAAATGCACAGACGGATCTTCTTCCCTCTGTTCTGCAAAATGTAAACAAATGTAGCCTATATTTCTGCAAGCGTAAATATTGTGAAAATATCAATAATAATTGTGTCTAGGCAAATGCACTCCTCCTGGAACAAGTCGCACGCCGCTGCTCTCAACTCTCTTGTCTTGATGTTCTGACGCCCGTTTTTAAACTTTAAAACCACCTCAGCGCATGCGGCAAGGAACTGAACGAATCATTCAAACTGATTTGCAAACCGATTCACTGGTCTGCTAACTGGTTTGATCAAGCCTTTGAACAAAATTGACTCAAAAGAATGAATCATTCGCGAATGGCTATCGCTCGTTGCCCAGAGAAAAGTAGACGGCACTTTTGGAATAAATTGAAGCATTTTTTTACTTGTATTGCATTAAGATAAAGTAACGAGATGAGCGTCGCCCCCAGTAACGAAGTTAAACGAAGTTTACAACTAAAATGTACTTAAGTAAGATTAAAAGTACCCATTTTTAAATATACTCAAAGAGTATTAGTTACCCAAAAAATGTAATCAAGTAAATGTAGCGAAGTAAATGTAACCCGTTACTACACACCTCTGGTGGCTACAAATGCTTTTGTAACACAAATGCATGGCATGATTTTTCACGACTCTACCGCACACTAAACTGAACAGAAAGATAATGCTTTAAATTCTTGCAAACACAGCAAAACAAATATTACATTCTTGGTTGTGTACATTCAGATGTGCTCACAAGTTTCCTGAATGTTTCCCTTTAAGGGTGAGTAAAGGTCATTCTCCTTAATCTACTATGACATGCAAAATTCCTTCCTCATAAATATGTAAATACAAACCTGTGTGTGTGTGTGTGTGTGTGTGTGTGTTTGAGCGCTGTGTGCATGTAAATAACCCAACAGCCTTATTTACCAGAAGGATACCCACACACACACTTGAGGACACAGGACCCATCTCACGCCGATCAAACACTAATAAGATGCCATCCCAAAAGGCCTACACATATGAGTGTTTAATTTCACACGTGCGTGCACCTGTTAAAAATGATCGGACATGAATATCTGTGGATTATGCACTGATGCTCAGGATCACTAGAGAGGAAATCCAGAATACATTCATTCATCTCACAGACAGCAGCTGTGGTCCTGCATACATGTCCTGCATACACACTAAGCAATTCAATAAACTATCTGAAAGGTTGCTTGAAGTCAGCCAATACAAATTTCATACAAATTTTTCTCTTTCTTTCTTTCTTTTCTTTTTTTTTTTGGGCTAGACAAAAAAATGCACTTACTTGAACTTACGTAAACATGCACACGAACACACACATAAATCATTGCAAAGTAGCTTAACAGACAATTAAAGTTTCTATATTATATTTAGGAGTAGCTTATAAGTGGTGACTATGTGTATATTGAAAACGTGTATTGAAAATAGCAGGGGGCCTAAGACAGATCCTTGTGGCACTCCATAATTTACTGGCATTAACTGAGATTATTCCCCGTTTAAATGAACAACATGATAACGGTCTGACAGGTAGGATCTAAACCAGGCATCCTCAAATCTGGTCCACTCCTGCAGAGTTTAGCTCTAACCTTAATCAAACACACCTGAGCGTGCTAATCAGAGTCTTCAAGATCATTAGAAAATGTAGGTGAGTTTGATCAGGGTTGGAGCTATACTCTGCAGCAGATTGGCCCTGGAGGGGAAGATTTGAGGTACCCTGATCTAAACCATCTTAAAGACTGCCCTTGAGTATAGTTTTGTAATCGATCTATGAGTACGTCATGATCTATAGTGACAAACACAGAACTAAGTCAACTCAAAAGAAATATACTTTAAAGCATGATTGAAGATTATTAAAACATTAATTTAAAATTTGATACGATACCCGTAGTAATCTATGACAGTAAAATATGTTGAATATCAAAGTTTTTTGCACTTATTAATTAGGATTTTGTGGACATCAATGTTTTTATATCCGTGGAGTAAAAAAAATTAGATTTGCACAGAAGGCTCAATTGGCATGTCATTACTAGTGTTATCATTTTTAAATGTTAGAAATTCATGGGGTTATTATCTAGTATTTCAATGAATTAGATGAACATTTTGGACATCTTTGTTTTTTATTAAAACTCAATTGGCTTTGAGTTGTTGCTGTTATGACATATCTTCAATTAAAATATTGGCACTTAAAAAGTTAAATATTAATGTCCATGGATAACTAATAGAATTAAATTTTTACTGGGTTTCTGCTTTGTCTGTCATTGGTTATTCAGTTATTTGAATAATTGTCAAAACACAGTTTTGAATAGGATAGTTGCTTTAGTAAATACACTTAAATACATAAATATTAAAATATATGACAACAATTATTAAAATATTAATATTAATACAAATTGTACTTAAGGGTATCTTCGCCCTATTTAAAAAAAAGTTGTAATTTGGCATTATTACAAAGTAAATAATGTACTTACAGAGTCAAGAAAGTATACTCTCTTTAAGTACAATTAAATAGGCCTTTGATTTCATTAAAGTCGTTTTATCTGTAAATACAGTGTTTTAAAGTACACTTTTAATATTTGAAGTAGGCCTATATTACAAGAGCACATTCAATACAATTATGCGTTCTTCTTTTTTTAAAGGGTAGCTCTCTTACAAACCAATATCATATCAAACAGGAGCTCATTCGATAGTTAACTGCATTCAAATCATTCTGCAGACAAAGGAAATCAAAACACTGCAAACCAACAAATAACAAATAGCTATAAAATCCAGTATGCTGCTTACAGCTTTGTTTCTTTGGGTTTAGCTAGTTCTGTTTTGCTAGTCAAGTTTTTCTTTGAAAGGTACAATCTATGGGCTCAAGCATTTCTCTACCCCTCGCTGAGGACATCAAACTTTGATGGTTTCTTCTAAGGAGCATTTTGTTAAGAAAAGCTGTTGATAAAATTTTAATCTTCCTGCATGTGTATGGAACTTGCAGAGTCGGGCGCCTAACATCAGATTCATTCTAGTAATATAATGGTAGTATTTGAATGCCTTTCCACACATTGCTACCAAGTTATTACGCAGAAGAGTGAAATTAAAGCTTGCTACGTCAGACGCACTTTCCCGGATATTCAGCAGCATCATAAATGATTGAACGCGTGGTTCCCCAGCACATCTCTTATTCATGAAATTAAATGATGTGCACGGCTCTGCTGTTACATGAGCATACATGCATAGCGTTGCCCAGGACGGGTCACGGGCCACTGCTTATCGGGTCCTGACACAGAGGCTGCAAGCGGACACATGAAGATGAAATGAGATATGCACATATGAATAGGGTGACTGTTTACCCCTGACCTTGCATGAGACTCAAAACTATTTCGATGAATATTGCAGATGGGCTATTTTTCCATTTTCCACCTGGCTGCCTGGCCCTGAGGAATAAGTACCAAAAAGTGCTTGTTTGAGATGTTTGTCTTATTTTTTCTTTTTCATCTGAAACCTTTATTTCTCGGACCTTGCTGTGCAGTTGTGCTGAATAATTCTGAGTGGTTGTTGCTGTGTCCTTTTTCCATCAGTGGCCTCCCAGAATTACTTTAAATTCTCATGAAATCATAAAGTATAAAATCAAAGAAGAAAATGATTTGCTTTCCACTTTAAGTATTAAAAAGCACCTTGGTTCCAACATATCTGTTGGATACATACCAAGTTGTTCTTTGAAGTGTAGCTCCCCAAAGTACATCCTTCGCATAGGCCGTGTTTACACCTGTTTAAAAAACTGGATAAACTGGTAATTTTTAATAAAATAAGTCCAAAACAAAGTCCACTTGGAGTTTATTTCAGTAGTTGGAAACAGCTTGTCAGTGCAAACTGCTTCAGTTGGTAAACACCTTTAAACTATCACTGTTCTACTGCAAAGGTATACCCCTACTTTTCTAAAATGTACATTTGGTCAAAAAAGTCGGATTTGGGCCACTTTAGCCTGCAGTGTGAACTAAGTCTTATATGCCGAGCGCACCTCTCCTCGGGAGACCGGTCTCTTCCCCGTGCATGCATGCTGGTGTCCTCATGGGTCCAGGAAGGGAGCGTAGAGGGATCCTGCGCCGCCAGAGCCGTGAGCTACCGGACCTGCGGTCCGGAAAAGAACCGCACCCACTATACTGCTGACGGGCCAGGATGCCGGGCCGTTTCTCCCCTGGATGCGCCGTGGGTCAGGAGGACGAAGCCACCGCCCCCTAGTGCCCTTGACCTAAGCGTGGAGCACGTGCGGCCGCCGAACTCCGCCCCTTCCTTGGACCCCCTCCTTCTGAACACTGCCCATCCTTCACTAGCCCCACAGCATGACGAGGACACCAGATTCCCTGTTTATTTTGGACACTTTTCCCCTTTGGACACTTTTAATTTATTATTTCTGTTCAATAAAAGCCTCTCCGAGGCCTGATGCCACACTCACTGTGTCTATCATTTACTCTTCCCGCCACACTAACTAAATGCGCACATTTTTATATCGTTTTTTTTATACATCTACTGTAGTTATAAACAATGTAATCTAACCATAACCCTAAGAGAAAAGAAAAATGTATTTGTTTTTACAAATGAGGATGTCCTCAAAATGAAGTTTTGGGAGGTTTAGTCGGAATCGTTTGCCCTTTTTTAAAACACAGCTACATAAGAAAAAGGCAATCGTATTTGTTCCTACATTTGCTTTCATGGTCATTTAGCTTTTTTATTATTATTATCTGGACGGAAACAGTGATTTATGGCCCAGTTTCAGTGTTGGGGAAAGTTACTTTTAAAAGTAATGCATTACAATATTGCGTTACTCTCTAAAAAAGTAACTAATTACGTTACTTAGTTACTTTTTATGGAAAGTAATGCGTTACGTTACATTTTAGTTACTTTCGCGCTACTTTTTAAATATGAGCAGGGCTTGATTGTTGGTGTTTAATATAATAAGTTCTATTTATAGCAAATGTAAAAGCCTTTCACACCAAAAAGTGTAAAAAATAAACCTCAGGCTGAAGAAAGAGTAAATCACGTCTGTACTGTAGAACGCAGGAGAAGATTCAACACTCTTCAGCAATTAAAAAGCAATCAAGCACAATTGTTAATGTAAAGTCATTTTTGCTTATGTTGAACTGAATCATCAAAGGTCAGCAGCAAAGACATTGGTTAATAAAATGGGATTCGATACATTTGTGTTGTTTAACATATTTAATTATTGCAGGCTTGCGTCATAATCTGAGTTTGCATTTCACTGTTTTAATTAATTTTGATGAATACTGAATCATTTTTTTTGTGAGTGGGATGAATTAATGCACATTCACATTTTGTCTCTAGAACTACAGTAACATCATGTTCACACAGCGTACTGTCAGTCAATAAATTGTGAAAAAAGTAACTCAAGTTACTTTTTTGAACAAGTACAGTAACTCAGACATTTTCTTGTAAATTAAAAAGTAATGCGTTACTTTACTAGTTACTTGAAAAAAGTAATATTATTACGTAACTCGCGTTACTTGTAATGCGTTACCCCCAACACTGCCCAGTTTAAAAGCCTCATAATAGATGATTGTTTTAACAATAACAGTTGGTGAAACCAATGGTCATAGTCTACTGGGGCTGATTTAATAGAACTGCAACAAATCCTGAATCCCCTTTTTGCAGGCCTTAGAAATAGGGTTTTGTTTGGAAATAGTTATAAAAAGTGTAATTACAGAGTACGTTTGGCTAGAGGCAGCAGGTTAATGTAAAGCAGAGAACGAGTCTAACTTACCCAGCAATAAGTATTAACCCCTCTCCCCACCCAACCACCGATCCTGCCCCCAACTGCATCTCTAAACCCCTCTAAAAATAGTCAGTGTGTGTGTGTGTGTGTGTGTGTGTGTGTGTGTGTGTGTGTGTGTGTGTGTGTGTGTGTGTGTGTGTGTGTGTGTGTGTGTGTGTGTGTGTGTGTGTGTGTGTGTGTGTGTGTGTGTGTGTGTGTGTGTGTGTGTGTGTGTGTGTGAAACTGTGTGTGTGTGTGTGTGTGTGTGTGTGTGTGTGAGTGTTAAAACCTGTGGTGTGTGTGGTGTGTGTGTGGTGGTGTGTGGTGTGTGTTGTGTGTGTGGAGTGTGTGTGTGTGTGTGTGTGTGTGTGTGTGTGTGTGTGTGTGTTTACTATAATGTCAGTGGTGTTAAAATAATGGGATCCTGAAACAGAATAAGCAAGTAGAATTGCAATTAGTGTGAAACAAGGGTCCTGAGAGTGGGCCAGGCCTGGTGACCCAGGTTTTGTGCTGTTTTCTGAGATGTGTGGTGTTTACTAAAATAAGCATCACTTTCACTATTGCTCATATTTACTGTTTGTGTTGCCTCAAATTGTGCAGCTTATTGAGGTGAGGTGTGCAATTACTTTTCTGAGTGATCCAGTGGCATACCATGGGGTTTCAGTCAGGGCCTTCAGTAAGCAACTGCATACTACATACACACATCTTATACATCTCTGTTACAGCTAACGCAGCCATATGTATATAATGGGCATATTATGCCGCACACAGGCTCTCAACAACAATGAGAGCTAATCAACAATTTCAACAGTAGGCTAGGTTAAGGTGGGTTAAATGCGGAGTAAATTTCCTTATATGGATAATTAAAAGTAATCTGCCAATACACAGGTCACTATGCACATTTACATCACTCTAAAATGATGACAGCATCAAAACTGTAAAAATGGTGGATGTAAAAGGGTTCGGGGATCAAGGGAAGGAAGACGAGGAAGTCAGGGGTGACGAGCCAAAAGGGGGTAGGGGGTTTTATGCTCTCTCTCTCTCCCACCTGCAGGACTGTGGGGCTCTCTCTCCCACCTTCACAATGACACAGGTGTTATTCATCATCTCTCCGACAATTTCACTCGTCTTCTCCCCTTAGCGCGCTTCGCCTTGCCACACAGCACATACTTGCCACCCCCCGCTCGTCTCAGAACCCGCTCTCCCCTTAGCGCGCTTCGCCTTGCCACGCCCCCCTCGCCAATAACCCCCATACCAACGGGTCCACGCGTTGGTATCCTTCATGCGGTGGAGCCACTGGAGGGGCGCGTGGTCCATGGTCCGAACAGAGGGTGAACTCCCGACCCAGGAGGTAGTAGCGGAGGGTGAGGACGGCCCACCGGATGGCCAAGCATTCCTTCTCAACGGTGCTGTATCTAGTCTCTCTCTTTGAGAGCTTCCGACTTAGATACAGCACCGGCCGCTCCTCTCCCCCGACCACCTGGGCCAGGATGGCACCCAGCCCCCTGTCCGACGCGTCCGTCTGTAACAAAAAGGGGAGATCAAAGTTAGGAGAGTGAAGGAGCGGCCTGCCGCACAGGGCAGCCTTCACCTTGGTTATGGCCTGTTGGCACAGCTCCACTGTGGGGTGGGTGCTTCCTTTTTAGTGAGATCAGTCAGTGGGCTGGTGAGGTCCAAAAAATTAGGAATAAACCTCCTATAATATCCCGCCAGCCCCAGGAACTGTCTCACCTCCTTTTTGGTCTTGGGACTTGGGCAGGCCGCAACTGCAGCCGTCTTGTCAATTTGGGGACGCACCTGCCCATGACCCAAGTGGAAGCCCAGATACCGTACCTCCACCCGCCCAATTGCACACTTCCGCGGGTTCGCCGTGAGCCCAGCCACCCTCAGCGACCTCAGGACCGCTCGGAGATGTTCCATATGCCGCTGCCAATCATTACTATGGATGATGATGTCATCCAGATAGGCAGCGGCGTACGCGCTGTGTGGCCGGAGGACTTTGTCCTTGAGGCGCTGAAAGGTGGCGGGAGCTCCGAACAAGCCGAACGGCAGCGTTACGAATTGGTGTAATCCGAACGGCGTGGTGAAGGCTGTCTTTTCTTTGGATAGTGGCGATAAGGGGATCTGCCAATACCCTTTCGTTAAATCCAGTGTCGAATAAAATCAAGCAACATTAATTTATAAAACATTAATTTAAAGATAATTTGGCACATGCATTTTCACTGAATTTTACTTTACCCAGCCTCAAGTAAAAACCTTTTAATTAGTTAACTTATGCTGGGTACACACTAAAATTTGTTAAAATCTTATAAGATCTTCAAAATGTGAGAGACCACAAACATGAGGGAAAAAAATTCTAGAATGAACTGTTTTGCTCCTATAGTGTGTGATTTCTGATCGTAAATATTCAACATGTTGAATAATTTCGATTCGCGATCAAGGCACCTCCGATGTTCTTCCGAGTAGATTCAGTCACTCTTAACACACCTATGTAATGATAGTCCACTGGAGACGAGAGTAGTGAGAATCCAAGTGTAGATTTTATTAAACCGTGCAATACAAAATACAAACAAACTAAGACTTGACTTGACTATGACTAAACACTCAACGACAGCAGGACAAATACAAACAATACACGACAAGGAACAAGACAACGACATGGCTACTTATAAAAACAAGGGGGGTCACATGACAAGAAATAATCAATGGGAAACAAGACACATGACCTAGACCAGTGCTTCCCAAACCTGTCCTGGAGGACCCACCTGCCCTGCACATTTTGTATGTCTCCCTAATCAGACACCCAATTTAGTTCTTGCAGTCTCTACTAATGAGCTGATGAGTGGAATCAGGTGTGTTAGATAAGAGAGACATGCAAAACATGCAGGGCAGGGGGGCCTCCAGGACAGGTCTGGGAAGCACTGACCTAGACAACCAATCAGAACATGACACATTGAACAGAGGAACCAATAGCAAGGAGACAAGAGGGAAAGGGAAGCATGACAAAAGGAACCATAACTACATTTAAAAATAAAAGACCAAAAACAGACCTTACATATCCCCCCCCCCCCCTCTAAGGGTGGCTCCTGACGCCCTAACAAAACAAAAACAGAATCCAAAAAGTCCAGGAGGGTGGTGGAGCAGAGGCAGAATGGGGGGAGGGATGGAGGGCCAGGCACACGAAGGGGAACAGGACCTGGAGCGTGGAGCAGGGGAGGGAGCCATGGCGGAGCAGGGAGCGATGTCGGAACAGGCAGAGCAGGGGGCTATGGCAGAGCAGTTGGAGTAGGGGGCCATGGTGGAGCAGGCGGAGTAGGGGGCCATGGCGGAGCAGGCGGCCATGGAGGAGCAAGCGAACATGGCAGAGCAGGTGGGGCATGAACCTCAGTGGCCGTAACAGGACAGACCGTGAGTTCATGAACGGCCTCCATGGCCGTAACAGGATAGACCATGAGTTCATGGACAGCCTCTGTGGCTGTGACAGGGCAGACTGGGAGTTCATGAGTGGGCACCACCACCTCTGGAGGTTCTGCAGCAGGCGCCACCACCTCTGGAGGTTCTGCAGTGGAAGCCACCACCTCTGGAGGTTCTGCGGCAGGTGCCGCCTCCTCAGGAGGTTCTACAGCAGACTCGTGGACAGGAGAGGCCTCTGGAACAGACTCATGGACAGGAGAGGCCTCTGGAGCACAGTGTGTAGCCCACATGCTCAAAATGGCGACCGCCATTACGGGCAGTGTGGTAGACAGTGGGATGCCTGCTGGGCTTGTGAGCGTAGAGACCACTGGGATGTCAGCCGTTCGCACTGACATCAGTGGTGAGTCCAACACGCTAGCTATGAGTTTTCTCCATCTTGGCCCAAGCTCTGAATCCGCAGGAGCTTGGGTATTATAGCCCCCCCCCCCAAAAAAAAAATCCCTTGGGGAAATCTTGGCGACAGCCGTGATTTGGCAAGGCTCAGGCGTGGCGGCCATCTTGCGATGAAATATTTAATATTTAGTTGTGTAATTGTGTAAAATAATTGTGTTTTAGTAATTGTAGTTTTTTCAAAAGTTTGTTTTTAAATCAGGCGTGGTGGCCATCTTGCGATGGGGTCTCAGGCGTGGCGGCCGTCTTGGCCGGGGACTCAGGTGTGGCATTCCCTAGGATTGTCTAGGATTGTCAGCTTGTAAAATCCACTTAATTCAGCCCGAGAAAAGGGCTTGTGGTGTGTTCCCAGTTGGATTACTAGGTTATTTGTTTATCTTGTGGTGTGTTCCCAATTTATTTATGTATTTATTTATTTATTTATTTATTTGTTTGTTCGTTTCGTTCGTTCCAAAAAAACAAATCTGACCTCACGTTCCTTCAATGTTAAACATTTTGAAACCAACATGTTACACAATAATTTACAGTGAAATATTTAATATTTAGTTGTGTAATTGTGTAAAATAATTGTGTTTTAGTAATTGTAGTTTTTTCAAAAGTTTGTTTTTAAATCAATAATTGTGTTTTAGTAATTTTTTTAAAAGTTTGTTTTAAATCATTTGTTTTATTTATTGCATTATTTTATTTTAGTGTTGTGTATGTTTTACCGTGATGGTGTTTTGTATTTGTGTGTATGAAACCTTCTATATTTACCTCAGCTTGTAGAAAAGCCACTTAATTCAGCAGAAAAGGGCAGTTGGATTTACTGGTTATTTATTTATTTATTTATTTATTTATATTATTTATTAGTTCGTTCGTTCGTTCGTTCGTTCGTATTACAAATAGGGGGCACCATTCTCACACCTGTTCTTTATATGTGTTTAAATAAAATTTGAACACGATTTGTACTGTCATTATGTTAGCTTGATTTGGCACTCTTTGTATTTGTTTTATTTGATATTTTAGAGCACTCTTATTTGTTTTTTACAATTAATAAATTTAAATCAGTCAAGTGTTTTATGTTTGAGTTTGCAGAAAAGGGATTTACTCCAAACCAAAACAGAAAGAAAACACTTGGAAGAATGTATCGAATTTATGTTGAGTTTGCTTGTTTGAGAGAACTGAAGAAACACTGTTGCTGTGTGGCCCTGAGGGGGCACCATTCTCACACCTGACACCGGGGATGAGGCTGTTCTCTCATCCATATCACCGTGTCTCCTGAACACGATTACACATGTTGCTGTGTGGCCCTGACACGCTATCAGTGCTTGAGCTCTCTTGGAGAATTATAATTATCTGAATGATATTTTAGTCTCTGAGCGCTTGAGCTGTGTCTCCTGAATGATTTAACAATCCCCTCAAACGAGGCACACAAGGCACTCTGTGTTTGAGAGAACTGTTTGATTTCCTCATTCTGATATTTTAGAGCATTGTTTAGAAGTGGTTTGGCTATCACCGCTGCGAGGTTTAACCAAAACAGAGCGTTGGATCACACGTCTGTGTTTGATCCGCTTGAGAAGCTCTATGTTCGCAATGAGGAAAGAAAGAAAGATAACGCAATATGAGATTTTCCGGGGATCTCAGGCTGTTCTCTCATAAATTTGTAACTACTTATAACTAACTGAGAACACAAAGGCACTGCCAACTATTTCTTTATGCTTCTCTGTCTATAATTATCTGTTTAGAAGTGGTTTGGCTATCAGTTTAAGATACTTTTTTGTTTTCTTGTATCCGCTTGAAACGACAAGAAACACAAGGCACTACCTCACGCCAACTATTTCTTTATGAGGAAAGAAAGAAAGATAACTTCTTCTATAAATTTGTTTAGAAGTGGTTTGGCTACTTATAACTAACTGATACTTTTTTGATGGCTTGTGTACTTCTGAGGAAAGAAAGAAAGATTCTTCGAATATGAGATTTTCATTCTTGACATAAATTATATATAACTATGAAATGTTTTGACACATAAAATTATGATCTAAAACAGTAACATGAAGTAACCATTTCAGTGGTTCTTTGAAATTCTGCTCCTAATAAAACTTTTTGTTGATATTTGTATAGTGTACTTGATATTGAAGAGATGTTTGAGAAATAAACATCTCTACTATGAGACTTAGCATGTGTGAAGAAAACACAGAAAGCTAAATATCACAGAATATATAGAAACAAACGGTTAAAAAATAATTATATAAAAAAAAATAATAAACTAATACGCTAGATGTGAAAATAGCCTTAACAAAACAAGGGAGTCTTTTTATTTTATTCCAAAAATGTTAATGTTAACATTTCTAATAAACACAGATGTATTTGCAATATGGTGGAAATGACATGCTTATAACTTCAATTAAATAAAAAATTATAATAATAAATAAAATAAAACGTTTTTTTCTGTTATGCATGTCTGAGTTGGACAGTGTTAGCATACAAATCAAATAAAAAATCTACAGAGTGCTGAAGACATTTATCTTAGTGTACCACAAACAGAAAGTGGAACTGCGGTCTGTGATAATGTAGATAATGCAACATCCCACTTGAAACTCTTTACACAGCACACAAACAGTAGCGTCTTCAAGAAAACGGCACAGGCACAATTTGAATGCTTTATTGCTTTTTTTCTACCAGCAGAAGCTGACATGAAGACACGTCAACTCAACCGGCCCAACCAATGAGTGTGGGGCTCTTTTTAGATGGACAGGTAAGCAACACCTTATAAGCAACTTACTCATATAAAAATAGAAACTAATTGCACTAAAACCCAATCAGAACACTATACGCCCTGAATGTAAAAATGTCCTAGTGACATAGAAATTACACTCTGCATCTTTAACTGTCTTAACTCCTTTTCTCTTTCATTTAAGTCCATTTGATGTCATTTCATCTTGCCTTTGTTCAGTTGATCTGTCTCAGTATTGATTCTGAAGCTTATCTTTGTGAGGTTCAGTCTGTCTATGTGAATCTTTTATATGAGCCGTCTGACAGGTCCAGTTCAGTGTGTCGCTATTGAATTATACAGCTCTGGAAAGAACTGACATACACTACATCAGCGGGTTACTGATGGGCAGTCGCCCCACCCTGGCATGATGGGATATTTGTCAGGTTGACAGGAATATCACTATCAACTATTCTGTTACACATTACTGTGATAGTCTAACTCGCTAAGGCACTGGATGAGTCCGACAGGTGTGAGATCTGGACCGCATCATTGATTCTTGAGCTGTTTAGCCTGTGTTAAATATTTGATTTGAGTCAAAGCCTGGGATCCCATTGCCCTAACCAGCTCTTAATGAGAGAAAATAATTCAGAAGCTACTGAGGAACATGCAGGTAGACAGTGAAATAGAGTGAGGGGTGATGCTGAAAGTATTGCCAGATGTGCATGGGTCCTTGCATCATGTTTTGTGTTTGTTTCGGACGAGTGGAAAATAGGTTTGACTTAAACCTCAAAATAAAATAAAAAAAATAAAAATACAATTTTCCCAACTGTTAATTAGGGCTTCAACTGATTTTAATTCAGAATTAATTTCTAAACTGGAAAAATAGTAAAGGAAAAATAACACTGCTCAGTTCTTGTGATGCAGCTTCTGTTCCTCTCAAAGTGACATGAAAAACAAATAAATAATAAATCAGAATAAATAAATAAATAAAAGGAATAAATATATGGCTCACATACAGTACCAGACATGCTACAGATATGGCTTCTTTCCTCAGAGATCCTCACTTAGTATAGATATCTGGCATAGAACACTGGCAATGGTCTGTTGGTTTATTAACTGATTTTTTATTTTATTTTTTCAGTCTGCATTTTTGGATTCTTGGCCACTCTATTAGGTACATCTGTTTGTTAATGCAAATATCTAATCAGCCAATCACATGGTAGCAACTCAATGCATTTAGACATGGAAAAGACAATTTGCTGAATTTCAAACCGAGCATCAGAATGGGGAAAATTATCATTTAAGTGACTTTGAGGCTTGACCAGATGTAGTTACTAAATTACTAAAATTACTATTTAGTATTTTATTACTAACTATTTAATTACCCGGTTACTAAATATAACTCGTTTAGTGGCGCCAACTGGCTGGTCTGAATATTTCAGAAACTGGTGATCTATTGGGATTTTGTTTAAAAAGAATGACCCAAACAGGAGAAAATATCCAGTGAGCTGCAGTTCTTTGGGAAAAAAATGCCTTATTGATGCTTGAGGTCAGGGGAGAATGACTAGACCGGTCAGAGTTGTCTTCTGCCAACTCTGCTGTTTTTTCCCCTTCGGGGTGGTTTTTGTTGTTCTTTGTTTTAAATAACTCAAATAACCACTCATTAACAAGGTATGAAGAGCATCTCTGAATGCACAACGAACCTTGAAGCAGACAGACAGCAGAAGACCACACAATATGTGCCGCTCCTGTCAGCTAAGAACAGGAAACTGAGGTTACAATTTGCATGGACTCACCAAAATTGGACAATAGAAGATTGGAAAAAGGTCACCTGGTCTGATGAGTCTCAATTTCTACTGCAACTTTTGGATAGTAGGGTCAGAATTTGGCATAAATAACATGGAAGCATGGATCCATTCTGCCTTGCATCCGCGGTTCAGGCTGCTGCTAGTGGTGTAATGGTATTTTCTTGGCACATTTTGGGCCTCTTAGTACCAACTGAGCATTGTTTAAATGCCACAGCCAACCTGAGTATTGTTGCATGTCCATCGCTTTATGACCACAGTGAACCCATGTTGTGATGGATACTTCCAGCACAACAACGCACCATGCCACAAAGCTCAAATAATTTCAAATTGGTTTCTCGAACATGTATATAATGAATATAATGAAATTAAAAAAATGCTAATAGCTTTTGATTAGTTTTGCCAACTGTCATGAGGTCTTGATAGATTCCTTGGCATACCGAAAACATGGACATGAGCTTCCTGTTTGCTATTTTGATTTTCTTTGATTACTTTAAGAACTCCTCCTAGACTGTTGAATTTCAACAAATTCAACTTAGATCATCTTCAGACCATGCTGGAATAACGTTATGGATTTCGTATCAATAGACAATAGGGTTTTCATTTACTGCATCTGACCCTGTATCTCTGCAAAGCTTTGACATGCTGACATCATTATTATTAAAATAGTTTTTTAATCTTTTCACTTTCCAGATATAAACTGTGGCTTTACACATTATATTATTCTTGTGAGTGTGTGTGTATGTGTGTGTGTGTGTGTGTGTGCGTGCGTGCGTGCGTGCGTGCGTGTGTGTGTGTGTGTGTGTGTGTGTGTGTGTTATAATATTTGTCTCACCAATTACTTCTGGAAAATAACCCTCACACACGTGTGTTTTCTTCTGTGTGTGTGTGTTAAACTACTAAACATTATGTGTGTTCTTATTATTATTTATTTTTTTTGTGTGTGTGTGTAATTTATAATTTTAATAATTATACAATGTGTGTAATAAAAGTACATTATAATATTTGTCTCACCAATACTTCTGGAAAATATCCCTCACACACTTTTAGGACTGAATTTTCTTCTGAAGTTTATTTTGTTTTATAGTAATATTATGTCCTTTTGATGTTAAACTACTAAACATTATGTTAAATATAGATTTTGTTCTAATTATTATTATTTATTTTTTGCTATAGCTATGTCTATAATTTATAATTTTAATAATTTTACAATGTATTAATAAAAGTGGAAGGTGTAATAATAACATTATAATTATAATGGTAAAATTCTGGAAGGTGTAATAATAACATTATAATTATAATGGTAAAATTCTATTTTGCTATTAGCTTCAGCCATTATTTTGTTTGTATTGAAAAATGTTACTGTTTATTACTGATATAATATGCTATTCCATTCAACAAGAGTGTTAGGAACATATTTTGCTATTCCATTCAACAAGAGGTCCTTATGAAAACTGAAAGTTTAAAAATTAAAACAAACCTCACAAATGCAAAAAATAACCTTGGATTATGCATATTCAGACCTAACACGAACTGAAGTATATTGTGACTTCACTGATGTCAATCCTACTGCGATTCTGCGAAGACTGAGATGTATACATAGACTCCTTCTATCATATATATTATATTTGTCTGTGTGTGTGTGTGTGTGTGTGTGTGTGTGTGTGTGTGTGTGTGTGTGTGTGTGTGTGTGTGTGTGTGTGTGTGTGTGTGTGTGTGTGTGTGTGTGTGTGTGTGTGTGTGTGTGTGTGTGTGTGTGTGTGTGTGTGTGTGTGTGTGTGTGTGTGTGTGTGTGTACTGTTATTTTTATACAATCCTGATGCAATCCTTCCACATAGTTAGTTTCAGCTCTCTGGTCGTCATGATATTTTCATGATGTTCGACCATGACCTGCGTTTCATCATACAGATTACGCATATTACAAACCACAGCAGAGAAACTGTAGCTCGGATACTATCGTAACCTCGTACAGTTTTACCGACTTACTAAACCGAAACCTCGGTTCCCTGAGATATGGGAACGAGTACTGTAAGTATGGGAAAATCAATTTTTTTCCCTTCACTAAAGCCTTTTTCAATCACGCAGTTATAACTGCACATGATTGGTTCGTGCAAGGTGAAAGAAACGAACCAATCCACGGCGGTGGCGAGCGAGCCAATGGCTATGCAGCCCGCCATAGCCCACCAAAATGGGAGGGGCGTCTAGCTATATAATCCGCTGCCTGTCACCGCATCTTAGATTTCTTCGAAGGAAGCAACCGAGAGTGCAGCTCATAGCACGGCCAGGAACAGTACTCGTTCCCATATCTCAGGGAACCGAGGTTACGATAGTAACCGAGCACGTTCCCTTTCGATATTTCACTCGCACTGTAAGCATGGGAACCAGTTCAATCACGCCGTGCTATGACGTGGAACGACTCGAAACCAAGACTCACGTGGGATTAGGCCCAGGGGAGTCAATAGAATACACCAAGCACAGGGTGAGCCTTGAGGGTCATCCGTGGCTTGGGTGTCGTTCCGTAAATGACACCTGGCATCCATATAGTTATGGACAGACCAAGCAAAAGAGGGGCTTGAACAATGTTGGTCAAGTGAACCCGACATATTGCTATTTAAGCAGAAAGGACTCTGGCCTGCAAGGCGGGGACATCCAGGTTGTAAAACCTTGCAAATGTGGACGGCAAAGACCAGCCAGCCGCCTCACAAATGTCTGAAATGGACACCCCGCTGGACCATGCCCAAGACGAGGCGATGCCTCTGGTGGAATGGGCTCTGATTTCGATGGGGCACTGCAACCCAGAGGAGGATTATGCTAATTTGATAGCATCCACTAACCACCTAGAAATTCTCTTTTTCGTAAAGAGGTTTCAGGACGACCTTGGAGTCGTTGGGCCTGAATTCCAGGCAAACAGGATTGACGGAAAAGGCCTGCAGGTCTTCCCTGGGCCTAAAGTCGTCGAGGTAGTTGAGTATGCGGATTCCCATCTGTTGCAGAGGGGAGAGAGCCGCATCCATGCATCGTGTAAAAGTGCGGGGAGCCAGGGATAGCCCAAACGGCAGGACCTTGTATTGATATGCCATCCCTTCGAATGCGAATCTCAAGAATCGTCTGTGATGGGGGCTACCTGGATGTGAAAGAACGCGTCTTTCGGATCCAGTGACATGAACCAGTCCCCTGGGCATATTTGCCGGAGGATCTGTTTCAAAGTGATCAACCTGAACGACCTTTTCATCAGGGTGTAATTCAATAATCTGAGATCTAGAATAGGTAGTGGGCCGCCGTCTTTTTGGGGGATGAGGAAGTAGTGGCTGTAAAAGCCTGACTCGCTCTGGGCTGGAGGAACGATTTCTTTGGCTCCTTTTTCCAGCAGATTCATCACCTCTACGCGGAGGACTTGAGCGTTCTCGCTGCACACTGTGATGGCGAGCACACCGCGGAAGCGCGGTGGTCTTCGAGCGAATTGGAGTGTATAACCTCATCTTACCATAGTCATTACCC
Organism: Ptychobarbus kaznakovi; assembly: GCA_027422405.1. Lineage (NCBI taxonomy): Eukaryota > Metazoa > Chordata > Actinopteri > Cypriniformes > Cyprinidae > Ptychobarbus > Ptychobarbus kaznakovi. Next base: position 23,296,740 of record CM049809.1, read on the forward strand.
ACGTTGACACACCAGGGATGGCCTGCCAGGCCTTGGCCCGCATGCCATGGGGTTGAAACAGCTGGGGTGCATAAGTAGGCAGGGTGCTTATGGTAAATATTTGGGCAGAAAAAATATGTGTTTTATTTTATCTCTCTTTTTGATCACAGTATGTGTTTTATTTTGTCGATCACCTCAGCGGTTGGAACCTGTATGTGTTTTATTGTGTCTATGTGAAGATCACAGCGGTGACCACTGGACACCTTTCCTCTGGGGCTGCGAGCGCTAGTGGGCTTGTGACCCAATAGACCCAATAGCTGCTGCTTGCGGGGTGGTCCGGCGGTAGGCTGCTTGCGGGGTGGTCCGGCGGTAGCGAGACTCGGGCCCCTCCTTTTTCTGCCTGGCTGTTCAGGAGGATTTCTGAGGTGCCGGATCCAGGCGATCTTTGGCCGGGGTCCTTGGCGCTTCGGGAAGGGGTAGCGTCATGCCGAGCATGAGTGCCCTCTATCTCGCCGACCCTCAGGAGGTCGGGGCTACGGGGTGGTTGCCGTTGGTTTAGCTGTCTGCTGAGTCAGCGCAGGTCTGAGGCGACTGGAAGCAGAGGAAGAGCTTGTGTGCTTAGGGAGGAAGTGTTGCAACTGAGACGACTTCTGAGCCTCTGTGAAGCATTCAGCAAAGCCCTCAACAGCTGGTCCAAACAGGCTGCCTGACGAAACTGGAGCATGGAGGAAGGGAACTTTTCCGCCTATTTCATCTACATCATCGTGAGCCAGAGGTGTCTCTCCAACACTATAAGGCTGGACATCGAATGCCTATTTCATCTACATCATCGATGAGCCAGAGGTCTTGGGCGGTGGCTTTGGTGAACACTATAAGGGTGGACATCGAATGGGTGACACGCTAGAGCCAGGTCAGTGTCGGTGGCTTTGGTGACGCTAGAGCCAGGTCTAGGTCCGCTTCCTCACGCTGTTCCCTGAGACAGGCTTGGCTGGAAGACCTCTTGGCCTGGAAGACCTGGAGCACAGCCATCGAGCGAAGCGCTGAAACCGCTTGGCCTGGAAGACCTAGGCGCGTCCACCGAGGAGGCGCGTCCATGAGTGCAGATGTGGCTCTGCACGGCTTGGATGGTGGCTCGCCCTCGCCTTCCATCCGATTGCTGTGGGTGGGCAGGCGCGTCCAGTTGAGTGCAGAGATGTGGCTCTGCACAGACTCATCCAGGCAGGTGCTCGTATCATTTTTCTGGCTCGCCCTTGCCTTCCATCCGATTTTTCTGCCGTCAGCTGTGGGTGGGCACGGATGTGATGTGCGGCCACAGACTGAAGACGAGGGGGGGGGGTGCGAGACGAGTGAGGGGCGTGCCATATGTGCATTTTTCTCGTATGAAATTTGGGGAAGAAGGGGGACGAGCATGAAGCAGAAGGACAGATGCGGGGGGGGGGGGAGTTCGCCCCGTGAGAAAACACTGGGGGGCGTGCCAGAAAACATGTGCTCGTAGAAATGGGGAGCGGAGAGCGGAGACCATTCGAGCCCGAGCTCATTGACAGCTTTTGTCATGATGAAGATGAGCTCCCTCATCTGCTCTGAGTCTGGCGTTATGTGAAGAGGACAACGTTAAGAGGGCGGGGTCAGTCACAGAGCCCGAACACACCTCCGCGTCCGAGTCTGGCGTTAGCCACCAGAAAAAAAGGCTGTCATCTAGTTCGCCGTCACTCGCAGAGCCCGAACACACCTCCGCGTCCGAACGAGATCATGTCGCTCATGGCGGCGGAGGGACGCTGATCATGTTGAGTGAAGAGGATGGACGAGATATGCTCTCTCTCTCTCTCTCTGCGGTGACAGCAAGGCATGCGGGCATGTTGAGTGAGCCGAGAGGATGGACTCGCTTGTCACCGGCCGCTGCTCTCTCTCTCTGCGGTGACAGCAAGGCATAAAATCCTGCCCACTGTTTTTTCTCACAGATCCCTGGAGAGAGAAGAAAACGGGAGGCGCGAGTGGCGGATTTTCTCGGGAGAAAGAAAACGGGAGGCCGCGAGTGAAAAGAAAGCTAACAGCAAGTGCAGAGAGGCAAGACTGAAACGCTCGCAGTGTGAGAAATCAGCCCCGCTGAGCGCAGCGTCAGCATGGGATTTCCCCAAGCGTGACAGATACTCAACGTTAGTGTCATCAGCGTGCAGGGGATTCCCGCACGTCTTACAATAACAACGCTGCGCTGAAATTTGCTCTTCTAATAAGGCTTTCTTAGATCTTACCGGATAGCCGCAGGGGATGACCGAGTCTGAAACCTAGCCCTAATTCGGCTGCTGAGGTGCTTCAGCGGCAGATCTCGGCGTCAGCGAAGAGTCAGTGAAGAAGGGTCTTCATTGCTGAAGAGAAGAAATCTGAGATGCGGTGGCAGGCAGCAGATTATATAGCCAGACGCCCCTCCCATTTTGGCGGGCCATGGCGGGCTGCATAGCCATTGGCTCGCCCGCCACTGCCGTGGATTGGTTAGTTTCTTTCACCTTACACAAACCAATCACGAATCCATTGACAACATATAATTAATACAGGCTTCAGTTTAACTGCGGGATTGAAAAAGGGATTTTTCCATACTTACAGTGAAGGGGAAAAAAGGGATTTTTCATATTTATTTATTTACTGTAAATCACGTGACAAACATATACATTAATACAGTGAAATAACATCGAAAGGGAATCTATTCAGACAACATTTTATAATTCATATTTATTATGTACAGTGAGTGTAACATACCTTTTGATAATCTATTCAGACATTAAACATATTTATTATGCAGAGGCCACCTTTTGAATTCAGATGAATTAAAATCCAACAGTTTTCTGAGAGCTCTTTAGCTCTGCTCTTAAAGAACACTTTTGCAGACAGGAAGAAATGTCACCATGGTTTTGTCTCAGCTAATGTGTCCTCTCTGACCTCAGAGCTGACTCTCATTAAAGCAGGTATAGAGGAAGCGACCCCAGGCTTTTGTGTATTAATATGGAAATGAGCTCAGAGGCAGCTATCTGATGTCCTTCTCAGTGTACGGCAGCGTTTATGGACATCTATCTAATCACATCCTCAACAAAGCAAATCAATGCGCCGGTCCGACAGAGACAAACTGCTCCGTATGATACAAACCCCTTTCTGCAGCCACGTGTTCATGAAAGCCGAGGTGTAAGAGAGCTGTATGGATATGGGATGGTGACGATATTTAAGCGGGTTTTATTGTGCTGTGATCAGGGAATAGTATTGATACTCTACCTATGTTTGGAGTCTGCTGCTTCTCAGATGTTTCTCATGAGAAAAAGACCAATGTAATCTCATACTTGATGTCTATAGATTCAGACTAGACCTCAACATTGGCTCAGATTTGCAAACATGATATTTTTGTTTGTGTAGCTGAATAGATTTTTAAAAACTGTGTAGTTACACCAGACCACTTCAGGAATGAAAGTCTTCATAAGTTGTTCTAATTCATGTCGTCTTTGACTCACAACTGAAATTGGTGCCACCCACCACCTCCAGGATTGGTCACTTCCTCTTTATGTTCTGCAATATTGGTAAGGTTGTAAATTTAAGAGACGTTCAGACCAACAAGGTAAATGTCATCAACATACTGAGAAAAATTGAAGGTTTAATTGTAGGTGAAGTGTGTCATTTCTATGCGACACCAAACAAAATCATAGCTGGGGTTATGCAATGTTCTATGCGGTTGTTAGCACATTGCTCTTTTTTTCAATGGGCCAAGTCAATCGAGGCCAAATCAAAGTTTTTTATATATTCTGGTCCATCAATATGGCTCAGACTCTTGTAAAAAAAATGAATGTCCACTTTACCCAACCTGGTCTCATGGCATAAACGTACCTGGAGGCACTTTTTAGCAAGACTGTAGCGAGTTTTGCCGCAGTTTCAAAGAGAAATGTCCACTGAGTGGTGCTAAAACACGGGTTCAATACGTAAACCCTGGCACGTTTTTATTACGTTGGTACGTATTACTGTGTTTTTATTATGTTGCTTCAGGTACGTATTGCGGCGGTTCAGAATTCAAATGTCAGGGGACCGTCGCTAAAAATTGAATGCTCTATCGTGTTGGAAATATGCCCTACACCAAACCCAACCCTAAACATATACCCAATTGTGTTGGTAAATGCAAAACTGATAAAAAAAAACGTATTTGTTGATGCAACCATGCTATTTGAACTTCCTTAGGCCATTTGCAGATTTAAACAGTTTTGTCGAACCTAGTTACACGGGATTCGAACCAAAGCTCCTCACCTCTCAAGTACGGCTCCGCAGCTACTGAACAAATCTACTGTCTATGAAAACCCATAGATATGAAGCTGGATATGTCTGATGCTAACGTTCGAAACCATCGGTTTTCAAATCTCCCAGCATATTAATATTGTTTTGAAGTCATAACATGATATTCTTCAAGTAATTGTGTGAAAATTACGCTTTATTATTCAAAACTCTGTCAATTTGTGTGAAAAGGAATAAAAGGCGTCTGAGTTTTACTGCCCCTAGTGTTCATTTATTTTGGAAACTACAGTGATATGAACTCATTGACACGTATTTCGCATCTCGCTAAAAAGTGCCCCAAGTACGTTTATGCCATGAGACCAGGTAGACTTTACCATACTTATAAAAAGAGTACTGGAAATAATATACATTAAAATAGTATACTTACTGGATGTAATTTTTTCAAACACTTAATTGCATGTTAACTGTTAAATAAAGTTTAAATTTGTATTAAACGCAATTCATTGAGCTTAAGAGTGCTTTTTGGCCCACTTAATTAAAATGTAATTACATCGTTGTATGACATTTCATATATTCATATTTACTTCTTTTGTCTTTGAAATAATAGTTAAAGCTATACTGCTAAATGCACTGACAAGCATTAAATATACTTTAATGCAATTTATTTTGATAATTGTGAGCCATATACTTAATTAAATACATTGTTAATTACACATTTGTAACGATGAAAATATAATTTAGTACATTTATAATATATCAACTTTAAACATAACTTTGTACCACAGTAATAACACACTACAGTAAATAATAAAATAAAATCAAGTTCTTGTGCTTTAGTATGTTAGTCAATCTTTTGTATTTATTAATATTATATTATCTGCAAGTACACATTGACAAGCATTAATGCACTTAATGCAATTTATTTAGATAATTGTGAGCCATATACTTAATTAAATACATTGTTAATTACACATTTGTAACGATGAAAATATAATTTAGTACATTTATATATATACTTTAAACTTGAGCAGTAATAACACACTACAGTAAATAATAAAATAAAATCAAGTTTTTGTGCTTTTGTATGTTAGAAGTTTGTTCATTACATTCTTTATCTGCATGTCACATTTTAATACAATACATTTAAGATTTTCAGTAAAATGCACATAACATACAATTGAGCAAATACATTTTTTCACAAGAGAAGTTTTTCCAACAGTCTTTCCTACATGTCAATAGGTGCATCCCAATTTGCATACTTTTACACTATTATAATCCATTTCATATTATACATTCATATTATAAATTAACTTTAAATAACCAATTGATTCATTTATTAATTAAGTGAAATTATTAAAGTGTGAAATGTTGGACACTTCATGCACCAAAATGTCATAGCTTTCCTCAGTGGAAGGGAAGGTGCTGCTATCAGACTGTGATTCTGAATGACAAAATAACCTCTACACTGTAGACTAGATAGTGGATAGTATAAGTGCATAGTGTATAGGTACATCATTTGAGATGCAACTTATGAAAATTTGAATGAATGAATGAATGAATGAAATGTATGACATGATGTATGATGCATTTATTTAGCACTTTTTGTGTATTGTTGTACACCCAAGCGCTTTTTACAATCATGTGGGGGGGGGGGGGTCTCTCCTCAACCACCACCAGTGTACAGCATCCACTTGGATGATGCGACGGTGCCATGGACAACGGCGCCAGTCGCTCACCACCACTAGTTACAGATGAGAGGGAGAGAGAGAGATAGAGCCAATCAAGTGGATGGGGGATTATTAGGAGGCCTGATTGACAAAAGCCAGTGGTGGAATTTGGCCAGGACACGGGGTTACACCCTACTCTTTACGAGAATGCCGTGGGATTTTTAATGACCACAGAGAGTCAGGACCTCGGTTTAAATCTCATCCGAAAGTTGGTGCTTGTTGAAAGTATAGTTGGCCCGTCACTACACTGGGCGTTAGGACCCACACAGACCACAGGGTGGCACTCCCTGCTGTCTCACTAACACCTCTTCCAAGGCAGCAACCTAGTTTTCTCAAGAGGTCTCCCATCAGGTACTGACCAGCTCAACCCTGCTTAGTCAGTGGGCAACCAGTCATGGGCTGCAGGGTGATAGGGCTGCCGCCATATCACCCTGTTATGGGTTTTTTTCACCCTGAAACGGACATTTCCTTCCGTTTTTCCACCAAAAACATAGTTTTTCCCCAAAACTCAGAGTATACTTCATATAATATATAATTTAAGCCCATATTTTAATTCAGTTCTGATGTGAGCACTTAAATACAGCCAAACTTCATGATGTGTAAATAAATGGAGTCTAGTCCATTTTGCAGCTTATTTTGAGGGTAAATAAAAATAAAATTGGACATGTTTTCACAAAACCATCCAATGATCATAAGTTTATTAGAGATTGACAAGCAGAGAGATGCACATTGAGCTCTTTGTCTCTTTGACAGAACAGTTATTGTTATGGATCTGTGTGCATGTTACTTCTGAACGCGCTCTTCAGTGTTTTTCCCCTTCATTCTCCCCTCCAACAGAATGAGGAAAAGAGGAAGACAGGCAGAAATGAATAATGATACTGTCAAAAACAGAAAATCCACACGCAGCTTTGCCAATTCATCGACTGGATTCAGTGTTTACAAACACGCAATATTCAAAATCAACAGATATGAGAATAGGAGCACAGCGATTGATTATGTGTTCCGCCTTTAGGATCTGAGAGGATATTTTTACCCAGAAGTGTGAAGTGCGTTGTGTTGTGCTGGATATAACAGAGCTGGAGGACTCATACAGGACCCCCTCTTTCTCTAATCAAGGGGAAAGCGTATTTGTGCAGATAGAACAAGCTAATGAAAACAAGAAGTGTGTGTGTGTGTGTGTGTGTGTGTGTGTGTGTGTGTGTGTGTGTGTGTGTGTGTGTGTGTGTGTGTGTGTGTGTGTGTGTGTGTGTGTGTGGTGTGTGTGTGTGTGTGTGTGTGTGTGTGTGTGTGTGCGTGTGTGTGTGTGTGTGTGTGCGCGTGTGTGACGTGTGTGTGTTTTGTTATTACCCTCTGACAAATAGGTGTTAAATGGGTCTATAAACTTCTGATTGGTTAATTAATTATCAAATAAACACATTGAATGAATAAACAAATAAACTAACCAAGCATCTAATGAACAGCAGTAAGAGGTTATAATAAGCATAGGTTCAGGTCTGTAATTCAATGTGTGTATGTATGTGTGTAAATACTTGTTTTATGTCTATAAATAAGGACAGTTTTCTAGAGGGTGTGGTTAAGAGTTATATAATATATATATATATATATATATATATATATATATATATATATATATATGTGTGTGTGTTATATATGTGTGTATATATATATAACATAATAAAAATAACAGATTTGAAAACTTGTTACATATACATATTCTTTTCTGCATCTCAGAAAATAAAAAACAAATCATCAGGATTTGTAAAGACATGAGAATGAGGAAACAATTACAGAATTTTATTTTTTGGGGAATTATATTTTTATATTGTAGCTTTTGTGTTGGGTTTTGCTGCCCCCTATCTGTCACCCATGCATGTTAATCTCCTTATAAAACACCAGCTAAAAGACACAAAAGTTGCACAGTCCTTCATGGTTGGCATGGCATTTTTAAACTGAGATCAATAAGGTGCCACCGGCTGCTGAAATGTAACTTTAGAAGGGAACCACTGCACATGCCAATTACTGAAGGAGCCAATTCTCTTTTTTTCTGAAAATCCCTCCATCTCCACCTGAATTGCTGTGACGACAAGGCCTTTATTTCTTTTCAAGTCAAAACAAATTCCAGTGTCACCACGGTGGCTGTTATCACTGTAATATATTGCTGTTTAATGTTAATGTATGCGTTCCACCCCTCGGCTCTTACGGGACCGTGGGGCCCCGTTTATCTCTGCTGTCTCTCTATCACTATTGTGTGAATTCTGTGGGGCAGAGGTAAGACATCTTGTGGGTCTATTGGTAAGATTTAGGGGTGCACAATTCTGCTGGAATGAGAGATCTAGCACGTATTTAAAGACGGAAATGACGCTGCTCACTAAAATGCCATCACAGGTCTCTATAAACAGACTAACAACCTAATTAAACCAACAAAACTATCTTTCAGATTTCAGTGAATAAAAAAAATGATTTTAATAAATAAAACAATTACCTTAAAGATAACCACTTGACACAAACATGATCTTAATAAACATAATATCAGTGTCAAAAATAAACACAGTTGCACTTGTAATGCACTTCAATTCTTAAAAGTATGTACTTGTTGATAATTAACATTTTTAACACACTTAAATGTACTTTTAAAAGGACACTTTTAATAATATCAGGTTAAATGTTTTAGAGTATATTTTAAATCACTGGTTTAATCTTTTGTCATGCTTTGAAATGCCTTTAAAATAATATTTATTACAGAAATAATATCATTTAAAACAATATATAATATTTTCAGACACTTAGCATATTGTGTTTGTTTTGTTTTGTATTGCCAGAAAATTTAAATGTATTATAATTCAAATTTATAATAAGTGCAATTTGTTAAACCTAATGCTTTTGACCCAATTATGTAGGACATCTTCATAATTTAATTACTTGTATTGTGTGTGTGTGTGTGTGTGTGTGTGTTTTATTACCCTCTGTGTGTGTGTGTGTGTGTGTGTGTGTGTGTGTGTGTGTGTGTGTGTGTGTGTGTGTGTGTGTGTGTGTGTGTGTGTGTGTGTGTGTGTGTGTGTGTGTGTGTGTGTGTGTGTGTGTGTGTGTGTGTGTGTGTGTGTGTGTGTGTGTGTGTGTGTGTGTGTGTGTGTTGCTCTTGCCAACATGCTCTGTTATGAACACACACACATTATCCCAGCTATAGGCTTTCTTATTATTAAACTTCAAGGCTATGTGGAGAAATGGACAGATTGTGTCAACATAAAGTCACTAAGGTCTCTGGCCAAATTTCATCTGTCGGAGTTTCAGGCGACACATTACAAATCCATTACACTGAACAATCATTAAACACACTGATGATTGATAATCAGCTAAGCATTCATAAACAACTGAACATCCATCAACACACTGATCATTCATCAAAACAATGCACATGAATAACATTAGCCTACTTATTAATGGTAACAGTTTACATTTACGTCTCATTTGTTCATTAATTTGTTATACTTAATGTTAAAATGAACTATGACCAATATGTTTTTGCAGCATGCACAGTATTAAACTTTGTTAGTGTTAGTTAATAAAACAACAGTTTTTCGTGGTTTGTTCATGTTAGTTCACAATGCATTATCTAAAGTTAACAGACACAACTTTGTTTTTTTAAATGTGTTAGCAAATGTAGAAATTAACATTAACTGAGATTAATAAAATGCTATAGAAAGAATGTTCAATGTCAGTTCATGGAAAGTTTATAAACCAATCCATTCTTTTAATAATCAAACTCATTATTCTACTAATTATATTGTTTATCATTGACTCTCTCTCTCTCTCTCTCTCTCTCTCTCTCTCTCTCTCTCTCTGAGGGTGTTTGTGATAAACAGTGTTATGGTGCTCTCTGGTGGCAAAGAGGGAATAAAGCAATCTATGAGATTGTCAAGGTGCACTTCATTGCTTTGAGATATGATAATCTGCATTATAACAGTATATATGGAAACATGTGTCTGTAGTAACAGGGAGAATTTATGTAATGTAGGTTTTGATGGTATTTAAGAGGAACCTAGTACAGGCTGCAAATGTAATGTCAACGAAAAGTGATAAAACTGTCATGCAGAACATATTTGTAAAATGTAATACATCAGAGAGCTGAATATTTGAGGTTTGCGTCTTGGTAGTGCCCCACAGAGAATCCTAAATAAAATATAAGAGATGTTTCACTCCATTTTCAGCGGCTCTTAACACAGACTCTCTCAGAACCATTGGTTTTAAACGTAGAACTAGGTCATACACCCTGCAAATGGACGACTTCCAACTTAATGTTTAATATATGTCATAAAAGCTGAAAAAAACGCAAGCAATCTATAAAATACTTTTGGAGAACCTTTTGTGTCCGCCCAGTTGAATTCTCCTATATTAGTCTTCTGAAGCCATTCTGTATGACAGCTTTATGTGAGGAACAGAGCAAATAGTACATTTTTATTTTCCATTTCACACATCATTTTTTTTTATTTTGATGCATTCAGAAATGTGTCATGTACTCTTTGTTGTGTAACAATTAAGTGCCTTGCATTTTAAGGTGCTCCGTGGCATTGAAGATCAGAGTGGTCCAAAGGTCCAAAGAAATGATCTGTTTCTTAGTTCCTTGACTTTAGCAGAGGACGTTTACCTTAGATGAGCAATGTTCAAACTGCAGCACAGTCAGGGTGCGCACAGATGGTCTTTGCTCTCAGATCATCATACTAAAACATTTACAGCATTTTCTTTTTAAATCCTTTGTGAAAAACAAATACACTTTACCATAGTAGAACCAATGGTACTGATATACAATAATAGTTTTATGATATAATAATTTTAATAAAATATAGTATTTACTTGTGAAAAAGAAGTACACATACTTTTAAAAATAGAACCTATTACAGAAATTACAGTATGTAATGTTTTTGTACAGTGTACAAAATTTAAATGATAATAGTAGTATAGTTTTCTTTTATTAAATATATTAATTTATAAAACTAAAAGTAGATACTTGATTAGGACTTAAGTACATTATTATATGAAATGTAATAATCACTTATGTTGTTTATTGGCATCTATAGTAAACTAAATACTTCAATTTCATTTATATAAAAAATTGTATGTCATACTGTATTGAATTTGTAATTACAAATGTGTAATGAAGTTACACGTGAAATATACAAGTAATAACAATTAACAGAAAATTAATAATAACAAATAACAGTTAAAATTATAATCAAATTTACAGTACAAGTGAAATATAATAATAGAAAATAGAGTTAATAATGATGCACTTAAAATATTTTTAAAGCATATATATTTTTAAAGCATTTAAAATATTCATAAGTTTTTTTTTGCTATTTTATGGTTACAATGATTTAAAGTAAAATAAAAGTTTTTGTATTACTAAGTTTTTATTACTATTACTATGTTACACTTTTTAACAATGTACACTATAATTCTTTACATGTTCTTTACATGTACAAACAAATTGCGCTCATACATTTCTAGTAAATTTCACTAATACAAGAAACAGCAAGTAACATTTCTTTTCAGTTTCATTAAATGTGAAATGTTGAAGTAGAAAGACTGAAATAGCATTCTCTTGTAAAACACTCAAAATAATCTTTGTTTTATTTACATGTGCATTTATTATTGCTTTTATTGTCATTTTATTTCATTCATATTAGGCCTATATTATCTTGAATTCAATACAATTGAGCACTTTTCACAAGGGAGTCCAGGCCATATTTCATGCTGGTAATAAAATACAGCTAATATTAACAGCAAAAGCAAAGGGTAATTATGACAGAACACTGATCTCTGTTGGAGCTCTTATCCAGAAGAGGAGCAGTCAGGAGATCTCAGCAGCTGAAGGCATGAGGCCAAATCCATACACAGACATGCAAGACTGGGTGTAGATCGCTAAGAAACTAGTCATCTTCTGCCATCCGTGCATGTCGACATGGAGCCTTTCATGTGACTGCTTTGAAATGCTGTTTGTGGACAGTTTGTGTTTATTTTGTATACAACGTTTAAGCTTTATATTAATGGTATAGCTAAAACTACAGAATACAGTATACTGTAAGTAGTGTTAGAAAATTATGGCTAATTCTTAAATAACCAACAATCAGTGATAAACTGAACCAGGCTTGCCTGAACATTCACATGCTTTGTACATCACAAAAACGTTTACATGCTGTATTTCTTTGCAGTTTTAGGGGACATTTTAATGTCAAACAGTAGTGGAAATTGCATTGTTACAGACAGGATGGGTGAAGGAGGCTGCAATGAAGCAGAGATTGGGATACCACAACAGTCTTTTAATGAAGAAACAAAAGCAAGATAAACATCCAAATGGATAATGAATACAAATAGGTAAATCCATACAGGGTAAAAAAAAAACAAGTAATCCACAAGAGTAGGGCATGCAACAGTATAATATTATGAGACTTTGCCCTCAGGCAAACCTATTTGCTATTCACCCATTTGGCCCATGTAAGGCTGCTTTTGGGGTTTCATGAGTGCTGAACGGCCACTGACGTCCTGGAACCTACATCTCAGAAAATATCGAAGCTGATTTTCAAATAAACGTTATCTTTATTAACAACCACATATATGAAGTCTACACAACTATATTATTGATATAAGGAGCGGAGCGAAGTACAAATGGTAAATAGTTGGAGTGCACATATCCTAAGGCTCTCGGCCTATCTAATTCATGATTTTTATGAATATTAGGGGTGTAACATAGTCGAATCGAAATTTTCCAATCTTGCCGATAGTCGACTGATATTCAAATCATATGTTTGGGGGCGGGGGCAAGATACATTGCCAATAGTCAAGTAGTCAGACAAATTCCAGAGAAATTAACAAATATCCTGCTAATTTTTCAGATTTTGAAGCATAGCCTTATACCACATAAAACTCAATTTGATTGCCTAAATATGATCTGCTCAAACACTAGTTTTATCCAGGCCTGGTTTCCAAATGTAATAATAAGGGTGCTTCAGAAAGTGTGCTAGCCTCAATTCACATACATTTTCACGTATATTTTTGTCCCATGCATTGCTTTTTTGAGTGTGAATCCCACATAAATATGTGAATGTCATTCCTTAAACTTTGCAGCTTGTATGTGGCGAAAAATTCAAGTTGTATAAAAAATTCTGAATTAATTATATCTAGCTAGAAAGCACATAACGAGCACTGCCTTTATAATCACTAAAAAGCTGTCCCTCATCTTCAACGCAATCTCATTCATTTTGTTGTAATTAGAGGATTCTCGAGCTTGCACTTGACTCACCACTGGACAAAAATAAACCTTTTGATTTTCTCCAAAGCGCAAACACAAGTATGCATTGGATAGTCGGCCAGGGGTGCGTTTCCCAAAAACAACCATGGTCGCAAGTTCCGTCATTACCTATAGAGTTCAATGGAACTAACAACCATAGTTAACTATCAATGCTTTTGGGAAATGCACCCTAGAACAGTTTCGCCAATATGATAGTGAATAGATAATATCTAAATTATATAGTGTTATGTGGGTGCTCAGCCCTTCCAAAGCACCCATGGGATCGGTGGGATGTTCACAGCATGTAAAAATCTTATTAGAACCGGCTGAAATGTTTTGAAATCACTTGTACCCTACCTGATAAAAAAAAATTGTCTTTCATTCTGCCTGTGTCAATTTGAGTCTTGTTAAAGATTTAAATCCCCGCCACCAAGATGGTCCTTTGTCGGTCACGGATTATGGAAAGTAAAGCTTAAATCTGTCATAGGGATGTTTGGACTATTCACACTAAAATTCAAGTTAAAATATTCAAGTTAAAATATTTATTAAAAGCTTTATTATCAGATTCTTATTTGCAGCATTGTCATAATAGGCTGTATATTAACTTATTGGGAGAAAATCAGTAGTTCTATGTGAAATCAGAGTTTGAGAACACCTGTATAGCCAAAATGGTATGATCATAACACCTCTGCAAATATTTGACGGTGAGACTGGTAGTCGAATCAGGCTCCTCCTATCGAAGCAACGAATCTTCGACTATTCGGGGTCACCCCTAAATGGTACAAGTATTTGTACCTACATTTTTTGGTACAGAGCTTTCAGTTTGGTAAGCATGTGTACCGTTGGTTTGATTTAACCGCATGAGCGTAACTTCATTTGGAAACTTCCAGTTTCATATATAGTTACTTTTGACAAGAAAAAGTATAATCTTTCAAAATTATGCCCATTTCTTTTTGAAAATTTAAACAATAAATGCTCTTGCTGGATCGTCAGGGTGGAATGAGAGGTAGAGTTGAATGTCATCAGCATAGCAGTGATATGAAAAGCCATGTTTCTGAATGACAGAACCTAGTGATGCCATGTCGACAGAGAAGAGAATTGGTCCAAGAACTGAGCCCTAAAGCATACCAGTAGATAGATGCTGTGACTTGGACACCTCACCTCTCCAAGATATCTTGAAGGACTTATCTGAGAGCTAAGACTCAAACCACTGGAGTGTAGTTCCTGAGACGCCCTTTGCCAATAGGGTTGACCGGAGGATCTGGTGGTTAACCATGTAAAAAGAAGCAGAAAGATCCAGCAAGATAAGTATTGAAGATTTGGAAGCCACTCATGCCAGTCTTAGGGCTTCAACAAGTTTAGCCTATTTATTATCATCATTTTTCTTGACTCTATCCACATATTGAATTAATTTTTGTAATGCACTATTATTCGTGTAATTAATGTCTTATTCGTGAATTACACACGCAAAATTGCCATTCTTTAGAATTTGGTCAAAATTAGGTACAAGGCAACTGTCTGTTTGCAGTAGTTTTCACATTGGGCGCACATCTATGATGCCTGGAGCAGGGCTAATGAATTGTTTTATTTGATTGCATTTCTGTGTAGAGACATATATATGGTTCTAATTCAGTGGCACAAGCAGGTTTGATTATAACCTGTGAATAATTCAGAGTGTGTGATGGGAAACCTGAAGCAGTTGTTACAGTATATCTGATTTAATATGGACTGCTTTTATCACTGTGTGGTGTGCACTGAGAGGTAAGAATTTGCCCTTCTTTGAGTATGTATTAAATCATGAAAGTATTTATTGTGCATAAGAGTGCAGACTTCTCTGGCAGCCCATCTGTTTTCCCCCAAGCTACTTCTAAAACGGGAAAGAGAGAGAGTACGCTCATATTATTGCTCTTCTTTATCAGGCTGATGTGACCTGTGATTTGATGAGAGTTATGAGAGCAGAGTGATCCTCGTTTCTGTCCCTGGGTAATGGCACTGATCTAATTTCACCCCAGGAAGGAGGGATGATTCTGTTTTGTTCTGTTTATGACAGATGAGCAGGTGAGAGGGCAGGAAATAAATCGTCTAAATTAGAAAACAACTAAACAGGCATAGCAAACACACAGAGGGATGTGATACAGAATACGTCTGAAATACGAAAGGCGAATCGGGCTCTGCGGTACAATCAGGATGAAAGATCTGAGGAAAGAAGAGAGGAAGACACATAATAAAAGAAAACCATAAACATGTCCGAACAAAAGCATCCCAGAGGAAATGTTTATTGCACAGAGGTTTATTGCTCTTTTGTAACTTAGGAGAATCAGTTCCGTTCCCAGTTGTGTTATAATTTAAGTATCAGGATGCTCTCAGATGTTTCTGCTAAAATTTATATTTTGTTGACCAGGAATAAGATGAAATGAATAGATAGCATAACTCATTCCATTTGGCCTGATAATTTAATGAGAAAAAAATAAGTTTTTATTAGGACTTATGTCTTCAGCAAACACATTGATATTGCCATTTTTTGTGTTGAAAGATTGTTGAGATAACTTGGGTTGTTTTTCTTAGCAGATATATAAGAAACAGGATAGTTCAACAAATAGTTAATGAAAATTCTGCGATCGAATACACACCCTCCTGTCATTCCATAACCTTAGATTTTTGCCCTTTGTTCCAAATCAATATAAGTCATGCTCTTCTTTAAAAGATAAAATTTTTATGAAACCTGAGAGATTTCTGTCCATGAAAAGAAGTTTATTCAAGTGTGCTATTAGTATATTTATTTTAAACTACAAAAGAGACAGTATACATTCAGTCTACTACTAAAAATGTATACTTAATATTACAAATTAAGAATACTTGGCTTTTATTGACAAATATAGGGTATTTTTGGCCCACTTAATATTTTGTACAATTAAGTATTTACTGTTTTTTTAAGAGTATAGCCACTTAACTTTTAAAAGTTGCATTCTTTAGTACTGAAACTATGTAACAAGTGGGCCCATTTTCTGACCCACTTTTTAGTTTACGAAAGGACATTTTGAAGAATATTATCAGTAAACTACTAATGCACTTGCAGTAAACTACAAATAGTTTTTATACTGCAAGAATACTTACACATTTTCTTTAAATTTACATTTTACATTTACATTTATCAGACACTTTTATCCAAAGCGACTTACAGTGTATTCAGATTAAACATTTTATTGTCAGTATATGTGTTCCCTGGGAATTGAACCCACAACTTTTTGCGCTGCTAACGCAATGCTCTACCACTGAGCCACAGGAACACTAAACTTATCATACGTATGGTATATTGTTTATGTATACATTTTTTACACTTTAAGTATGCACTTATAGGGGAAAAAAATGGGAATTTGTATTAAAAAAATATCCATAAGCCCATATGGCTGCAGGCAACCATGGGTGGACATACTACAATATTTTTTTTAGTATTGGGCTGTCAATAGAGAGACCAAATTTGCTCAGTTTTTAATAAAATGTTGTATTTGTGTTTCACAAACTTACTGGTTTAGGGTGACTCACAGCAACCCGACCTTGAAACAAATAAACAGAAAAAGCAATATTGAAATAAATGATTGAGTTCTGTATCAGGAAGTTTTTCGACCATTCAGCATTAAATGTTTTATCAACGTTTCAACGTTGAAACAAGAACTGACCTTATTTCAACCAAATTTCAACGTTGAAGGTTAGTCATATGCTGGCTATCAATTGGCTCTGACATGACTATTATTAAATAACTGAACTCTGTATGCTTCGTTTCCTCATACACAATATTTAAACCTGCTTAGTCTGAAATAAACATAAAATAAAAATTCATCCTATTAATAATGTTATTGGTCTTGTGTATCATCTAAATGCATCATGTTCTAAAGAAAAAATACAAATGTTTGTATTTATAATCTGTCATTGAAATATACTGTAATAATCTCTCTGAAATCTCTCTCTGAAATTACTTTTCTGCTAGATGCCACACAGGCATAGAAAAATAATAATGACCAACAATAAAGGGTTTGGTTCATTTGGTTGGTTTTGAAAGATGTCTGAAAATAGACCTGCAGAGGTAAATCGAACCAAGTGCGGAAATAGTCTAGAGCAGATGTGTGATAGGCCATCAAATAGCATTGGGTTCAATTGTGCTTTACAATAGGCTTTTCATCAACCCAACAGCTAATCCACTATCTCAGAGGAACAGATAAACCACACCAAACATCCACAGTTACTCTGATCTCTGTGGCTGTTTGTGCAGTAGGTCAGTAGATCACATGAGTTTAGTGTAAATGGGCTTCTCTACACCAACTGTGAGAAATTAAATCAGACTGGAGTTAATCACAGTTATACTATCAATCATAGAGTTAATTCACTAATGCCTTCAGTAAGATGAGTCACAGTGTTGGGGAAAGTTACTTTTAAAAGTAATGCATTACAATATTGCGTTACTCCCTAAAAAGTAACTAATTACGTTACTTAGTTACTTTTTATGGAAAGTAATGCGTTACGTTAGTTTTATGTTACTTTCGCGTTACTTTTTAAATATGAGCAGGGCTTGATTGTTTGTTTTTAAAAGAACACTTCACTTTTTTTGGAAATAGGCTCATTTTACAACTACCCAAGAGTTAAACAGTCGAGTTTTACCATTTTTGAATCCATTCAGGCGATCTCCGGATCTGGCGGTAGCACTTTTAGCGTAGCTTAGCATAGATCATTGAATCTGATTAGACTGTTAGCATCTCGCTCAAAAATGACTCTCATTCCGGCGTAGTAATCAAGGAACTTTGCTGCCGTATCGCAATGATATTATTGCGCAGCGCCTGAAAGTAATCCCCAGCTATATCATAACTAGTTACCTAGCTGGGGACTACTTTTAGGCACTGCGTAATATCATTGCGGTCCGGCAGCAAAGTTCCTTGATTATTACGCCGGAACAAGAGTATAGTTCCTAGCCATATCAGCCTAGAAAATCACAACTTTTAATTTTCTGTCAGTCTTAGTACACGAGGTAACTAAGAGTCAAGTTTTAAATAGGAAAAATATATAAACTCATTTTTGAGCAAGATGCTAACGGTCTAATCCGATTCAATGATCTATGCTAAGCTAAGCTAAAAAAGCTACCGCCAGACACGGAGATCGGCTGAATGGAATAAAAAAACTGTAAAACTCATTTTTTTTTAACTCTTGGGGAGTTGTAAAATGAGCCTATTTTTTTTTTTTAAATGTGGAGTGTTCCTTTCATACAAGAAGTTATATTTATAGCAAATGTAAAAGCCTTTCACACCAAAAAGTGTAATGATTAAACCTCAGGCTGAAGGAAGAGTAAATCACGTCTGTACAGTAGAACACAGGAGAAGAAGTTCAACTCTTCAGCAATAAAAAAATGAAGCACAATTGTTAGTTTATCTAAAGTCATTTTTGCTTGTTATTATGGCAGCAAAGACATCGCTTAATAAAATGGGATTAGATACATTTGTGTTGTTTAACATATTTAATTATTGCAGGTTTGCGTCATATTCTGAGTTTGCATTTCACTATTTTATTTTGATGAATACTGAATCTTTTTTTGCGATTGGGATGAATTAATGCACATTCACATTTAGTCTAGATCTACAGTAAGATCATGTTCACACAGCTTAGTCAATAAATGGGAAAAAAGTAACTGGCGTTACTTTATTAGTTACTTGAGAAAAGTAATATCATTACGTAACTCGCATTACTTGTAATGCGTTACCCCCAACACTGGAGATGACCTCAGGATAAACAAGGAGTTCATCTCATGAGAGTTCAGAAAGGGAATGATGACATCTCTGAATATAAATTATTTGCAAACTGATTGCGTTTTTAAGATGAGGGTCAGTAACAAATATGTTTGCACTGATCTTAAAAATTTAAGATGTACTGATGTAGTTTAAAATGATGTAGGTAAAAAAAGGTCAGTCTAAAGTGATCTTGGGCCAGTGTCACCACACAGATATCAGCCACTCATTTACACATACCTGTGAAAGTTCCACAGTAAACTGATTTTCTGCATCTCAGCAGTTCTCTGAAGACTCTTCAAAAGAAGAAAACTGCTTTTCACACAAACACAGCCTGGAGTGCAACATAGCATTTACCAGCAATGGATACTGGATAAAGAATATGATTCAAAATGAGAGGAGAGAGGGAGAGGCTACTGAAATACTGATGTACCAGAGGCCTAATGTGTATGTTTGTGAGTGTGTGTAGAGGAATCCTCTGTGTCAAAAGACCAAGGGTTATCTGCGCTGTAGGCTGTAGCACATGACTGTCATTTTCTCTCAGTGTCATTCTGGTGATCATATACTGTATAACATGCATACACTTGAGCACAAACATTACGAGCAGAAAGACAGCAGCAGAACCATTTTCACACATTTATAAATACTCTGCGGTGGTGTTTATGATTATGCCCCGTCTTATGCACAGTCAAGTCAAGTCACCTTTTTTATATAGCGCTTTTAACAATACAAATTGTGACAAAGCAACTGCACAATAGCAAAAAGAGAAATAGTGTCAATAATGTAAATGTCAAGATTAAACACTCAATTTTCAGTTCAAGGTTTCATTATTGAATTCAGTGATGGCACGTCCAGCTCAGTTTAGATCAAAAGTTTCTGTTCAATCAAGTCGACGAGATTGCTGGAAATGAGTGTCCCCAACTAAGCAAGCCAGAGGCAACAGCGGCAAGAACCAAAACTCATTGACAGAACGGAGAAAAACTACCTTGGGAGAAACCAGGCTCTGTCGGGGGGCCATTTCTCCTCTGCCAGGCGACACAGCAGTTCAATTCCAACTGCTGCAAGTCAGTTTGTAAGGGCTCAACTGGTTCCCGGGTCTTTTTCTGTTGGCTGTCTAGGTGACGGGGGTCCTCACTGGGGGTCTGTCTTGGGCTCATCTAGGTGTCCTGTCTCCGCGACGTTCAGGCTGTAGAGGTCGTCTCTTGGGCTGATCCACCATCTGATCTGGTGAATGCAGTGACCTCGGAATAAGAAAGAAACAGACTAATTTTAGCGTAGATGTCAATCCTTTTACGATGTAACAAGTACATCATGTGTTATGCGAAGTGTTCCCGGTTTCGGTTGATCTAATTAATACAGCCTAACATATCCTATATTGGATTTGAATAATGGAAGTGTATTTGTGCATTATGTGTACGCCAGGTTTAAAGAGATGGGTCTTTAATCTAGATTTAAACTGACAGAGTGTGTCTGCCTCCCGAACAGTGTTTGGTAGATTGTTACAGAGTTTGGGCCTAAATAAGAAAAAAGATCTGCCGCCCGCAGTCGTCGATTTTGATATTCTAGGTATATCAAATGGCCAGAGTTTTGTGAACGTGCGGACGTGAAGGACTATAATACGATAAGAGCTCTCAAATACTGAGGAGATAAACCATTCAGGGCTTTATAAGTAATTAACAAGATTTAAAAATATATACGATGTTTACAAGTCAGCAAACATATCTGCATACTGTATCTCTTTTATCATACAATCTAACTTTTAAGTGACATTCTTGAAATTACAAAGATCCATTCAAAACTTACACAGCCCACAAGTCAATGTTCAACCCAGATAAAGGTTTTGTAGCTGTTTGTAAAGTGGAATTCACGAGAGAGGATGTTTTGTCCGT
The DNA here is from genome assembly GCA_027422405.1 of Ptychobarbus kaznakovi. Lineage (NCBI taxonomy): Eukaryota > Metazoa > Chordata > Actinopteri > Cypriniformes > Cyprinidae > Ptychobarbus > Ptychobarbus kaznakovi. The sequence goes on from CM049809.1 coordinate 23,317,642, forward strand.
GAGTGACCTCTGCAAACACAATCTGGGACACACAGATCACATGATCATGAGCCTCCGGTCACTGAATACAGACTTAGCAAATGTGTGTGTGTGTGTGTGTGTGTGTGTGTGTGTGTGTGTGTGTGTGTGTGTGTGTGTGTGTGTGTGTGTGTGTGTGTGTGTGTGTGTGTGTGTGTGTGTGTGTGTGTGTGTGTGTGTGTGTGTATGTGTGTGTGCGTGTGCGGTGCGCGTGCGCGTTGCGCGTGTGCGTGTGCGCATGTGCGTGTGTGTGTGTCCTTTGCTGTCAGTGCATATGGACATTTAATCAAGGCCCAGATCACAGAGGGTTGCTGTTAAAACTTGCTTAGTCACTGTGTTGCATTGTACATAATAACATCACATTTTTACTTCTTTAACTTTAAACATGACACAAGAATGGTTATAGTTCTCAAGCATGTATCCTAAAATCTAAGGTAAATAATTCTGATACTTCATAAATAATTAGGATGAAGGATGCATTATTATGCAAAGTATTATTTTGAATGCCATGTGAATAGTATGTGCCATTAGATGTTATGAATGTTGTGAACTGAGTCATGTAATGGTTTATGTATCATAAATATCATGTATTATTGTGAATTGCATTTAAATGTTGTCATTAATTATTGAAAATGTAATTTAATGTTATAAATGTCACGTTATGCTATGTTTGCTACATGATAATTTGAGTCAAGTGTTATGAGTGTTATAATGTAACATATTATGATGAATATCATATCATATTACAAATGTTATGTGTGTAAATGCATGTATTATTATGAATTTAATTTAATGTTAAATATTATGCCTTGGATGTCAATGTGATGAATATTACTGTCTAAATACCATTTAATGCTATTTTTGCTACACAATAATTTATTTGGCTTTATGACTGTTATGCTGTTTTATTAATTTTACATATGATTATGCCATTTACTATTATTGTTTTATCATGTTTTGTACTGTTTTATCATGTCATGTAATATCACAAAAGCCATGTAATACCGTGAAAGTCATGTATTAAGAATGACATTTAATATTATGAATGTTATATTATTTATTAGGCTATTATGAACAGTATAACTGTTAATGTTATAATTTGCTCACACACTGTTATAACTGTTGTAATGTTATATTTGCTATAAATTGAGTTAATAGATGTTATGAGTGCTATGCAGTAGGCTATTATAAATGTCGTACTTTATCATGTTTTGAATGTAATGCAGTATTAGGCTACAAATAGTGCAATGTTTTGAATGGCACGTATTATGTAATTTAGTCCCTGCTGAAAAAAACCCCAATAGAACCCTGCCCAAAACACAATAGAAATTGTAATGGATTTAATGGTTTTAATGGGAATTGTATTGGTTTTAATGGAAACTATAATGGTGTCTGTATGTGATGGCTATTGATGGGATGTTAAATCCTATTGGAAAAATGACCAAAAACACATTACAAAATGAATTTTGTAATACAAAAATGAATTTTGTAATCCTTTGACTGGAAAAAGCTAATGGTTCATGATGGTATTTTAATGGAAACCATTGGAGTTTCTGTGATGTTTCTATTGGGCTTCTATTGTCTTTTTTTAGCAGGTGTTAACGCCACGACTGTCAGTGTTAGGCTATACATGTCATGTCATGTTATAAATGCCAACACCTGTTATGAGTATTATTATGAATGCTTTGGAACTCAATTTTGTGTAATATTATATTCGCCATTTAATAATTTGAAGTGTGAATGTAATTTATCACATTGTTTTATCGTGTTATTAAAGTCGAGCCATAACTGTCAATTATGTAAATGCAATGTAACATTATGAACGTCATGTAGTGTTATTAATGTCGTGAAATGTGTTTTCAGAACACACCAAACCGACGCCTGCAGGGGTGTTGGGATTCCCTGATCGGGATCAGTTGTAGCGCTGAGTGTGGATTTGGCGTTTATTCCTTCAGGACACTGTGAAATCACACCCAATAACTAAATGTCTTTATTATTCACCAGAGCTCTGTGTGATTTACATTGAACGGGACACACCGAACACCCCCGCATTTCTCTTCTCTCACCCTCGCTCACCGATCAATGACCGCGTGCAGCAGACGCGTCACGCTCGTGCGCGCGCGCGCCACGGAAACATGGAAGCTCTTTAAAGGCCCTAGATGTAGACGCACTAGAATGAACTAACACATCCAAGAAACATGAACATTTATGTGTAAATCATTTAGTAGACACTAAAAAGAAAGCGCCATCAGAGCTTATTTGTCTTCCTCTACGGGATCATATATATGAAATAATAAACGCCCATAAAGACAACGTGTGTTTTCTCCAGTGTTGTGTAGCTTTTCTCCTATGGAGGGACAAATTACCCAAAATTAAACCATTAAACGTTGAAATATATAAATAAATAGTTAAATGCATAATTGAATTATTAAATACATATATAAATGTATATTCGTTTATTTGATTATTCATTCATTCATTTGTTTGCTTTGTTTGTTTATTTCCTTCTTCATTTCATTCTAAGGGTTATGGTTGTCGGGAGGAGCATTAAATGAATGGAATGTATAATTAACTTTATTTATTTGCATTTATTTATGTATTAAAGTTAACTGTGATATAATTATATATATATATATATATATATATATTTTTATATATATATATATATATATATATATATATATCATTCAATTTTGAGTACTTAACCCTCCGTATTTTCCTGCCAGTACACTGCAATTTTTTTTTATAAAAATACAAAAATAAATTAAATAATAATTACAATAATAACAAGCAAACAAACAAATAAATAATGCCAAGTTGGGTTTACTACTTCCGTGTATGTATATAATTTAGGAAAGATTAAATCAATACGATTGTAATATCCTCTAGTAGTTTAATTTGTACTAATCTGAAACCAAGGAACAATACAATTGTATTATCCTCATTAGTTTATTCTTTAATAATCTGAAACAAAGAAACACGTTTAATTTATTTATAACAATTGTAACTTTGTCAAAAATATTTATATCGGGAGTCTGCTTGGCTGATAAAGTACATCTAGTTGGTGTCTATCTACACCTTCGCTGTCATTAGGTCGCGCGCACGAGCGTACGAGCGCCGCTGCAGTGATCGTGCCGCGCGCTCCAGTCTCAGCAGCAGCAGGAGCAGAAACGTATCATCCGCTCGTTAATGTTGACAGCGACGCGACACGAGCGATTTTAACCATTCTATGTGGGAAATCGGACACTGGAACACATATTTCAGCAGAGCCCGTGTGTGTTTAAGCGCACGGGTGTTTAGAAACGGCTGAGCGGCTACGAGGCCGGACGCTGTCGGATGGGATTCCCGGAGAGAAACCGAGCGTCGCTGCTGTAAATAATTCAACATCGGCGTGGAACAACAAAATGCATCTGCACCAGGTGCTGACTGGGGCCGTTAACCCGGGGGACTGCTGCTACTCCGTGGGAAGCGTCCACGACGTCCCGTTCACGGTGAGTGAGAAATCAACCTGCGCGGCGGCGCGTTATTTTACGCCTGTGCGTGATCGAATGATCAAGCGTGACGCGTGTGCGTGCAGCCTGTGGGCATCATCATCATCAGCAGCAGCAGCAGCACCACCACCATCATCATCCTCGTGATGCGTATATGGGTTCGTGTAGAGGGCTACCCGACCCGAACCCGCGGGTCCCGAGATACTGTCGGGTTTCGGGTCGGGTTTCGGGTTAATATTTAATGGATAGCTTGGTCGGGTCGAGGAGGGGTTGTAGCTAAACCAATAAAAACTATATGCAGAGGCTTCGCTGCTTTCATTGACGCACGCACACACATATCAGAGATCGCGCATTAACAGCACGGAAACTTTTATTGTAAAATAGCTTCGACAGGCTACTAACTCGAAGTCAAACATTATATTTATCTGCAATGAGGCGGCAAAATCGCTGTTTTTGAAGTAACTAAGCCTCTATGCTTGTAGAGAGAGACGCGCAGACGCAGGTTCACATGCACGCGCAACTTTTCTCGGTCTCTCGCTCGCTCGCTCGCTCGCTTGGTCTCTCTCTCTCTCTCTCTCTCTCTCAAATTAAATGATTAATTCATTCAAATAAATACAATATTATTTATGATCTTATGTCTGATTTATAAGTATGACAGAAGCTACGAGCCTTAACTGACAAATAATGACCATAATTTGCACGGTCTTCATCTTCGTCCATACAAATTCATAAACTCGGCAGAATGTATGCGACCGTGCACCTGATGTTCACAAAATTTCATAACTGGTAAATGTGGGAAATGTCAGAGCCTTGATTAATCCGTTTCTTTGCATGCAATCGGAAATGCAACTTTCTTTTTTTGTTATTCGTTGTTGGGGGGGGGGGGGGGATTTCGGGTCGGGTTCGGGCTTTATTTTAAATGTGCCGCTCGGGTCGGGTCGGGTGGGGTCAGACGATCTCGGGTACGGGCCCGGGTTCGGGTCAGTTTTGAGCCCGTGCAGATCTCTAGTTCAGTGTGCCATCTGTCATCCTCAAGGTTATCTGCGGCGTGTGTGTCCCTGCAGATCAGATCAGTAGTGCGTGCGCACACACACACACACACACACACACACCCTGCGGTGTGCAAACTCTAGCATGTCCGATTTTATTGACACGCTATGCATGTTAATAGCCCGTTGCAGCGCTCACTCAAAATAATAATGGTGATACATGGAGCTTGAAGATTAATAATGGTTGTAACTAGTAAGTTACCTAGACAGCAGATGACATGCATTGGGATGCCCCAAAATGCAGCAGCCTACGGTGATTGTCTTGGTAGGTTATTATGAGACACTGCCGTTGTGGTTGGATGTTGAGCCCATCAGCTGTGCACACAGAGGCGTCATAGAGTAGCCTACAGTTGACAGGCCAGAGTCTCTAATGTAAAGATCTAATCACTGCATGTTGTGTGCATGGTGCACTGTGAGTTAGGCCTTCAGAATGATTAATTCAGAGCCTCTATTTGCACAAGTAGGCCTACATCAAAAAGTGCCGCTTAAAGGTATAGTGAACTCAAATATGTAACTAATATGCGTGCACAAGGGAGTGATTGCATTACATGCATTGTATGTTTATAGCTACAGTATGATGCTAAAAATACCAATAAGTCAATCAGTACCAAATGCATTACAGTTGTTTGGTTTTTTGGCATTTATATAACTATAAAACCATACAGAATGTCTAGCAAGAATGTGATCCAACAAGCTGTTTGGCAGCATTATTCTCTCACCATTTCAATCTGATTGAGCCCATCGTGAAGACTGCGGTGATCAGTGCTGGAATATTACTGGTTGCTCATAAATATCTGCTGTCAAATGATGTTGGGTAGACAAACGTGATTTTGAAAGAATCAAGCTGTGCCTTTTTTAAGGGAAGGTGCTCTGTTGTGTGCTTTGATTTGTCTGACAGTCACAGCAGCTTCCACAGAGCAGAAACAAGAACTGAACATCTGCAGTCTGTATATTTCTCTGGTTTAATGCAGGTTCTCTTCAGAAAGTCCAGACATGTGCTTTCACATGATTAGGTTAGCGCTGACAGTATCAGCTTCTCTTTGGAAATGATTGCCATTGGCTTGCGCAAGAGCTGTGTTAGGGCATGTGTGAGCAGGTGCTGATGAATTGTTGTTGTTGTGTGATGTCTTTAATTTTGAAAGCCGCTTGTATTCCAACACAACATTCAAAGCCCCCCTCCCCCCAAACCATATTATATTTAAGATATTTGGTCTCACTTTATATTTGGTGTCTTTAAATACAAGATACTTAATAATAAAATACTGAATTTTTATATACAATATACCTGTTGCTGTTGTGTTCATGTTGGATTGCACTTAGCTGCTCTTGAGGTGGGATACAGGCAAGGTTAGGGATGCTTCGGTGGTCAGATTACGTTTAAGAGGTAGAGGTGTAGGGTCAACAGTGTAATTACAGAAATTAATTACAGATGTAATTACAGGTCGGTATGTTTTCAAATATAAAAACATGTACCCAATAAGTGCATTGTATCAAATAATTAATTTAAAACTAAGTACATAGTAATTAAAGACACTTGGTATAAAGTGGGTCTAGATATTTTCTGTATTTCTGCTGTAGTGTTGACAGATGTTAAAAAAAAATTCTGCATAGAAAATTTAATTATTATATAATATTAATTTTGTACTTTTGACAATTTCTTACACCGTCTCATAAAATAATATTTTTGAACTCCCCAAGATTGCATTTATTTGATCAAAAATGCAGTAAAATCAGTAATATTGTAAAATTGTATTACAATTTATTTAATTTATTTTTTTCTATTTTAGAAAATTTGAACATTTAGCATATTTGAACATTTATTTGACGGAAAGCTGTAATTCAGAATTATCCAGTGTCATTCAGAAATAATTCTAATTATTGTGCTGATTTGGCACTCCGGTATAATGCTCAATTTTTTAATAATTATTTTTATTATTATTCATGTTGAATACAGCTTTTGCTGCTTTTTTGTGATGTTTTATTTTAGGATTCTTTCATGAATATAAAGTTTTTTTTAAGCACTTATTTGAAATATAAATCTTTTCTAATATTACAAATGTTTTATTGTCATTTAATATAATGCATCCTTTTTTAATAAATTTGCCCTTTTATTTCCGCATGGTAGTGTGTCACAATTTCCATTAAAATATTAAGCAGCAAAAACTGTTTTCAATTTTTGTTCTTTTTTATTTTTTGAAAGGATCACGTGTCACTGAAGACCAAAGTAATGGCTGCTGAATAATTCAGCTTTTCATATCCAAATAGAAACCGTTATTTTGAAGTGTTATAACATTTCAAAATATTATCAAATAAATGCAGTCACAGTGAGCAAAGAGACCTCTCTAAAAAACATTGAATAATCTGAATTATTCCAAACATTTGATCCGTGATGTATATGCAATTGATTAATTCATCATCATGCCAGTTTTTGCTAAGAACATTTCCCAAACTGAAAGATTTTAAAGACATTTTATTATAATTTCAGCTTAGTAAAGCATCCGATAGCTGAATTGATTGCACAGATACTATTTAAACTGAACTGAGCTGGACGATGACATCACTGAATTCAATAATGAAATGCTTTGAACTGAAAAATGGGCGTTCAATCTTGTCATTTTACATTAGTGATAGACTATTTTGATATTGTGCAGTTGCTTTGACACAATTTGTATTGTTAAAAGCGCTATATAAATAAAGGTGACTTGACTTGACTAAATAGCTTTAGAAGACTCAGCATTGGGTTTGTGAGAGCTGCCAGTCTCACTTCCTGTGTCTCAAGCCTTTTGCTTCCTGCTTACCGCATCAACGTGACCGTTCAACACAATACAGCAAACCCACAGACTGCCAAAGGAGGAACATGTTTAGTTTATCGTTTCATTCATCTCTTGCTGTCGTGCAGGGAGGAATGGGGTTTTTGGGCTCGTGGAGTGCTGGGTTGTAGTAGTGTGTGTTTGTGAGGGATTGCTTGCTGTCATTGCACATGGCATAAAAATACACCCCAGCACAGCGTGTCTGAATATGTTACGGTCACGCCATACTCAAGGTTGACACACACTTTCACTCCTGCAGACGCCTCATCCCAGGCCTGCGGGGATTATTAGCCAGCGGGAGTGGAGGGGGGATCATAGCATAACATATAGAATATTTTACATGAAATGGTTCCCATGACCTGAAGGTGGACATTTTTACTATTATACTAAAAGGCCTAAAAGTTATATTATACTGAAGGTTTTGATCATGTTGATAATTGCAGGCTTTAGAAATTTGTTTCTCAAATATGATACAGTAAGTTTTATAGAGTTAATTTAGGCTTCTATTCACACATTGATCATTGGACATTAAATATGCTAAAATAAAACTCAAATGTCCTTTGAGGTTTGTTCTTCCTTTGAGTCACAAATGACGGTAGAAATCAGTTTTGCACAACTATTGGTTAAAGGAACATTCCAGATTATTTTCAATGTAATGTTAATTTATGGCTTCTGTGGCTTACTTTCGATTTAATTCAGATAAAGTTGCAAAAAATTTCGATTTGTGTCTTGTTTATATATATACAAATGGGAAATGTCTTTACACAAATGTTTTTTTTTAATCAAATAAACATTTTAGATGTCACTGTATTGAAACTATAATAGTGCTTAAGCATTACACATTAGTGTGTGATTAAAAAAAATATATACAAAATAACCAAACCTGTCTGTATAAAATGATATATTTCAGTTTCACTTGTAGTAAAGCAAAAAAATTAACCTGGTTAGTTTGGCTTGTTGATACGAGGAAGCCACATGTAGTTGTAGGTACCACCATAAAGCACCTTCTAGAACAAATTGTACCAACATAAATGTATTTTGTAGTGCATAACCAGAAAAAAACACCCCATCAGTGTTAGTTTATATGCTCTTGTTTGGAGACAGAGGAGCTATCTGAGCTCAGTATAGGGTGTACTAAAGCTGATACTTTACAAATGAAGGTCCATTAGTATTTAAACAGTACAGGTAATGATTGTCAGTAGCTGCTTAACGTTCTGTGGAATAGCCCTTTATGAGCTTAAACCATTCGGTGGGACTAGTCTTGATCTCTGAAGGCTATTACGATCACTGCACACATGTCGGATCACGAATGCTGACAGGCGCGCAGAGCCGAATCGGGCCGGATGATTTGATTTGTCTTCTCTCAGAGGATCATGTTCTCTGAGATTGATGAATGATGTCTTGCTCAAGTCGTATTCAGTCTCAGAGTGCAGAGGGACATGAGTGATAGTCTACTGCACTGAACACACACACATTGTCTGAAATGATACAGGTAAACATATTTATTATAAGTATTTTCTCCAGTTTGATTCAGTTTAGTTTAGCCTAAAGGAGTTCATGCAGGTTTTTGCTAACTGAAGCTAACTGGTTTACATTTAACTGAGTTTGATAGAATAGAGTTGTATTTAAGTTAAAATAATGGTTGCGCTGAGCTAAATATTAATTGAGTTGGGTTTGAATTAAGTTTAGATGGGTTGATGTTTTATTTTTTTTTTGGGGTTGAAGTTTAATTGACTTTAGGTTAGGCCAGTTAAGTTGGTTGTAGTTAAGTTTATTTAGTAATTTTTTTATAATTTAGTTTTTTCCAGTTTCATTGTTCAGTTAGTGCTGGGCTATATATATATATGTATATATAAGGGCTGCAGTGATTCATCAACGTCATCAATTACGTTGATTATAAAAATACATCGGTTAGCATGGAGTACGTCGACGCGTCGCACCTTTAGCCACGTCCATTGCACGAGCCTGCTGTTATCCTTAAGACTTTTTCT
>CM049809.1:23327100-23527344 GCA_027422405.1 Ptychobarbus kaznakovi
AATAAAAGTATATGTATTATGTTTATTATATGTATATGTAAAGTAGTAGTAGCCTAGCTAGTTAATGGAAGGCTAGCTGCTGTTGTCGTTAGAGCAAGTGTAATTACTGCATTCACCACGCTCCTCGGCATGCTCTTCTTTTCAGAGTTGTGCTTTTAAGTCGGATTGTGAAAACCACACACTCGCGTTACTACAAAGATTTGTTGGATGTATTATTAGAGCTTTCCGAATTGAGTTCACATGCATTTTCTCAGTCGGGAAATTATTTTTCACGTGTGGTGCCGGTGATGATGCTTCTTACATCCGTTTCGGAGAAACAAAGGACAAATATTTCAACCGATCGCTCAGGCACGGCACCGAAATGAGGCACAAAAATATGCGTTCTGATTCGGTTTTAGTACATACCGGTTACATAGGTGCCGGTGCCATATTGGTACAGGGTTTCGGTACCCAACCCTACAAACGATTCGCTCAATTATTCATTTTTCCAAACCCCTCCTTAGCGTAATGCTAATCTGCGGTGATTGGTTGATTTCATTTCCATTTCATCATGCCTGTAATGCCTGATAAAGCAGCGTTTGTGAGGGCAGTGCTGCTTTGTGTACAGCGTACCTGGGGAAACAGCTATTTTACTGCTCCAAAAGCAGCACCTAGTGGCAAAGAATGAAACCGAGGCGTGCTCTGATTATCCAGCTAAGCACTATAAACGCCAAGCACTATAAACGCCAAACAAGCACTAACTCAACAGAGACACAGACAGAACCAAGACTGTCCTTGCGACGTTGGAATTGCTGTTCACAGCTATTCCTAGTGTTCACATTGTAGGCTGCTCTCTCCCAGGATCAGGACATAGTCCTCCGTAAAATGCACTGAACACACTCAAATATTTGCATTGAACTGTTCTGGAACAGTGTTGTAAATATAACTTAACCACTGATTTCTAGTTGTGTACTTCATTTGGAAGGCCAAACATAGTACTTCCGCTTTCACAACGAAACGCACAGCGTCTCCATGACATCAGAAACAACAATACTACAGCGAGAATAAAAGTTACGCCACCTTTCATTGCATGTACGTTTGGGCGGTGTTTTGCAAATCTTCCCACACCGTGGATGTACTGTGACGTAGACATATGGGGGCGGGTTTGAATGAGCCGTTTTAGGGGGCGTGGCAGGTCTTAACTTTTATAAAGAATATCTCTTTGGTTTGAGACTTTAGTCTTTGCAACTTTAGGGAACTTATCTATGCACAAACAGCTTGCAACACTCTAAAGAGGAAGGACAACTTGAAATCGCATCATATGACCCCTTTAAAAACGACTCGTTTAAATGATTCAGTCAGCTCTTTCTTTTGAGAGACAATATCAATATCAGGATGTTTTCATTCACTTAGAGCTGTGGGACACACTGCATGAAAGGTCATTTCCAAAAATCCATAACTTGAATGGTACACAGTAGTAATACATGTTTCCATAAGTAGTATGGTACATTGTCACCTTGCCTTGTTTACTTTAGTGAGTACATCCATTTATAAAATCAAAAAAGGTATTTTGCAGTTTAGTGGCACTTTGAACAAATTAAAATGTTAAACACATTTGCTGTGTCCCAATTTGCACACTGTTCATCTTAAATAATATTTAAAAATGTAATTGGTGTGTCCCAAATTTTTGAAATGGTATCCCAAAAGTACCTGGATGGTTTACTATTTCTAGTGAAAATTCAAAGTACATATATCCATGCACACTATAATGCAGGGCTATTCAATTAACATCATTTGAGGGCCGAATTATCAAATTGAACATTTGAAGGGGGACAAGGGGTGGGGGGCAATCCAGATCTTTTTCTGGGGGCCTGTAAAATTGCACATTAAATTGAAATGCATATTCAGCAGTAAAATTAACTAATGTTACCAACAGTAACTCTATAAAAGGTTAACATTAGTGCTGTCTGCCATTCAATTAACTAAATAATCACACATTTGTTTCAGAAATTCAAAAAATGTGACTAAACGCATTATCATATATTTGTGTTGTCATATTTTCACACTGAACTTCCATGTTAATATAGAAAAACATAAAGATGGTATATTTTAAATATTTGTTTAATAGTTTTTTACTAGCCTATTAGTAATGAAGAAGTATCATTGATACAAATATCAATGCAAATATATACATTTTTTAAACGTACTAGTGGCAGATCAACATGCCTCTTCATTTCTCTCCAATATGGTAGCAAGATAAACTAAACTAAATGCAAAGGATGTGATAAGATGATCAACAGGGCAGTTTAAAGTGTTATTGGATGTGTGTAACTAAGCAACAGAGTACATTTAAAGATGCAGTTATGAAGAAGTATGTCCCAAAGGTTTCCTACTTTTCTGCTGCACACTCAAAATACATTTTTGAGGGATTAGTACAAGCTGATGAATTAGGCTTTGCAGCCGTTGTCAAATTAGACCTAGAATGGTGAGTACATTGCCTTATGGGTCACACTAATCAGGGTAGTGTGCTTTGTTGTGCCCTTTCCATTTTGGCATGTAGCCGATCATATGGCTGGGCGGTATATTGAGTTTGTATGATATATCGATATATTTTTATAAGCGATATGGTATGAAGCAATACCATTAATATCGAGTTTGATAAGAGCGCATCCGAAAAAAAATCTATAAGGAGGACACAGACCGAACTGCTGCGGAGAAAGGCAATTTTATACTCTTTGTTCTAAATATGTGACAAACTTTATATGATGGGCTTTAAAAAACTCGCAAAATATAGTAGCCTATAGTTTGTTTAGAGGTGTTGAGTGAGGCCAGCAGAAGGTGCTCACCCTACAGTCTGTGTGGGTCCTAACGCCCCAGTATAGTGACAGGGACACTATAATGTAAAAAGCACCGTCTTTCAGATGAGACGTTAAACCAAGGTCCTGACTCTCTGTGGTCATTAAAAATCCAGATGTCCTTAGAAAAAGAGTATGGGTGTAACCCCGGCATCCTGGCCAAATTTCCCCATTGGCCTCTTACCATCATGGCCTCCTAATAATCCCCATAAACTGATTGGCTTCATCACTCTGTCTCCTCTCCACCAGTAAGCTGGTGTGTGGTGGGCGTTCTGGCGCAATATTGCTGCCGTCGCATCATCCAGGTAGATTCTGCACATTGGTGGTGGTTGAGGAGATTCCCCCATTCTATGTAAAGCACTTTGAGTACCCAGAAAAGCGCTATATAAATGTAACGATTCTTCTTCTTCTTCTATAGTTTATAGTTTCAGTTTAAAGCGGCTCGGCCCGTCAGATGCTCTGACAGAAAGGCTGCGTGTGCCCTGACAGAGACGCGTTGTTTTGAGCTATGTGCTGTTTTCCTAAATGCATAACTTGCATTTCACAGGTATATTCTCCATCTGTAAATGTTAGAAAGCCATGGAAATATTTCAATTTTTCTGTCAGAAGCACATGAGCTTTTGCTTTGCTACTCTCCGCTAAACTTCACAGACTTATTTCAGAACGAGCGCCGCCGCGCGCATGCGTGCCAAACACCGAGCTCAATAAAATAGGAGCGCAATAACTGACTAAAATATACATTTTGATGAAATATTTGTAGTTGGAAAATATAAATGTGACACATGTTGAATTTTAAACATATAAGTAAGTGTATTTGTATGAAAGCACTAACTGTAAAGAGACAGTAATGGGGGAATTAAAATAGCCTTTTTACTCAATTAGTCTGTGCTATTTTTACTTTCATTTTTAGTTTAGTAAATTTAACTTCTGCTTTAAAAGCATTGTTTTTGTTTTTAGAGTACAATGTTATGTTATTTTAACCCTTTTTTGCACATAATATATGCCTACATTGTAACAGTCACTTTATTTGTTTAATCCAAATACAAAATACCGAGATATATACCGCAAATCAGCCAAAAAATACAGAGATATGAATTTTTGCTTATATTGCCCAGCCCTAGCCGATCATCCAGATATGTTATGGATAGAACACTTTCTAAAATTCTGCAATAACATTATGAGTAAGGTTGTGCTATTTGAAACATGATTAAAAATGCTGAACGGAGCATGTGCAGTAGATCAGTGCCAGGAGGAAATGTAACTCAGAAAAAACAGGATGCATCAGTAAACATATTTAGCTCATCAAATGGGCACATCTTTTTAGAGTCCGACACTGTGTGTGTGTGTGTGTGTGTGTGTGTGTGTGTGTGTGTGTGTGTGTGTGTGTGTGTGTGTGTGTGTGTGTGTGTGTGTGTGTGTGTGTGTGTGTGTGTGTGTGTGTGTGTGTGTGTGTGTGTGTGTGTGTGTGTGTGGGGGTGTGTGTGTGTGTGTGTGTGTGTGTGTGTGTGTGTGTGTGTGTGTGTGTGTGTGTGTGTGTGTGTGTGTGTGTGTGTGTGTGTGTTTACTTCCCCACTCTATGTAGAGCATTACTCTCTTTTTGCTGTTGTTACAACATTGTGTATTGTGACAACGCATTGTGTTTAGATGGTATAATTACAGTATCAATGTAAATGTTATGTCGGTGTGTAAATATGCCCCTTCTGCATCGCTACTCTTTCTCAGTTCTATTATGACACACATTGCTTCATTGCCAAAGCAGTTTAACTTGAACTGCAGCCAATATAGAAACATAAAAACTCGACAGTGAACGTTGAAAGGGACATATTCATAATAATAATAATACTGCTAATAATAATAAACTACAAAACAAGGAAGAGAAAATTCAGTTCCCGGTTTTTTTTTTTTTTTTTATTATTTTTTATTCCCAGTCAGGCGTTCAAAAGTTTGGGGTTGCTAAGTTTTTTTTTTTGTTGTTGTTTTTGGAATACATCTTTTGTGGTCACCAATGCTGTATTAATTTGATCAAAAATACAGTAAAACTGGTAATAGTAAGATTAGTAACAGTAATATTGTAATGCATTATTACAAATCAAGGAAACAAAACAATACATTTGAAGAAACATAATTGTTTTCCTGTGATAGCAAAGCTGAATTTTCAGCAATCAGTACTCCAGTCGTCAGTGTCACATGATACTTCAGAAATCATTCTATGATTCATGTTTATTTGCTGAAGAAAATCAGTACTGTTCATGTGTAAGTCTACATATAATTATATCATTGTGTATAGTCATATATCAATCTTAAATTGTTGGTATAGTCTTACAATAATTCACAGATTAAATAATGTGTAAATGAAGTAGATTTAAACCAGTACATTTAATTGCATGCATGTAGAAGCATAATCTGAATGACTGATAAATGTTGAACATCTTGTTGAAGAAGTGGACCATTGTATTTGCTTGGCTTTTTGAAATCTGTATTGTAATGTGTTAAATTAGCTGTAAGAAATGGCAGCGTTTAACTGAGTGATATCTGTTTCTTTAGGCCTATGGCTCAGGCTGTGATATCGTGATCCTTGCAAGTGATTTTGAGTGTGTTCAAATTATCCCTGGAGCTCAGAATGGAAACATCCAGGTGGGCTGTGTGGAGTGCTCTCAGCAACTTGGCCGGGTAAGACCATACTACACTTCTTACATTTACGTTAATGCTTATAGCAGACCTTTAATATAAAACACTGAACAACCATGAAATACTACAACCAAAGTAATCCATCCTAGTGAAACAGTAACATGAGCAGTGGGCAGTTATTGACTAGAACAGACATTCCTAAACCAAAATATCAGCTTTTGATTTTGCCAAATTGAAATTATTAACTGGCCAATTTACAAACATGTAAATCTTTTTTTGTGTGTGTGTAAATATTAATGTACATTTTGCAGTGTTGTACATATATACCAATTGCTCTCATTTAGTTGCTGCATCATTAGCTTTACCCAGTGGAGTTGCACTTTGGCCATCTGTTGGCTGGTTGGAGTGATTAATCTAAAAGAGCAATGTTTGGAGAGCACCACATGGTGTCAGCTGTCTTGGGGGTGTCAGCTTGCAAATTGATTTGAAGGCTGGGATTCGGACGGTAATTGTTTCTCATATGGACGTTTGTTAATTATTTTTTTTTTACGTATAACCTCAGTGATAAAACTCATGGATTCGGACGGCGATTTATTCACAGTGGGGGAGTGAGTTCTTTGATACTGCGCACCCGGAAACACGCTGCTCACGTGCAGTCACATGATTGTCTACTGTAAATAAAATTAATTTAATTTACAAATGTATTATTTCTGTATAATATATTTAAAAATACTTATGTAAAATGTATTCTTATTATTCCAAGCATATTTTATAATATTTATTATTTGATTATTTAAATCTCCTGTTTAAAAATAGGAAAATAGACACCCTGTAGTTGTATATAAGCATACGTGATATATATATATCTGTTTATAATACACATTTTAAAATCGTATTGCATTCCTGCTGCTGCCATAATAAAGACCCATTTTGAATGTTTGTTCTTTTCTTCTTTTTCTGCTCCCAGTCTCTGTGGTTGAGCAGTTATAAATTATTGTTCTTTTAAATACTTTCCAGCATTTCAGAAATAATATGCATGCAAATTACACCGTTACCTTACGGTGTTCGGGAGTGCTCAAAAAGGGTTTAAACACTGAATTTTGATTTGATTTCTTCTCTTTAACTCTGAGATGTGGATTCGGACGGCAATTAAATTACCACACGACCTTGGTGTTTGTCAAAAAACAGTAGGTAATTCGGCCCGGGATTATTACAGGGGTGGTGAGAGAAAAACACAGACATCTTGTTTTTGGACGGTATTAAAATCACCAACTACCCCCTGTAAATGGTGAAAATCACTTACGTCCACCTGAGAAACAATTACCGTCCAAATAGGGCTTTTTTCAGCAACATTCTGCTGTGGTTCTGATGAGCCACAACTCACTCCTGACAGAATACAAACACGGATAGATGAACATATATCCAGTTATCTGTACTAACTGGGTTTTTGACATGGTTTTGTGTTCACAGTTTCTCTTTGCTAATGGTGGAACTGCTCTTTTATTTTTATGATCATTATATATTTTCTTTTTAGATTGCTGCATCTTATGGAAATACCGTTTGTATTTTTGAACCAATAGCTTCCAACCCAAACAAACGTCACAAGGTGAGTTTTGCACTGGAGGACAGTGGATCTTCTTTCAGAGACTGATAATAATAATTACTATGGACATTTTGACATCTTTAGTAATTTACCCAAATAAATGCTTTCTTTATTTTACTGAGAGTACTTTACTGTTATAGTCATGTTTGACCAACAAAAAAAAACCTCTTTTACATGTAATGTAATTATTTAGTGTAATAATATTTATTCTAATTCTTATTTTTTTTTAAAGCAACTGAATTACCAATGGCAGAAGACTGGTCAGTTCTTTCTCGATGCTATAACCTACAATCTGGCTTGGGACCCGCAAGGTTTGTTTGAAATATACACTTTGTCAGTGAATGAACTAAATGCTTTCAGTAGTTCTCTTTTTCTACTCTGTTTGGGCCTTCTGATTAAAAAATACATTTAGGAGATATTTCTCTGACTTAAGTGCAAATGCTGAATTATTTATTTTTGAATAAACAGAATAAAACATGAGACTTCAGATATGAAGTGGTAAATGGTGCAGGTTTGTTAGATTGGTACTTACTGCATAATAACGCAGTGACAAACCATAATAATCCCCAAACTTCCATTTGTGTATTTTATAATTCTGATAACTTCCCTATTAATATAAAATAAGGGAAATATTAATAATGATGATGATAATAATAATAATATAAAACAAGACAAGTGCACCCAAACTTTTATTATGTATATGGCAACATTAAATGTATATGCGTGTAATGTTAATTACATCTGTTTGTCATGTAGGCAATCGTATCTTGGCTGCGACTGAGCGTTTGCAGCTGTGGGCTCCTCCAACCAGTGACACGCTGATAGAGGAAGAGGACAGTCAGCTGAATGATGATCGAGCTCATGAGCTCATGCTCAACGACTGGAAATGTGTCTGGCAGTGCAAGTGAGTGCAGCTTAAGATCTTAACCACACTTCTGTCTGCATACTAAATCTTTCATGTCGCTTGTCTGATTTACTGAACGTTAAAGCACATTTGATGAATTCAATTATTTAAACGGGTCGTATAATGGAAAAAGAATGCTTTTACTCTTCTTAAATAAGAATTGTATGTAGTATGTAGGCGTAATATTGCCCAAGGTTTTCTCAAGCTGGAGTTTGCGAGGGGAATGCAGGGTGTTTGAAATTGCTAATTGAAAGGGTATAAAACAAATGCTAAATATCTAATAATTAATTAAATCAACAAAATATTGGCAATCATAATAAAACACTTTGAAATAGTATACATATAATATTATATATTATAACTTTATTAGCATTCTATCGGACTGTCAGTTTAACTGCAGTGTCTTTTAAAGCTGGATGGATTTTAGTGTTCATTATCTGGCTGTTGTTATCTTAGAATTTTTTTTTTTTTTTTTAAATGCATGGTTCTAGTTAGCGAGGTTAGAAAATTGAAAACAAATAGAAAGCATCAAATTCTAAAATTTTGACTGACATGATAGTGATTATTAATTAAAACAATTTTAAAAAGAGTAGTAAAATGATAATCTTTTTTTTTGTTTTTTTTTATGTGAAAATATGAAATAATTTATGCAGGTGTAATGTGGGTCTTCGAAACACCCTTTATGAGAGCCCTTTATGAAATAAATCGTATTGACCCGAATAGAAGACGTCCCTGATTATTAGACGACCCCCTTTTTCCAGGTGTACCTTTTGGAAAAAGTTTTTTTTTTCAGTAAAAATTTGTTTTCTTAAATTATTTTAATATTGCATATTTGTACTATTAAATTTTTGTTTTGAAAGTATGGTGTATATACTGGTAAAATGTACCAATAAACATTTCAAAATATACACTTTTTGATATACCATAAAAATAACAGGTAGCCCATCTGAATTATATAACAATTAGGATATCATCTCATAGTAGGCTAGCAACATTTTATTAACAGTAGAAGTTAAATCTTATTGTAGTCTTCAAATCTGGGTACTGTCTTATGTTTTAAAATCACTTACAGAGGAAGTTTGGTCCCATCAGGCTAACATGACAGACACGACTGTAAGCTTTTCTTTTTCTTTTGTTTTGTTTTCACTCGCAATCTTTACAACACACATTACATTACGTATTTCATGGCACACTCGTTTTATGTGTTTTTAGAGCCACCTATTGTTGTGGGTGTATTATTGACATGTCAAAGTTTAGTCACTGAATAGAAGACGACCGCGTTTATTCAGATGTAATTTCAGGAAAAAAACATTGTCTTTTATCCGGGTCAATACGGTACTTCACTATGTGCACAGAATTTTTACCTGTGTTTGTGTGGGTGTAAATTGCTCTGCTTCATGTGTGTTTTTTGTCAGGACTGCTGCTGCTGTTCATATTACTCAGTGGTCTCCAGATGGAGAATATTTTGCCACAGCTGGAAAGGTAACCCACCCCATCCCCCACACACACACACACACACACACACACACACACACACACACACACACACACACACACACACACTCAGCATGTTATACAAGCAATATAGAAGTAATATAATATAAGTATAGTGCCTTGCGGAAGTATTCATTTTTGCCCAGTTTTATGTTACTGCCTTATGTTAAACTGCTTTAAATTACTTTTTCCACACCAATCTACACTCATACACTGTAATGGTAATGCAAAAAAAAAAAGTTTTTTAAAATCTTTGAAAATGTATAAAAAATTAAATATGTAAATGATTCCATTGTATAAGTACTCATACCCTTATCTGGGACAGTTGGAATTTAGCTTAGGAGCATTCATATTGCTTGTAGGTGTTACTAGACTTTGAGTGAAGGTGACCTGTGGCAATTTTAATTGAAAGGGTATAAATTGTAAAGGCACACACACCTTAATAAAAGGTCCAACAGCTGATAATGCATATCAGATCAAAAACCAAGCCCTGGGGTCAAAAGAGAGGGGAAGAGGTGAGGAGACAAATGGCAGATAATTGCCGAATGCTGATGAGCAAAGCTTGTCGCATCAAACAAAAAATACTTGAATCTGTAAAGGAACTTCAGCTAAATATTTAGTTAAGGGTATGAATACTTATGTGAAGTACTTATTTTTTTTTTTTAATACATTTACGAAGTGGTGACAATTCTGTTTTTGCTTTGTCAATATGGCGTATAGAGTGTAGATTGATGGGGGTAAAAGTAACTTGAAGCAGTTTAACATAAGGCAGCAACATAACAAAATGTGAAAAAATTAAGGGGTGTGAATACATTCGCAAGGCACTGTATATATAATATAAGTCTATAAGTATAAGTAATGCTAATTATACTACACACTAGTCCTATCCCACACAGAATCCTTTACTATTGTGATGTAAAATAAGAAATCATCTGGTTCCCCTATGAACGTAGATGCCATTTTGTATTTGGGAATCTAATGAATATGAGTAGCACGGGAAACTATGGCTTCAAAGTAGTTAAATTACAGTAAAGCTATCATTTTAAACTAGTAGTTAGCTACTATATAATCTATTAGGTAAGCTATCTATGTTATTTAAGGTAAGGTTATATTATGTAAGGTTAAGGTAAACTATTTAAGGGAGTTGTATATTTTATCCTTGCAGTATTTTCTAGCGTTAAGACAATTGCGGATTAATAAGGCATCAGCATCAAACAGTATTTGAACCGATAATTTGAGATGCAACTAATAAAACTATGAAACAATATAAAAAAACAATACTTAAAGACTTAACTAAATATTTTACTGAAGTAAAAGGACTGTTGTGAATCTTTACATCATTTCATTGAAACTGTACAAATATCTACTAAAATAAACTGTACTGAAATTTACTGCGGAAAAGTGTGACATGCTATACTTATCAGAATAATTAGTAGTACAGCCAGTTTACTACTGTAGTCAATATTTGAAGTGGATCAACTTTTCATCAAAGTTGTACTAAAACATTACAAAAAATGTGTTCTTGTCTTAGGAAAACTTCCTAAGCTTTTTTTTGCGAGCAAAAAAGGCCTATTGTCTACAATGTAGCAATGCATGAAGCATGACACACACACAAGTCACATTCAAAGCATTTGTTTAAGCCCTCGTATCACTCACATATGCACTATAGTGTGCTCGTACTGTGGCTCAGTGGTAGAGCATTACGTTAGCAGCTCCTGGTTCAAGTCCCAGGGAACACACATACTGACAAAAATGTCTAACCTGAATGTACTGTAAGTCGCTTTGGATAAATGTATACAACAATCTAGCTGTGCATGTACATCAGCGTACTGTGCTGTTGATGAAAATTACGTTACACAAGCAGGCCATAAGCCAGAGCTGCACACAAACAAGGGAAGGATACTTTTGGCTTTATAATTAGTTACTCAGTGGCCATAATGTAGGTTTGGTCCACCCCAAAACATTCTGTCCTCCTTTGGAGTACAAATATATTGATTGGTGTAAATGTGTTTCTCTTGAAAATGTAATTGCATTGTCTTATTTTCATACTCTGAACAATAAAAGTAACTTACATATAAGCAAATGTGAAATTGTAGGGGCACAACTATTTATTTCTCTCTCTCTCTCTCTCTCGCTCTCTCTCTCTCTCTCTCTCTCTCTCTCTCTCTCTCTCTTTCTCTCTTTCTCTCGCTCGCTCTCTTCTCTCTCTCTCTCGCGCTCTCTCTCTCTCTTTCGCTCTCGCTCTCTCTCTCTCTCTCGCGCTCTCGCTCTCTCGCTCTCTCTCGCTCTCTCTCTCTCTCGCTCTCGCTCTCTCTCGCTCTCTCTCTCGCTCTCTCTCTCTCGCTCTCTCTCTCTCGCTCTCTCTCTCTCTCTCTCTCTCTCTCTCTCGCTCTCTCTCTCTCTCTCTCTCTCTCTCTCTCTCTCTCTCTCTCTCTCTCTCTCTCTCTCTCTCTCTCTCTCTCTCTCTCTCTCAGGATGACTGCCTGCTGAAGGTGTGGTATCCCACCACAGGATGGAAGTCTGCAGTGGTGATGCCAGACGTTACTGATAAAAAGATCCCAGCAGTTAATTTCTCATTTGTGTATCTGGCGCATCCACGCACAGTCACAGGCTTCTCCTGGAGGAAAACCAGTAAATATATGCCCAAGTATGTCAAACACATCCACAGATTATTTCACTCACACTAGGGTGGGTGCTATGACAGACTGTATCATGCAATAGTAGCAATATTTCAACTAGTAGATACACTGCTGTACCATTTGGTAGATAATGTATATGCATGGGGGTTGATTTCAAGAAATCATTGACTGTTGACTTCAAAGGTGGTTCATGTAGTCAGTGATATTACTTTTGTTTATTACGTAATGTGGAACTGTTTTTGCACTGATGCCAGACAGATCATTCATCATTCAGATCATTATATAAAATCCATCAAAAATAAAAAAATATCAAAAACTAGATTATTCAGTACCATAATTGACTATTCTTTTTATAAAAATATATGTATATATTTTGATAGAACTTCCAGTAAACATTGCTGCAATGTTTTACAGTATATATTGATAGAGTGAAATAAAAAGGACTCAAATCTTTACTAATTTGGTAAAAAAAAAAATTGTTTGAAATATTTAATTCATAGTATAATTATGAATTGTATTCATTTATATTAAAAAATAACAAATGGCTTAACAGATTTGAGACAAGACTTTAGTGAATCAGATATTAGTTAAGTATTCCTCATTCAATTTTGACTCCAACCTCATATCTGCAATTTCTTTTGCCGAAACAGTGTAGATTTAGCAGTGCAAGAAAACACTGCTGAGATTTTATTCTTACCGCCCACTCTTAACTCACACTGAATTCCACCGTTGTTTGTGTGTATTTCTCATTGTGTGTGTATGTCGTAGGGGCTCTGTGTGTAACGTATTGCTGACGTCCTGCACGGATGGCATCTGTCGTCTGTGGAGTGAGACCCTCTTGCCTGAGGACAGTCTGTTGGGGGGGCAGATCTTGGAGAACAGCACCAGCTTCTGCTCCTCTCTGCCAAACATCGCTCAGAAAGACAAGATACAGCATGCTCTGGAGGTCAGCATGCAGAAGCACACATGCTTATAAACACCATTCTGAAATCATACAGGCACAATTACATTATGTAGCCCTAAATTATTTGTGTCAAGGCATAATAAAGAATAATTTGCTATGCATATTAGCTGGGTTACTTTATAAAATGAGCTATGTCTGTAGCCTCTGGTGTATGTGTACACACTGCGCCTGCAATTTAGTCAAATAATCACATTGTTGTTTGTGTGTTCCTTACATATTAAATCATATTTGCTTAGATATCAAGGCTGAAATCACTCTGAAATGCAAATTTCATTGTCTGTTTCTAAATTATATTGAAATAGTCGAATGGCAGAAGTATTGAATGATTTTATTGCAACAGATCTTCTCCTCAGCAGTTGTCATCTTCAGTAGGATGTGTGAAAACTGTACGCTAACAAGCAGCAGCCTACCATTTGTCTCCATGTAAACCAAAAACTAACAAGCAATACATTTTGTTTTTTAATGAAATCAGATGTTCATCTTTGATGTCACTTTATTATAAGAAAGTAAAAACATTATTTACCCCGTTTGCTTCTGCAAGGCACCAGTTACACATTTATCCTGTGTTAACATCAGTATTTAATGGGTATGGAGGGTAGGCACCTACCGGCAGAAACATAAATTGATGATAACATTTTAATTTTCAGTTGTATTTCTTTAAGTTTAGATTTTAGGATATTGTAAAATCAATTTTAGACATAATTGTGTGTGAGTTTGTATACATTTGTGTAATACAATCACAGGCTGTTGGTTTTTCAGTTTAGTGAACACGCATGGTTGTCACATCTTAGGTGTATTTTTATTAGTATTGCGATTTGAACAGGCACACTTTCACCTGTCTCCATGTGCCATCTGTAGACCCAGTTAAAATCTGCATTTTCTGCACTGATTTTAAGGGGAAAACTTTAATCACACAAGACAAAGTGTGTTTTGGGGGCTTAGAATACTACACTCCATTTCATTGTTGGCCTGCTGAACATGAATTGCATTTGCAATGTTAAAAATTGTCTGTCTCCATTCAGTCTATCCACCACCTCAAGCACCTGCGTAGGGGCCGCCGAAGATCGTCCGCCCTGGTGGCCCACACCGAGCTGCTGCCCAGCCAGCTGGGGTCCCACGAAACTCACCACCACATCTCGCACTACGCCAACGCCCTCTGCCACTTCCACATCTCTGCCAGCATCAATCCCAACACAGGTGCACATACACACACTTACTTGTGTTTACATGGTTTATGAAAACACAATTTTGTATTATTACATAGAGATTCTTTATAAACAGCTTAACATTGTTACGCCTGACATATGAAGTATTTATTATAATTTTTGTTTTATGGAACAGGTTAGGTTATTGAACTGTTCTTTAGATCATCAAAAAGTTGATTTATTTCACTAATTCCATTCAAAAAGTGAAACTTGTATAATGATACATTCATTCCACACAGACTGATATATATATATTTTGATGATTATAATTGACAACTAATATTCAGTATCTTTTATGTTTTAATTTTTAGTGATCATATTAGATGCATCAGGCTTTTATGGCTCTAGTAAACTCTTAAACTAGTATGTAATAGTAAATTCTTAAATTTGTGTGATACAGTATAGGACAATTGGAAGCTCATACTCAAGGAGGAAAGAAAAAACATTGTTTTATTCAGAGGCCCAAACTGACCAAAAAATATGCAATTTTGGTGCAGTTGCAGAGTTTTTTGTCCAAAAAGTAAGATACAAATCTGACTGCTTATAATGTGAATCAATGAGGTGTCTATAACGGTATCGCAGAATAATTGCAGTACATAAAATTAATATAAATATCAGTTAAATAATATGTGTTAGTAAGATGGTATTTAAATGCTTTTTTGATCATAGCTCTGAAGTTTTTATTTTGCGGGACAAGACATATAATGCCATTGAATACAGTGATGATTGAGACATTTACAAACAAACATTCCTTAAACATTTAAAAGCCCCTGAATTTAACTTGATTTTACTTATTAAAAAATGCATAGATAGTCAAGTTTCTTCAGTGCCATAAGTGTTCATCTTAACAATATTATTAAACAATAATACTAATTAAATAATATTTTTTTATTGTTGAAAATAATCAAAGTTTATGGGTGGGGTTAGAAGGTAAAAGTATGATCTCAAAATAAAAAGAGTCCTTGTAAGCCACATATGGACATATACTGTACATGTGTGCATTCACACACACTGACAGTAGCGTGATCTCTCTTTCTGTCATCAGATATCCCCGCAGCGCTGGCTGGATCAGGCCTGTTCTCTGAGGATGTCAGCGGAGGGTTTGTGGTTCACTGGCTGAATAATAAAGATCTAAGCTTCACCACCTCCATGGACCTGTTCATGCAGCAGCTGCGCAAACTTTCTGAACAACACCCGGAGCAAACCACTGAAGACTTTGAACAGGAGGGGGCAGCCAAGTTTGACTTCGGTATTACCTTGTTATGAATAAACCTGTTAGCATATAGATTAGACTTAAAGGGATAGTTCAAACAAAAATGAAAAATTGTCATTAATTACTCACCCTCGTGTCTTTCCAAACTCGTAAGATTCGTTCATCTTCGAAACACAAATTAAGATATTTTTGATGAACCACTGATGTCACATGGGCTATTTTACTGATGTCCTTACTACCTTTCTGGGCCTGGGAACATTTCAGTTGCATTGCGGTCTATGCAAGGTCAGAGAACTCTCGGATTTCATCAAAAATATCTTTATTTGTGTTCTGAAGATGAACAAAGGTCTAACAGGTTTAGAATGACATGAGGGTGAGTCATTTATGACAGCATTTTCATTTTTGGGTGAACTATCCCTTTAAAGCTGACATAAACGTGGGCTAAAAGCTGCAAAGAATGCTTCAAGGTTTTTTTTTACGTGTCATTATTGTTCCTTTCAGATTCTTTGCTGCATATATATAGTATATTGTACAGTGTGCTCTTTTGTGTGTTTTTTTTTTTTTAGATCTGGATGAGATGTCTGATAAGGGCTCTTCAGAGCATGAGGAGGGAGATCAGGAAGGCAGCACCAAGGCCTCTTCTCCTGGTTCAAGCAGCAGTGTTCCTCTACCCTCTGTTTTGCTGGATCGGAAGCTGGAGACTCTCATCCTGGAGTGGAACAAAAGTCCAGACATGCTCTTCACTATTCACCCACTCGATGGATCCTTCCTCGTCTGGCACATCAAATACCTGGATGAGTTTATACCTGGCATCTTCAGACAGGTTCAGGTAAGATACTCATTCAGAAAGCATGGTAATGACGAGTCATTATAGTTTTGAGGTATGGTGTCAAGTTCAGAAATATTGGCAAGCCTATGCTCTATAATTGTTGGCAGGAGCCATTTAAAACTTATGCTGATACTCTAATAAACGTATTCTACAAATTACCCAGATAAACAAAAAAAAATGAATTTGTTTTCTCCTTTAGGTGTCATTCTCCTCTCGTATCCCAGTAGCGTTCCCCACAGGCGATGCTAACTCCCTCAGTAAGAACATCATGATGTACACCTGTACGTTTATGGACCAGTACAGCTGCAGCGCTCTGGAGGAAAAGAGAAGCGAACTGCGGGTTCCTCAGAGTGCATCTGCATCCGCAGGGCTCAGTGCTCTTGGACACTGTCTTGCTGCGGTCATCGGACCTGCCGTCATGATGGTGTCCAAACATGTGGATGGCTCGCTCAACCAATGGGCTGTGACTTTTGCTGAGAAGTCCGCCTTTTCAAATGTCCTCACAGTTTCGCACAAGTTCCGTTACTGCGGGCACCGTTTCCATCTCAATGATTTGGCTTGTCACACGGTCCTTCCCTTGCTGCTGACATCATCTCATCACAATGCACTGTTGACGCCGTCTAGTTCTGGAAGCGTTGACGGAGATGAGATTGGGGGTGTGGCTCTACAACCCACCAGGCCAATGAGAGGCATTCCCCGTAAACAACTGCGAAATGCAGCCACGCGTACGTTCCATGACCCCAATGCGATCTACAGTGAGCTGATCCTCTGGAGAGTCGATCATATTGGCCCACTCTCCTGCACAGGGGGCGTGTCGGAGCTAGCACGAATCAACTCGCTGCACACATCTGCGTTCTCCAACGTGGCCTGGCTGCCAACACTCATCCCTAGCTCAGTGCTTGGTGAGTTTACACTACACTATAGCTGTCTCCATACCTGGCATATAATACATTATTATTGGATAATAAAGGGAGCACAGTTTAAACAAAACTAAAGACGATGAGAATTGTCACTTATTGACTGATGAATGATAAAGCAGAACACCCTAACAATGTATTTGCAGCCACCCAGAACAAGCAATTGTTACTGCTTAGTAGCACACTAACAACCACACAGAATCACCCAAGCAATTCCCTTATAACTATCCAGTACCTTATGAACATCCTAGAAACACCCTCGGAATCACCAAGAGCATAATAGAAATTACCTAGCAATGCCTTAGCCACCAGCTAGTAAAATGCCTAGCAATGCCCTATCAAGCACCCAGAAACGTCCTCACAGTTCCCTGTTAACCACCCTAAACACCCAGAAACCAACAATATTATAGCAACCATCAAGGACCTACCTGTCAGTGCCCTAGAAACAACATGTTGTAACACCTAAGAAACTGCCTATCCATAACATCCTAAAAGCTTTATAATTTATTTGCAATGCCTTTGTAACCACCCAAGAATTTAGCATTACCAAACCTCAGTCACATTTTCCACAGTCTAGTTATGTTATTTATTAAAGGTCACAAATCATGAAAATCTGACTTGTATCGTGTTTAAGTTCTATAATCTGGTCACCTGTGCATCTACCAATCCAGAAACCATGAAAAAAAAAACTGTAATGTAAAAGAAAATATAATTTTTTTTGTAAGCATTTCTCTGCAAACTTGTGGAAAAATTAGCCACTCAGATTTCACTCCCCCTGTGATGTAGAAAGAGGATCTTATTACAATATTACCGCCCCTTAATCTGCAAGTTTCCACGGAGTGGAACACTGTTTTTTTTTTTTGACAATCGACAACGATGTACCAATTTTAACGCCATGGCAAAAGTTCGAGCAAAGTATGCTAGCTGTTCTATCGTTAGCTGCACAGACAAGCACAGTTAATTATTATTTTGAGTCCCAGCCTCAGAGGAGGCAAGAGCAATGGATTTAATTGATTTACTGTATTCTATGCTGCTGCCACACAGATACAATATAAACATACAATTTATTTCCCAGCTGTTTATGTTCACAGACATACTGACTGTTTTTGTAACTAGTGTGTTTTTAATGTAAACTTGCATGTATTTGACAGTTTAAGCACAATAAGACATGAAAGAGAGAACAAGAAAAGAAAACATGAAAGAGTACTCCCTAGGGATAGCCATTTCAAGCAAAAATAATATGCGAAGATCACTATTCTATTAATAGATCACTATATAATTATTCAATTATTATTTGAAAATCACACCCCTCCCCCACATGCATGCAGTATAGGCTACACACCCATAAACAGAGAGAGGGAGTGAGACCATTCACACTTTAAACAGTTTGTTATCATACAGATTAAATTAATTATTACTCAAGCCATATACAGATTGTAATGTACTGAAACATATTATAATAAACTCTCATATAATAAATACATTTCCATTTTAAATACTGGAACCCCTAAAGGAAATAAATACGAGATGGGAGGAAAAAATATATTTCAATACTTTCTCTTGCAATTATAACATTGGATAATTATACTGAATATAAAGTGCGGGCATCACAGAGCCGTTATTAATACGCGAGGCATTGAAATCACTTTTGAATGTGTGCTTACTTTTTACTTTCACTTTCTAGATTCGCGATCACATATGCTCTGTGTATACTATGGAGTGGAAGTACTTACTTACCACACATTTTACAAGATTAAGATGTTTGTCAGTGTTGCTCAGGATCTGCAAATCATTCCCCACCATCCTATCAGTCATCTCTCTTTACTCTGGTTATGTATGAAGCAAACTGTTATGGATCTTAATATAACAAGCTACCGCTAGCAAGCGGCTAACCATGTCCCTTAAGTGGCTCTGTAGAACGCATTATTCGTTTTCTGTGCCTTCCTGAATACATATTCAGCACACCTCTAACCCAGTCTGGGATGTTTGTGGTCCGCAGAGAACTCTTATTTGACATCGTCCCAAGTTACCTCAACGTAAAATGCCCTACAAGTCTACAGTGTGCGCGTGAGACAATACGTGCATTATTGGCAGCGCCACTCTCTGCTTACATGAATGTGTCAGCACCGGATCAGCACCGCAAACCTGGGGAATTTTTTTTAGACAATAATCGCATAACCTCGATATTCTATAAATAAATCAACTAATCAAATATTAGAGAATCATGACCCATCCCTAGTACTCACATGCCCTGTGATAGCTGCTTTCTGTGCGTGTGTTTCGGATGTGTGTGCTCAGAAAACCATATATCAGAAGCACGGCCCTATTCTGGCAAAGGGGGCAGAGAACAGCAGCTCATTTGCATTTAAAGATACATGTTTGAAAGTGTGCTTACATTTTCAAAATGATATAATGATCTGTGAGGTATTTTGAGCTGAAACGTCACTGACACATTCTAGGGACACCTGAGACTTAAATCACATATTGTAAAAAGGGACATAATATGTCTTTAAGTTGTTACTATGTTGGGCTTCATAAACATGTTTTGTGTTTGTGTCAGGAACGTACTGTAACTCAGCAAGTGCTTGCTTTGTGGCGTCTGATGGTAAAAAGCCTGCGTCTGTATCAAGCTGTGGTGGATGCCCGCAAACTACTGGATGAACTCTCTGACCCCGAGACCTCTGTAAGAACTTTTTAGAGTAGATTTGATCAAATATAATGTCCTCATCTGCCAATCAACGTATGGTAAATATAATTAGAGTTGACCTGATTGTGGATCTCTGATGGTTGCTTTTATGTTCAGAAACTGGTGGGTGAAGTATTCAACATTGTGAGTCAGCAGTCCACTGCCCGACCCGGCTGCATCATAGAGTTGGATATCATTACTAACCAGGTGGGTGCTGTTTGTGTACACATTTAAGTTTGTGTTTGATTAACATTGTTGCAATTAAAAAAAATGATATGCTGTGTGCAATTGGGCATGTATGCTTGTGTCTTTCAGTGTGGCTCAAACACACAGCTGCTCCACGTATTCCAGGAGGATTTTATTTTAGGCTACAAACCACATGAAGACATTCCAGATTTCAACATTACCGGTGTTCCCACTGGTCAAGGTACAAAACCCTTTATTTTCTTTGAAGTATAGTTTAGACCGTTTTTACAGAACATTACAATTGTGTTGTCTTTGTTTCTAGAGTACCAGCCCCCTCCTTTCTCAGAAAAGTTCTACCTGGTGGTGATCGAGAAGGATGCAAATCAGAACTCAGTATTACAGATGTGGCATCTTCATCTGCGCTCGGTGCAGGCGTGTGTGGGTGCGTATCATGTGGGTTATTTGTGAAATGATGACACCTCTGTCGACAGACAGCTTATGAGAGGAAATTGTGAGGGGAGTCTCATGAATGGAAAACTGATACTTCCTCTAATGACTAATTTCTTTTTCAGAGATGTAAATAATTTAGAAGGAAATTATGCCCTAATTTATCCATCGGGCATCAATAATGTACATCTGCACTGTGTATTGTACTGACTATATATTTCTGTTGATATCTGTTTCTGTCTCTCTGTCTCTGTCTGAGATGAATTTAATATAATTAGTGTCATGATTGATTACTGTTACATTTTACTTTCAGAAGAGCCAGAAAATGACCACGTGTTCCAGAACCAGCTGACTGTTAATTTGAGTCAGAACTATGGTGACTCATCTCCTGACACCACTCCGGGTCATAGTCCGCTGCCTCGCTCTTCCTCTTCCGCCAACCTGCAGTCAGCCAGCAAACTCATCCTGAGCTCTAAACTGGTCTACAGTCAGCGGTTAGACCTTCCACCAGGGGTGGAGCTGATCAGAGCCACACCCTCTGCCGGTATGATCATATTTTTATTAGAGATGCACCAATTGCAATTTTCTTGGCCGATTCTGATTTCCAATTATTATTATTTTTTTTGTGACCTGCCGATACCGATTTTTGCCATTTCCGATTTTCTTTTTAAAAACTGTTATTGACAGCATACACAAGCATTTAATTTTTAAATGCAAAAGAAACATTTACATAATAAAAAAAATATGTAAAAATTACATTACATTACGCTATTAAACATTATAATTTCCCCAATTGGGACAACGTTACAGATGTTCTCTCACTTAAACAACTCCAAATAAAGTGCTCTGTGACTAGAAAAGAGGTAGAAATAACAATTAACTGAAAAGGAGTTGCTGTATATAACAAAACAGAATTTCCCACTGTTTCTTAAATTGTAATTTTTTTCCCTAACCCAATTAAATATGTAATAATAAGAAACTGTAGAGCTGTTAACATTCAAATGAAATCAATATCAACAAACTCCATCTTCCACTGCAGGAAACACAGAAGCTGCATCTGATGTGGCATTAGATGTATTTACACGCACTATTTGATGAAGCTGAGGTGCCATGAATGCATTTACACTGCAACATTTCGAATGCCTAAAGAATTTTATAAGATTCATGTTTTAAATATTTTTAAACATACAAATAAGAAATGTTGAGAAAAATGCAATGATAGTTTTAAATATGAAACCAAACCATTAGGTGGCGGCAAATGACTGTTTGAATGAGTGAGTCATTTAGTCCTTCAACAGATTCGTCCAAACGGCTGCTTCATTCAGAAACGAGGCAAGTGACTACTGTCTTTATGAACGGTTACTGAATGTTCAAAAATGTGGATTCGCTCAGTAACGAAACACCGCTGTGTTGCTCGGAGACACAAAACAGTTCTGTTGTGGCTTTGATTGGAACTATATTTGTCAGCGAAATTGAGCAAAAACAGTCAATATTGTGCCTGAAATGTAAGTTAATTCATTTTAACTTCTTGTTTATTGAACTACTATTGTATAAAAGCACATTGCAATTGTGTTGAAAAATTGGTCATGCAATAATGCGTACCTAAATAATGTAGTATATGTATATATATATATATATAGTGTTATTTTTTTATTTTTTTTACTACCGCAGTATGCAGATAACTTTCTGTGAGTGCTATTGCACTCATTTGTTTTTATTTCTACACGAGTCTCTCTCTCTCACACTCACTCAGGTTGCACAAGCCTCATCTGTCACAACATAAATACATTATCATGCGTCGTAAGTGTGACGTCAAAACAGACTGACCGGCAGGTCACCAGTCTGAATCGGTCATGCGGAAAATCGGCTAATTCTGGTCCCTGAGCGGTCAATCAGTGCATCTCAAATTTTTATAAATGAGTTATTACAGACTAGACTTGCCCCATTAATTGCTTCATAGCATTTATATAAACTATACATGTTAGCTTTTAATCTTATAGGGATAGTTCACCTAAAAACTAAAATGTCACCTAAAAATTGATGTCATTAATTACTCTCCCTCATGCCATTCCAAACCTGTAAGACCTTCGTTCAAGATATTTATGATGAAATCCGAGAGCTTTCTGACCCTGCATAGACCGCAATGGAACTACCACATTCAAGGCCCAGAAAGGTAGCAAGGAAATCATAAAATAGTCCATGTGACATCAGTGATTCAACTTTAAATGTGCAATAGGTGATTGTCTTCAGAAACATTTTTTTTGTTATGCTGGTTGAAAGTCTCTTCACATCCCGATAGCAATCATTAAGTTAAGTGGTCTAAATGTGTATGTATATATATTCTGTGGAAGGCGTAGGACCAAGAAATGTTCGTCCAATCAACCCAAAATATGACTTTCCTACTTGCATGACACGCAGACACTATATCTCATCCGCGCAATCACGTACGCTGTGCAGCAGAGCGAGAATGGCAGAAAAATATCAACAACCTGATCTTCCTTCCTGGTATTGTAGTACATTAACTAACTGTACTATAAAGTTTTCTCTATGTGATCTCATCATGTGAATGATACATGATGTATTGTAGTAATGTTATCTCTGATCGTCTGATCTGTGTGCGAATATGCGTTCAAGAGATGTGGCTTTGGACGGCGATTTGCAGGGAGGGTGGGACGTTCGTTTTCAGTGCTATCAGGCTAAAGTTGAAAGTTTAATTTTCTGAGATCTACTGCACCTTTAATTTTATGAAGCTACGAGAATACTTTTTATGCGCAAAGAAAACTTTATCCAACAATTTTGTCTCCTCCGTGTAAGTCTTCGATGCGCGTTCACGAGAGTACCACAACGCATGTGTTGTGCTGCTGATGCAGGAGCTGACATAGAACCCGGATGCGCTGCACCTTCTTTGCAAGCAGAGGGAATGTACACGCATACGCTGTGATACTCTTGTGAACAAATTTGAACAATGTTCTTACTACCCTTCTGGGCCTATAACGTGTCAGTTTTGTTGCGGTCTATGCAGGGCCAGAAAGCTCTCAGGTTTATATCTTAATTTTTGTTCCAAAGATGAACGAAGATCTTACAGGTTTGGAACAACATAAGGGTAAGTAATTAATGACATAAATTTTATTTTGGGGTAAACTATCCCTTCAAGATAACAGCATATAAGTTATGTGTGGTTATACTCGGGTCATTGGTCTGTTAATAAAATATGATCTTCCTGGTATTGAAGACAAGAGTATGATAATATGGGGTTATTAAAATAAAGTGAAACCCTTATCTAGAATGAAAGCATTTGTCACCATAGCCACATTCACATGGACCATAACAATCTATTTGTAATTGGACTAGCTCCCTACTAATGGTCTCTGAATTAATGGTCAAATATAAATGTGTTGTAATTACTGAAGTATTCATAATACTGGATAGTTTTATATTGACAATAAAATACCATCTCATATTTGCCTTGTATGTCATATTAAGCCATTTGGGAGTGTGTATGTGGATGATGTGTTTGTCAATGTCGTGTTCTACTTTGTCACGTGTGTGATAAAAATATTGGGTGTTCTTTTCAAAGGTCACTTGAGCTCCTCATCTATCTACCCTGTGTGTTTGGCTCCATACTTGATTGTGACTACATGTTCTGATGGACGCGTCAGGTTCTGGCACTGTAGGGTGGACATGGACTTATCAGCACCACATCCCGAAGAGACAAGTTCATATCGGTGGGAGCACTGGAGACTATTGAAAGATGAAGAGGATAACGACAGCTGTGTGAGTGTTGCGGGTCGACCTGTTGCGGTCAGCTGCTCCTACACGGGAAGACTTGCTGTGTCGTTCAAACAGGTGTTGCCTGAGAATGAGGGTGGCATGCCTCAGGACTTCTCCATGCTTGTGTCGATATACGAGTGTGAGTCGACGGGTGGCTCAGAGTGGGTCCTGGAACAGACAATTCACCTTGACGATTTTAGCAAACCTGTAAAGACGCTAGATCCACGTGTTAGTGTTGATAGCAATTTAGTTGTCTATAGCAAGTCAGATTTGTTTGTAGCCAAAGACAGCCCCAATATCAAACACTTTGTGCACCTAGACTGGCTGTCTAAAGAAGATGGGTCTCACATCCTGACGGTCGGGGTTGGATCCAACATCCTTATGTATGGACGCATCTCAGGGGTTGTCACAGAGCAAACAGGAGTGAAGGATGGCATGGCAGTCACCCTGCCTCTTGGAGGCAGTATAAAGCAGGGAATTCGCTCTCGTTGGGTGCTCCTGAGGTCCGTAAACCTTGTTTCTTCTGTGGATGGTACCCCATCCTTGCCTGTGTCCCTATCCTGGGTGCGTGATGGCATCCTGGTGGTGGGCATGGATTGTGAGATGCATGTTTATGCGCAGTGGAGGCAGGACGAGAAACCGGGCGACTCTGACGACAACAGCATCTCATCCCCAGAGGGCATTGGAGGTCGCACTATGTCCGTTTCAAATGAGGGCAGAGGACAATCTAAGAGTGTCTTAGAGAGCAGTGCAGGAATTGATGATGTATTCCGCCCCCCAGCAGTGATTCAAGATGGCGGCTTGTTTGAGGCGGCCCATTCATTGTCACCCACTCTTCCGCAGTACCATCCAACACAGCTTCTAGAGCTTATGGACCTTGGAAGGGCACGTCGTGCCAAGGCCATTTTGGCGCACCTGGTCAAGTGCATTGCTGGAGAAGTCGCAGTGGTGAGGGATGTGGAAGCAGGTGAGGGTGGAGCCAGGAGGCACCTATCTCGAACCATCAGTGTGACTGGTAGCACGGCAAAAGATACTATCGTTGCTGGCCGAAATGGTGGGCGGGATTACACTGAAATCAACTCCATTCCCCCGCTTCCACTATACGCCCTGCTGTATGCGGACCAGGACACCTCTTACAAGACGGCAGAGGAAGTGGGAAAAGCTGGAAAAGGAGCAGAACGTGAGACACAGAAACAACCAGAGCATCAGTACGCTGATCTGTTTCAGGTACAGGCTGTCACCACCGACGATTTTATGAGCTTTGCTGCTGAGAAACCAGAGAAGAAGTCTCGTGTGATTAACCTATCACAGTACGGCCCCACGTACTTTGGCCCCGAACACGCACAGGTGCTATCTTCACATCTTATGCACTCCAGCCTGCCAGGACTCACACGCCTTGAGCAGATGTTCCTTGTTGCTCTTGCCGATACTGTGGCCACCACTAGTGCAGAAGAAGCAGGACCCACAGATAAACAGTACACTGGTGAGTTTACTTCTCATGCAGACTTTAAAAGTGAAGTGTGTAATTTCTGCACCACTGGTTTCACCAAACAGAATAGCTAAAATAATGATTGTTTTACAGGTTTCCCAAACACTCCCCCATTTCTCATTGCTCAAACAAATCGATCCTGCCTCAAAAGTCATTGGTTGAGCCAGCGTTGCAGTGGTTTTTCTGGATGCTTAATTTTGCCAAAATAATTCTGTGAAAATCTTCTTAAATAAAATGTAATAAATAATTAAAAGCTTATTTGTTAAAATAATGAAAAAACAACAACATTTTATTTAACTTTGCTTTGTATTTTAAGCTAGCTCAAAATGTATTTTATCAATAGGGCATTATATCAGCAGCTCACCCTCATAATATTCACAGCATAGTCAAACAAAAAAATAGAGGGAAA
This sequence comes from Ptychobarbus kaznakovi, assembly GCA_027422405.1. Classification (NCBI taxonomy): domain Eukaryota; kingdom Metazoa; phylum Chordata; class Actinopteri; order Cypriniformes; family Cyprinidae; genus Ptychobarbus; species Ptychobarbus kaznakovi. The sequence goes on from CM049809.1 coordinate 23,353,319, forward strand.
GGGCGCAGAATGGAAAAAGGCAGAGAAAAAGAACAATGCATTAAAATAAAGTGCAAAAGTTAATCTGAGTTTTTGTCATAACTAGCCACGACGGCGACACGTAAAAATGTATAATTTAAAACGGTTTCTATTTCTGCGCCATCGCGGCTTGAACAACAACATACAAATCCATATGACTTTAAAGCATAAGTGGTTTTTCGTATATGGTCTAATATGCTTAAAAAATTTTTTTGCCAAGCTAATGAAAGCAACAACAGACAGTTTTATCGGATCTGAAAATAAATTAAAGAAAATCTAAAACTGAACTTGAAACAACGAGTGTATTCCATAAAAAAAGTTATGTACTCATATTTGTAATTTTAATTAAAAGCTTTAATGTTTATGAATTAGATTATAAACTTATCCATTTCATTGTGAGTGTAGTGCGCTTCCAGAGAGAGCCCACACATGCTTCTAATTGCTGTGATATTTGATTGATTCTGTTGCGTCGCATCTGGTGTGGACATTCAAATTGCTTGTCTCTGAAATCTTGTTACATCGCGTGTAGTTAGGACACGATGTGACCTTTATCTTTTTTCCACTTAAGTTTTGAATTAATTTAAAATTGTACGTTATTGCTTGAGAGGGCAAAGTGATTAACCATAATATCTATTATTTTCCGAATATCTCTGATAATTATGGCTTAGAAAATAAAATATTTGCGGGATGTTTGTGAATGAGCATTCTGTTTACATTCAAGAGAAACTCTGGAGATTTTTTACAGATGCAAACTATACCTTTTGCCCGAAAATCGCAGTTTTTAATTCAAAATAGTTGCTACTTCGTACATCAGTACAAAAAAGTGATGAACGTGTTTTTATGTTTTTAATTGTTATAAATCCAAAAGCAAAACACGTTTAAAGGATCATTAGGAAAAAAAGAGCCATAGATCATTTTTAGGGCCCTAAATTTCCGGGCGAAAACGTGGAGAATCGCGATCCAGTCATAAAAACGCGCTCTGTTTTGTTTATTAGTCAATTAAACTATACATGTTCTGCGCGTCTCTGTGTGAATGGAGCGCGTGTGGCGCACGCAGTGATTTCAGCGTCTGCCATCTCAATGAGGACATAAATACATGAACAATATCTCCAAAACTGATCTGAGAGTCACGAGCATTTTACCGTTTCATTTGAGTAAAACTAGCGTTATATATACACACATAACTTTTTAAATGTATTCACGGAAACCCGTCAAAATAAAAGTTTGGTTTAATGTATTAAAGACATTGTGCCAGAAATAGGCTATATTGAATGTACTTAATACTACTACTACTGCTGAAAAATATTAAAACTTTATATTTTAAAGAAATAATCACAAAATATAAAAATTTTAATAGTAAATCCCCTTTATTTGCCAAAATTTAAAATGTTTAATTTTCATTAATTAAAATATAAATGAAATCAATGTTTTATGCCTTCATCTGATGACTAGTAAAAAAGGCCACTGTATATAAATAATAAGAATAAATACAAATTGTTTGTATGCATTCAAATAATTAGACATGCAAAAACACAGAATTTGGTAAGAATAAACATGAGGTGATAAAAAAATAAAACATTTCATATGGCCCTAAACATGTCATTTTTGTTACACTTTTAATAAATTAATGTTTGATTAATAAGTAGGTTATTTTAATTCATTGGACATGCTTTTTGTTTAATACAGTTTAATTTGACCATTAAAAAGCAGTCATGTAAATGTAAATGAAAAAAGGAATCCAGAAAAATTTTAATGGAAAAAAATAAATGTAGAAAAAACAAAAAACAGTATTTGGGAAAAAATAAAACTAATTTCATAGGGCCCTACACTTTCAGGTGTTTCCAACAGGTGGCAGAAATCTTACACTTCAGCATTGCACATTTTCCATGATTTATCTATATGAATAAAAAAAAAAACATGATTTAATTACAAAAATATATTTAAAGTGAATTTTACATAGTCCTATAATGTTCCTATTTTATATAAAATGTAATTTAATGTTTTGAGACAAAAAAAAATTATACTATTTAAAAAGAATATACAGGGGGCCAACACTGATCTTGCATACCCCACAGCAAATGTGCAGTTGTGTCCCTAAATATACATGAGAGTCTGGTTAGTATGATATACTTCTTGTGTTGACTAACTATCTAGTATGTCAGTGGGGTTAACAGAGTACACGGAAAGAGAACCATTATACTTTTTTTTTTTTTTTTTTTTTATAACCTTGGTATTATTATTATTTATTGTCAACATTAAACACACCAGGCTTTATCCATGTTTCCTATAGTTCACATCTTTTTTTGATTTTATTATTTAGTCTCTTTAGTAATAAAGCTTAACAAAGCGTTCCAGTGCTTGCTAGAGCAAAGATGCAAGGAGAAAGGTTCAGGGACAGTATGATAAATCATACAGCATGCAAGTGTTTATACTGTAGTTCCAATGCACCTAACATTAGAGTTAGGAGGAACTTCAATCAGGGATTCAGGGACAGGAGTTCAATCCTCAATTTCCCAGCAGATGAAGTTTTTAATTAGTTTCTGAGTTTTGATGTGCTGTTATTTTTTTTTAATTGATCAGGTGTGATCAGAGTCATTAGGAGGTGATGCAGATTGTGGTCTGGAATATGGTCAGGACTTTGTGTGCTCTGAACATCATTGACACTCTTTGATGACAGAGCCATATGTCTGACAGTGATGAGCATGCTTTTCGAAACCAATGTATTGGAATTTCCTTATAGAAAAAGAATCAGAAGTTAAAAATGAAACCTGGTTTCTAGGGGTTATGGTTTAGTAAATGTGTGTTTCTGCAGGTGGAGAAGCTCTAGATGAGTGTGGCCTACGTTACTTGCTGGCCATGAGGTTACATAGTTGTCTGCTGACATCCCTGCCCCCACTCTACAGGATGCAGCTGCTTCATCAGGGTAACACACAATCACGCACATGCACTTATACACACATCATCATATTCATACTCAGTGGTAAGTGGTTCCCTCAAGTGGTGCTAAAGCTTTTCCAACACCAGTAAAGGAATACGGACACAGCATTGAAGATGGATGTGGAGCACATAACCTTTTTTTAACTCTGTTAATAATTTATGGACATATTAATATTAGACATCGGTCTGGTCTATTCCGCAATGGTGCTTGTTTTACCCTTCTCGCACACAAAAAAAACAAAAACAAATGTGGACTTAACCATACAATTATTTCTTCTTAATTATTTTTGTAATGCGCTGATATTATTATTCCGAATACAATTTTTGTTTGTATTTTTATCCTCTGCTGATTTTGTACGTTTGCCCACTGACAAAGAAATTATCAGTTTATAATTTTAATGGTACGTTTATTTGAACTATGAGAGAGACCAAAAAAATAGAAAAACTAATTTCAAAAAAGTTATACATTGATTTGCATTTTAATTAGTGAAATAAGTATATGACCCCTTCACAAAACATGACATAGTACTTGGTGGCAAAACCCTTGTTGGCAATCACAGAGGTTAGACGTTTCTTGTAGACGTTTTTTTTTTTTGTTATTCTGTCTCTCATGGTTCAAATAAACCTACCATTAAAATTATAGACTGATCATTTCTTTGTCAAATTCTGAAGTTAGTGTGTATGTGTTTATTGCTGACATTTAGATATGTTTTAGGTTTGTGTGTTTTTATTTTCTTGCCCTAAGTACTCACTTGTTGTTATATAGGGGTAAAAGCCTCCGGTATATCTCTGGTCTTGATGTGAATCGGCCTTTATTCTGTGTTTCTGTGTCCAGGTGTGTCCACATGTCACTTTGCTTGGGCGTTCCACTCAGAAGCTGTGGAGGAGATGCTGAACATGATTCCTGCCATTCAGAGAGGAGATCCGCAGTGGTCCGAGCTCAGGGTGGTGGGTGTCGGCTGGTGGATCAGAAACATTAACACACTGAGGCGGATGGTGGAGAAGGTGAGGCCACTCAAACATACTTGCACACATATCATTATTTACACAAAATGTGTTTGTGGATCATTATTCTTATAGAAACCAGTGGTTCCCAGTAGATGTCTGCGTGGGACTGGTTTTTTTTGGTCCCGCTCCCACAAGGTTATATCCCGCACCCACCCGCTCACACGAGATATTCACTCTTTGTTCACCTGCTGTCCGCTTAGAATAATTTCCTTCCCAACCCGACCATTCCCGCTAAATTTAGATCTTGTTTCCAGAATCTCACATTTAAATTTCCACTACTGAAAGAGAGATGGGCTAACAAATAAAAGTGTAGTCTACACATAATTTTGTTTTTATTCGTCTTGTCAAGCGTCTTAAATTTATTATCAGCAACATGTTAATATTTTGTTGCCAACACAGTAGGAAAAAAGTGTCAGAAAATAAAAATGCTGTACAAATATTGTATTTCTTATTTGTATTCATTTTGTCAGGATACAATTCGTTTAACATTTACAACACAATAGGAAAAAGTGTTGCAGAGAGATAAACATTTTTTACATGTAGTTTTTAGGCTACAAAAATAGCCTATTAGCTTTTTTTTTCATCTTGTCAAAATACTAAATTTGTTTAACATTTTGCTGTTAACACAGAAAGAAAAGTGTTGCAGAGAAAAATAAATAGCCTACGACATCTGTCATTTAAAATTATAGACTAAGCAAAATATAACCAAAACAGAGTTGAACGTTCTTCAAGGATCTCGTTCTCGACTTCAGTGCTCTGCCATGACACTTTAAGCTTGAAGTCGACTAGTCGCTGGTCCTATAGAGGGCGCAATAGAATAATAAATCCACATTTACGCTCCGTTTCCAAACAGTTAAAATTACAAACTAATTCATACTCTGAATGCGCTCCACAAGACATGTGTGATTATATTACTGGATGCTGGAAATTGAATGGCAGAATGCCGCTTTTAAACAGCTTGTACAGGTAAGTTAATCACGTTCTAATCTAATGCGCTGCTGCACTGTAACGCACACACATACTGTAGGCTACAGACACTCATTCAGCGCGAAAATGTATTGTCTACACTGTTCTGTGATTTCTCAATAAAATAGCTTAGAAACTGAAAAGTTCAAGCATATATTTCTTAATAACTAAATCCCACAGCTTCACTACTAGTAGAGAGACGCTGTCAGGTAGAATTAATTCACACACGCAATCGCTCTCACTAAGGCATTCATTCATATGAATTTAATCTTTACTGTACTACTTATCTGTATCTGATTTAGAACGAGCAGGAATCTGTGAGAAATATAACGACCCAAAGACTAAAGAACTGATAAAAATAAGCTGTTATAGGTGCAATAGTCATGTGGGCAGCGCTGTGTCATATTTCATAGCTGTGCACAAGGTTTTTGTCACAGCTCCAGACTTATTTGTTCATTAATGACGTCATCAGCGACTAGTCGACTTCGACTTGACTTTCATCACATAAAAGTCGACTTTAAAATATATCAGAAGCCGTTCAACCCCTAATGCACACAGATCATGCAAATGAAACACTTGAAGCAGAAAGCTTGCGTGCAGCTCGTGCATAACAGTCCTGAGTGCAGGCTGTACCGGTGGTCAATGAGAATAAAGCACAGATATGCTGTTCTGAAAGGACGTCAGGAACGGGATATTGTTAGACCACCCGCTACCGTTCAAATTACACCAGAGTTACCGACCACTATCGCGTTTTATTAGAGAATTTAATCCCACGTCGCAAGAAATCTGGTCTGGTCCCGCGGTTTTGGGAGAGCCGCAGGAATGCAGACCTCTAGTTCCTAGTCCTGTTTCTGAAGGGCTCTCAACCATACACATTTTGTATATCTCTCTCACTCTCTCTCTTTTGTTGTAACTTTTATGAATGCAAATAGATTAGGAAGTGCTCAAAAAATCTTATGAATATTATTGGCTGATAGAAATGTACCAGAAACAACAAATGAAGATTCAGGAACATTTTCCTGAAGGAGAATTTCATTAACCACTATTTAAATATTTTGATTCCTGCCTTCAAAATATTCAAAGTCTGGTGATCTTTTTCATTTTCTGTTTCACTTTCACTCTCCTTCACTCTCTTAAATTAGATTAATTTCTAATTCATTAAATTTTTACTTGTGTGCAGTTAAATTATTTTCATTTTAAGTTTAGCTTCAGTTCACTTTAAAGGTGGGGTAAGTGATTTCTGGTAGCCGATATTGACATTTGAAAGCACCAAAACAAACACGCCCCTACCCCAAAATGGTCTCGTCCCTATTTTGTTAGCTCCGCTCCACACATACGTACAGCAACGATTAGTTCTGTGAAACAAAGCAAAACCAATGTTACTCACCTATCGAGAAGAAACAAAGCAACCTTGGCGCCCAATCGCAGGCCTTCCCGCTCCTTGAGTTCTCTCCAGCGCAGGAAAGCTGATCCGATATTTACACGAGTCCCACTTCTTGCCTTATCGTAACTCCACATCTACACCGGACATGAGTGGCGCGAAAAAATACTTTAGAACTCATTATAATCAGTGATGCTGTCTACACTGGATGCCACGCCGCGACACGACAAATCTCCGACAATAAACAACTGTCACGTCCGGTGTAGACACGTGGTAAGCCTTTTGTTCCAAAGACATTTTCCTCTTTTGTTTTTTTATCTGCCTCTATCTTTTTGTCATCGCTTGGCTCAGCTTTTTTCCGTCATGTGCAATGATGAGCGCTCTCTCCTCTGCATCATGAGTAGACACGCCCCTTACTGCTGATTGGCTACAAGTTTGTTTTGGTACTGGGCCCGACTCAGTTTTCTAAAGCGTTTTTGAAAATATACATACCCCACCTTTAATTGTTTTAATTTAAGTTCACTTGACATTTCATTAATTAATTAAGTTTTTTCATTGCATTTTTTTACATTTTCATTTCAATTGAATTGTCACCTAATTTTTGTTCATTTTAGTTGTTTATTATTCTCATTATATACTCATATTTGTATTCAGTTCATTTTAGATCCGTTCGTTCACATCAAGGACAATAACAATAACATAATTTTCAAAATAATTCTAAGCTATAACAATAACAGCCCAGAATGATTGCTGGAATCACTTTCAGATCAATTTTATGTAGCTGATGAATGCTAAAAACACTGACAACCAATCACAGTCCATCCTGCTTTAAAAAGCTTGAGCATTTAAATCAGCAATTAGAATAACCCAAACATTATCTTCCATTGATTGGTGAAGACGCTAATATAATTACAGTTATCTTTATAATTATTGTTCCTGGTGTAAACCGGTCTTTTGAGTACTATGGCAATGGTGACATTATAGTTCACAAATAAAAACTACATCTCTTTTTCTTTTTTTGCATTAGGTTGCCAAAGCAGCATTTCAGAGGCATAATGATCCGCTGGATGCGGCTCTCTTCTATCTGGCCATGAAGAAGAAGGCTGTTCTCTGGGGTCTATTTAGGTGCTTTAAACTTACTGACTCTTATTCATAGATACAGTGTTACCTTAACAAAGCTGCATCTCCTTTGCAGTGTGCTGTTCCCTTGATGCTGTGGGCTCTTAACATTTCCATCTGTTTATTTATGTATTGATTTCTGTGTAGGTCTCAACATGATGAGAAGATGACCCAGTTTTTCAGCCATAACTTCAGTGAGGACCGCTGGAGGAAGGCGGCTTTAAAGAACGCCTTCTCTCTCCTGGGCAAACAGCGCTTTGAGCAGTCGGCTGCATTCTTCCTGCTCGCTGGCTCCCTGAAAGACGCCATTGAGGTTTGCAATGTCTTATTTTAACTCTGCTGAAATTCATTCCCAGGAGAATATAGAAAGTGTGTGTTGTTGATCTCTTAGATGTGGAGTCTGCTTAGTTTGGTTAGGTTTGGGTGTGACATCATAGACCGTGTGGTCGTCTGTGAAGAGTGGAGTGTGATATAACAGCCCTGAGCGGTTCAGTTTAGTCAAAACATCACAGATAAACTCCCTTGATAGACATATGACAGCTTTAGTTTACCTTGGGCTGAATGTCTGACAGCACACAGTCAAAACACAGAGATAGCACCACTTGTGAGGGATTATGACAGTATATAGGTTGTTTTTATTTTATTTATTTATTTAGTCATATAGCAGACGCTTTTAACCAAAGCGACTTAAAAATGAGGACATTATAGAAGCAATCAAATCCAACAAAAGAGCAACAACATACAAGTACTATTACAAGTCTTGGTTAGCCTAACGCAATACACGTAGGAAGGTTTTTTTATTTTATTTTATTTTTTTAAGAAAACGAGTATATAGAATATAGAACAAAAAAGAAACCTAGTGTTAGTTTTTCAAGTAAGAATAAAAGCAATTGATAGCGGTCATGTGTGTGTGTTTTTTTAAATAGAGAAAGAAGACTGGTTAGATAAAATAGAATGAATAAGAGTGCTAGATAGAGGGTCAAATAAAGATGGAAGAGATGTGTGTGTGTTTTTTTAAATAAAAAGAAGACTAGCGGTTTCTTGAATAAAAATGGGTAAGGAGAATAGCTGAGTAGATGAGAGCTAAAGATGGAAGAGAGTGTGTTTTTAGCGGTTTGAGGTCAGATGGGTAAGGGATTCAGCTGCTCGGATTGATGGTGAATAGGCAGGTCATTCCACCAGATGGAAATAATGAAAAGTCCAGTGAAAGTGAAAGTGATTTTGTGCCTCTTTGGGATGGTACAGTAATGCGTCGTTCACTTGCAGAACGCAAGCTTCTAGAGGGCATATAAGTCTGAAGTAATGAATTTAGGTAAAGGGGGTGCAGAGCAAGAGGTGGTTCTGTAGGCAACATTAATGCCTTGAATTTAATGCGAGCAGCTATTGGTAGCCAGTGCAAATTGATGAACAGAGGTGTGGCGTGCGTTTCTTTTCGGCTCATTAAAGATTAATCTTGCAGCAGCGTTTTGGATTAATTTTAGAGGTTTGATGGAACTGGCTGGAAGGACCTGCCAAGAGAGCATTGCAATATTCAAGTCTGGACAGAACAAGAGCCTGAACAAGGAGTTGTGTTGCATGTTCCAAAAGAAAGGGTCATGTTCCAAAAGAAGGGTCTAATATTGGATGATCTTCAAATCTACAGGACCGGGCAGTTTTAGTAATGTGTCTGAGAATTCAGCTTATCATCAAGCAAACATTTCCAACGTTTCTGGCCTGTTTTTGAAGGAGTTATGGTTTGAGCCTATTGGAAGGTGAAATTGTGATGAAACGTTGGTCATGAAACCAATCAAGCAGTTCAAGGTTTCTAGCTGTATAGGTTGAAGGAGTTGAAGGTGGTTCCATCATCCCTAATTGGAAGGTGAAAATTGTGATGAAACGTTGGTTTGTGAAACCACAGCAGTTCTGAGATGCGAGCAGCTTCTAGGTTGAGTTGAAGGTGGTCAGATCATCAGGATGGAATGAGAGGTAGATTTGAGTGTCATCAGCATAGCAGCAAGAAAATGTAGCCATGTTTCTGAATAGACAGAACCTAGTGAAGATGTAGACAGAAAAGAGAATGATCCAAGCAGCTATCTGATCTCAGGTGGCACCCCTGAGAGGTATTTGAGATGTCATGCATAGCGCATAGCCATGATACCTCACCTCTCCAAGATGACAGAACCTTTGAAGGACCTATGAGAGGTAGACAGAAAAAGAGAAGTGATCCAAGCAAACCACTGGAGCCGGTTCTGTGGCTGAGATGTCCTTTCCAATAGGGTTTAGATAAAATGAAATGCGACTTGGAGCTATATACCTAGGAAAACACCTCTCCAATGAGCCTTTGGAAATCTTTTTTTTTTTTAAATGAAGGACCTATCAAATGAAGGTAGACTCAAAACTGGAGTGCGGTTCCTATAATTATGTCCTTTCTCAGGGTTGTTACTCATGAAAAATCAAAAAGTGTGTCCTAAATTAGAAGTCATATTTTACCCTAAACAAAAGAAAAAGCCTTTGTGGTTTATTTTGCAAGAAAAATAAGCCTAAATAGACAAATGAAAAGTGATATAATTATGCAACATTATTAAAAAGTTTGAAACTAATCAAAAAGTCCTTTACCCTTGATCTTCCATACCCTAAATTCGCAAAAGCATAAGTGTGGTTTATTTTGCAAGACATGATAAAGCCTATTGTCATTATTATCCACGCATAGTTTGTTTTTTACTGACCACAAAACCAGTCTTGAAGGGTCATACAGTAGTAGCTGCATACATTTAGGCCAAAATCGCAGTTTCACGTTGATGTATGGTTTGTGAGCATATGTGACCCTGGACCACAAAATTGCCTATAAACCTTTCCAATCGGAAAGTTGAATAGCAATGCATGTTACTAACCAAAAATTAAGTTTTAATTTCCGTTTACGGTATGCAAGTTTACAAAATATCTGAGATATGGAACATGAACATTGCCTATAATTTCCAAATTAAGATTTTTGGCAACAAAAACAAATAGCAATGCATTTTGACCCATACAATGTATTTTTGGCAAAAATTAAGTTTTTAATATATTTACGGTAGCAAATGTGTTTACAAAATATCATGTGCTGGAACTTAAGACTGGTTTTGTGGTCCAGGGTCTTAATACAATATTTTTGCACCTCAAAATTGTAAAAATCGATAGGATTTGACCCATACAATAGGTATTTATGAAAAAATAAAAACCGTGGCTATTACAAATGTACATGTGTATAAATGCACAAACGCTATAGCTTACTGGTTTTGTGGTCCAGGGTCACAAAAAAATTGCTGTAACCTCAATTCTATTACTCCTTTAACATTTAATACTTGATTTCTAGGTATATTTACATTAATAATATAAAAACCGTTATTACAATTTGATATAAATACATACCACATTCCTGCCACAATACCATGGTGAAGTTAGTGTTACTACAATAAATACAATGGTGAATGTTGGCAATTTGTAACTGTGATTAAGCCTTTCTATTGTTGTGCACTCCTTTAGTACATTTATGCTGTCTACATTAATAATCACCGGTAAAGTCAATACAAAGGCCACGATACGATATGTATCACGAAGGACTGCATAATACCACATTCCTGCCAAAATTTATGGTGAAGTTAGCTGTTACTACAATAATTGTAGTTTGAGAAGCCTTCTGCATACTGTATTGTCGGGCCATTGCTAAGTGCTGTGTATCACCGGTAAAGTCTGATAGGCAAGCCACGATACGATAGTTGTATCACTACAGGACTGCACTGAATTTCACCTCTGAAGGGCCTCCATAAACAGCTGTTTATTAAACACTGCATACTATCGGACAGCCATTGCTAACAATATAGGCAGACAGCAGTTGACCTGCTGGATAATGTTTACAAGGGCCTCATAACTCCCCACCAGGTAAAATATTACCACAGATTGTACAATATAGGCAATGACATATGTTTAGTGTTTACATCTTGTTTTAGGCACTCCCCAGCCAATAAATAATAATGTAAAATATTCAGATTGTTCATCTTGTTTTAAGCCAAATAAATAATAAATTTATTGTAATGTACTCATATTAATATATATAATAAATCTTGACATTGCTGGTAATTACTCATTGCACAAATTAACACACTCTACTATATAAAAAAATAATTAGGCTGTCTTCACTGTATCTAAATGCACATGCTGGTAGGTTACATGCTCAGAGTCACACACACTCTCTATATTTAAAAAAATAAACATTAGGCTGTCTTCACTGTATCTAATGCACATACATGCTCAGAGTCACACACACAGATCACGTTGCGGCCACACACAGACATTCAGCAACAAACTGTTTAGCGCTGCCCGCAATTTTATTAATAAAATAGCTTAACATTCAGCAACAAACTAGAGCTCCATAGCGCTGCCCGCAATTTTATTAATAAAATAGCTTAATCGCTCTAGAGCTCCATTATTTTTTTCAACAAGGAGATGGTAACACACAGAATACAGAAGTGGAGATCGCTAAACTGCAAGCTAGCCGATGTTTTTAGAAAGCAAATGCGTTTATCCACAGCAGAGATCACGTTAACTGAAAATGTTCCATCATTGACGGAATTTTTTTAGCTGTGATGGAAAAATTTGACAGATTGCACAGAGTAATCTACTGTAATTACCAGTCCTGTCCAGCTGGTGGCGAGTGTGCTCCAGTGAGGCAGCAGAGCGTGGGATCATCAGCTCCAGAACAAAAATTAAAGTTCTGAGTATTTTGCTATGAGTCTAAAAGGCAAGTACCTAGTTTAAGCTACAGCGATCTATCAGGCCACATTAAAGAATGCCAAAACTGTATTTATTGCTTGAATTTCCTAATAAAATTGACAGAATTTGAAATCTGAGACTTCTGTTTCATATCAAATGTAACAACGCAATTTATTGGTATGAGGTGCATCTGTACTGTTCATTCATCAATTGAAAACAGCATCTACTGGGGTTTAATAATTTACATTGGTTCATAAAAATGAGAATCTATTAAAATGCAGAATTTTTATTCAGCCCTAGCATATTTTGTTTATAGTGGCCTCCGCACTGTGGTGTTGAACATGAAAAGTGACGCACTTTCATCTGTTCTCATCATAAATAAATACATCCATAAACCTATATGCTCGTCCTGTAGGTTCATTATCAAACACGAAAATGAGAACAAAAATAGAAGCAATTAAATGTATTATAGCTAAAAATGTAAATGTCGGGTAATAATAGATTATGACGGAATTTTTACGACCCCGTCCATCAAAATGATGCAACCTCTGATCCACAGTGTAGAGAGCGCGTGTACACATGGTTGCCAGGTTGACAAAAAGAAAAGTATCACACTAAGCAGATATTTCCAAGAGGCCCTCGCTGCAGCCTGTAGCACGATGACGTTCTGGATTATATCCACTACGTCGTGGATGTTTTATGCGCATGCAGGTCTCGAATAAATTCATTTTTATTTACATTAAATCACTTTGCAGATGCTTTTATCCAAAGCGACTTAAGTGAAGTTTAATGCAGTACATGTAGCAAGGGTTTATTATGTATCTATCTACATTACAATACGCAATGACCTACATTACATTACAATTTAAAAACTTCAATGTCTAAATTAATCCACAATGTTTTTGTCTTTACTGGCGACTTCAAGGTTTTTTTTTTTTTATGTTATCGCCAGAATGACAACATCAGTGCTGTATCCATTATTATAAGGATACAATAAGCACTGTAACATATGAAGAGGTTTTTTATTTTCAAAATTCATGTTTTTTATTATGTTTTTATTCTTTTTGTTAATTAGTTGTTATTTTTAACCTAGTCAAAATAACCCAACTGCAGTTTGATTGAGATTAATTGGAATGCATAATGAAGAAACATGATTTCTGAGAATTGTTAAAAACGGAGTTATCAGTTTTTGCAAATTAACTCTTCATATGCAGACGTTGCACTGTAAATAGCTAATTATAAAGATATACGTCTCACTGACAGAGTTAGCCTAAATGTATTTTTGATTGTATCCGTCATATTTATTTAAATTTAATTGGGATATTAAATGAATGCCGATCCATTTTGTTTATTTTGATTTTATATTATTCTAATATAGCTATTACAAATATTTTCAATAGGCTAATAATAATAAAAAAATATTACATTTATATTAATATTTACCTCGCTAATAACGCTTCAGTCAGGTAAAATAAATGTTTTATTAGTTGCTTTTCACACATCGTCTGATACAATACAAAACACTCAAAAAAAGTCTCCACATAAAGAGAGAGAGAGAGAGAGCTCTCGTAACGGAATGGATGGTATGTCTTTAGCCATTAGGTCTATTTATCTCCAGGGATTTTACTTGCATTTGAATAACACACAAAAAATAAAAACCCGGGATATCGGGTCTATTGGCTAATTTTGTACGGTATAAAACAGATGTCCGCATATTTTAGTAGGCCTATATACTCTGTCACGTAGGCCTATAGCACAGAGAGCGAGAACGAAAAATAATATTTGATTCATGAACAAATTATTGACAGAACTAGAAGACTATTATGGAAAAAATACAAAAAACAATAGAACCAATTTTTTCATAATGAGCAAACAAAATTGTAATTAGCAGATGTGTATTTCCGAAACAAATCAAACTAATAAAAAATAAACTTGTTCATTCAAAACTATGCCATCCTTGCTTAAATAAAGTTTGAATAAAGCTTGCACTACTGGTTTAAAATCACAGTATGTATAATTTGTATAAGCCTATGAAACACGCCTATATATCTCGTAATTACAGTTTAATTTACATTTAATACTAGCTTTAATGACAGCCCCACTTTGCATATGCGCATTAAAATCTAATACTGCGCTTGTGCGTCAAACATCCACTAAGTATTGGATCTGATCCAGTACGTCATCGTGCTACAGGCTGCAGCAAGGACAGACTCGATATTTCCGTATCGCGCAAGTGGGAATCTCTGTTTCGGGGCATTACGTCTCTTTATATCAGGCAACTCAGTAGTGTTCCTCTGCGGCCAGATTAAACATTGTTGTTAAACATTTTAAACGGTGTTCTTGTATTCAAATTAAGCGCGATCCACTGCTGCACACGTGACACAATATCGATACAGGGCCAGCTGTATCGATACTCGTATCGTCAAATCCCTGTGACGATACATCATCGTATCGATGTATCGAACACAGCGCTGACAAATAGGAGAAACACTGTGCACAATAATGCTGTTTCATCTGGCTTTAAACCTAGTTTAAAGTTAGGAAAATTATATTGAAATCTAATTGTGACTTATGTAAATTTACAATGCAATAAAGTGAAAAGAAACTTGATATGATTGGTATATGTTCTTGACATGTTGGTCTGTCTCTCTGATAGGTTTGTCTGGAGAAAATGGAGGACATCCAGCTTGCGATGATTGTCGCTCGTCTTTACGAAGCTGATTACGAAAGTTCCTCCACCTGTCAGGGTATCCTATACGAGAAGGTTCTCGGCTGCAACAGAGATGGAAGTGGGTTCTCCTGTACCAAACTGCACCCTGACCCGTTCTTGAGGAGCATTGCGTACTGGATCATGAAGGACTACACCAGAGCCCTGGACACACTGCTGGAGCAGCTTTACAAAGATGATGGGAACCCTGGTAAAGAGTCACTGCTTTACAGCAGCTGATTGACTGCTTTAATAAAACAGCATTATGATAGCTAGCAATAAATACTTCAAATGTTAATAATAATAATCACACCATGCACTGCTTAGGAAAGATAACTAGTCATGTAACACATGGGCTGGGGAGTAATGAAATACATGTAACGGCGTTACGTATTTAAAATACAAAATATGAGTAACTGTATTTCGTTATAATTACATTTTAAATAGGTGTAATCAAATTACAGTTACATCCTAAAAGTATTTTAGACTACCAAAGTGATTACTTTGAATTTTAATGTAATTTATTAATTTCATATTTAAGTAAACAGTTTTAGGATTTTAACCAATAAGGCAACTGATTCTCCGTTGAAAAAAAAAAACTGCGTTCATTTAGCAACTCGTAGTGAGAGTGCACTCATCTTCACGTCACAACAGAAAGCCATTAGCGTAATGCATTTCTCTCGTGGAAATACAAAGACTAGTTTATAAATCTGAAAAAGGACGTAACATCAGTGCAGTGCAATGCCTACCTGCAACAAAACTTCTCTCAGCATCGAAGGATACAACGTCTAATACAAAAAAGCATCTTGAGGGAAGTTGTTCTTGATCTTTGAACATTTTGATCCAGTAACTCGTTATTCTATTTTCTCACATTTTGAATGTTGGTTATCATTATGTTTAATATTTCTAAGAATTTAATTGAAAAATGACACCAAATTCTCCTAGAATTCACACTTTGCATCAGTTAACAGATCCATGCGAATCATGCATGAAATAAAAGTTGAATAAGTCAAACGATAGCTTTGTGTGCTTTTCGAATGAATAAAGATTTCAAGTTCATCTGTAATGTTCAAGAACAGATAATCTTTGGCGCGGTAATGCGAGTTCATAATTCGATTCGTGAACAGATGATTCTTTTGAGTCAATCTTTTAAAGGAATCATTTATTTTGTTTAATGAAACCAGTGTGAATGGTTCACTTTAAACAGGTTAGATGTGGGGTATGTTTCCCAAAAGCATCATTAGCAAACTGTGGTTTTTAAATTACGTTGAACGACAACGACATTACTTGCGACCGTAGTTGCTTTGACAAACGAGCCCTGTCAATTTTGACTCTGATTCTTTTGTGCCGATCGCTTCTCCATAGAGAAAGGACTATGAAGTGATCACTTAAAGTTTGGTCCATTCATTAAACAAATCTATTGTATAACTTGGAGAACTGTGCAGGTTGTTTGGCTACTTTTATGATATATTTGGTGTGTTTGGATTCGTTTTTAAGCTTGGAAAAGCACGGAATCCCATTCATTTTATTCAAATGTAATTTATATTGATTGGTAGATTTAAATTACATAACATGTATTTGTTGTTCATAGAAATGCGGTGGGAAACTGATGTGGTTAAAAAAAATGCAAAGACTTTTATTTAGAGATAAATAATTTTGGAAAACATAAAAATAAGACATGAAGTATGTTCCCTTGTGTTACATTTCAAAGTATTCTAAAGTATTTAGATTACATTACTAAACCGGAGTAATCTAACAAAATACATTACTGATTACTTTTTAAAGCAATTATGTTGTAATCTGTAGTAAAAATGCATTTTAAAAGTAACCTTTCCAGCCCTGAACACCTATCAACTACTGAGTAAATGTGTAACTAATCATTTAATAACAGTGTTTGATACGAAATGTTTCTTTTTTTCAGATGTTCTGGTGAAATCGTGCAATCCTGTCGTCTTTAGTTTCTATAACTACTTGCGTGCACATCCTCTGATTATTCGACGGCATTTTGCCAAGCCCGAAGCATCTGGGGTTGCAGTTGGTATAACATCAGAACGCAACAGTGCAGATGAAATAAACCTTATAGAGCGGAAACTCTTCTTCACCACTGCTAACGCTCACTTTAAGGTGGGCTGCCCACTCCTGGCCCTTGAGGTCTTATCCAAAATCCCTAAAGTCACTAAGAAAGCTTCTTCTCTGAGTAAGGGGTCATCTGTGGCCAACGTCAGTGGTGCCCAGCCACAGGAGAACGGAGGAAAGACTTCAGATCTCGACTGGGGAGCTCCTGCTGTCCCCAGTCAAGCCTGGGAAGCAGACTTCTCCACCGGACTTGACTGGAGTCAACCAATGGTTAAAATTGAAGGTGAGGGTCTACAGTTGGACTGGGGTGGTGATAAGGAAGAAGATGAGGATGAAGAGGATGGGCTGACCATGAAGAAACCGGAGGTGGAGGATGAGGAGGCTAAAAAGCCTTCCAAATCAGCAGCCCTGCAGCGTGAAGACTCAACGGGCAAATCTGAGGTGGACGTGATCGCCGAACAGCTGAAGTTCAGAGCCTGTTTGAAGATCCTCATGACAGAGCTGCGGACTCTGGCAACAGGATATGAGGTGGATGGTGGCAAACTGCGATTCCAGCTCTACAACTGGCTGGAGAAAGAAATCGAGGCCATGCACCACATCTGCAACTATAAGGTTGGTGCTCACCATCTCATTGCAAGATTTCAATCTCAGATGATGCCTTAATTGGGATTTTGATACCAAATTGTTTATAATTGTTTAGAGAAGAACCACTATATCCCATGAGATGATCTCGATATTGTTTAGCATTTTGACAGTGATCAGTGTATAGTGTATCTTGATATTAAAACTATACATGAAATAAAAATTTCACACTGTATATTTTCTAAATTAATGTTCTAGCCTAGATGTTAATGTAAATGTTGATCTATATCAATATTTTATTTTGATAAGGATTAATCTAAATATCATAAATGGATCTTCCAATAAAAATTACTCTAGTGGCGTATACAGGACTTCTCCAAACATTTAGTCATCCTAAACATACACATAGATAGAACCAAGTCCCTGCTTCACATTTTTGTCATAATTTGTTACTCTCCTATATACATTACAATACTGAAGAAAATATATGTTGCTAGTTTCATCGCAACTTTAATATATATATAGATTCAACAAGGTGTTGGAAACATTCCTCAGATATTTTGGTCCATATTGACATGATAGCATCACGCAGTCGCTGCAGATTTGTCGGCTGCACATCCATGATGTGAATCTCCCGTTCCACCACATCCCAAAGGTGCTCTATTGGATTGAGATCTGAGATTGAGAATGTAAATCAGGACAGGTCCGCTCAATGGACAGTGCAAAAAAAAAATGAAACATAACACAAGAGAATATATATAATATAGGTAATAATAAAAATAAGGAGTAAAATGTGCAATGAAATAAAATGTGCAATACAGCATACTGTGGACTTAATAAATAATAATATAAACAGGGATGTGCAAGAAGAATGTGCAAACAGGTTGTACCGGGTATGTACACATAGCAGCAATACGGATGATGAGAATATGAATGTTTTACAGTTAATAATGAGTCTTGTAAATGTTATGAGACTTAGTTTGTGTTAAGGAGCCTGATGGCCTGAGGGAAGAAGCTCCTCCTCAGTCTCTCAGTTTTTGCCATCATGCTCCTGAAGCGCTTGCCAGATGGCAGTAAAAAGAAAAGATGGTTACTGGGGTGATTTGAGTCCTTGATGATTTTGACAGCTCTGCTTTTGCAGCGTTTGAGGTAGATGTCCTGCAGAGAGGGGAGAGCAGACCCTGAGATGCGCTCAGCTAAGCGCACGACTCTCTGCAGAGCTTTGCAGTCCTGGTTTGAGCAAGGCATTTTCGTCCACACAACTGCCACTCACTGGATATTTTCTCATTTTCGTACCATTCTCTGTAAACCCTAGAGATGGTTGTGCATGAAAATCCCAGTAGATCAGCAGTTTTTTTAAATACTTATTTTTTTATATATATACTTTTTTTTAAGGAACAGCAATTGAAGCTGAGGTTAAATGCAAGATATACAATACAGTAGAAAGCTAATTTTAAATAATTTCCTCACTTTTCACTAAATAGACACAAGCAATGAAATTTCCATACCACCTCAGCAGTGCCACAAACTGATCACCTCCATGCCACGCCGAGTTGAGGCAGTAATTAAAGCAAAAGGAGTCCCTACCAAGTATTGAGTACATATACAGTAAATGAACATACTTTCCAGAAGGCCAACAATTCACTAAAAATGTTTTTTTTATTGGTCTTATGAAGTATTCTAATTTGTTGCGATAGTGAATTGGTGGGTTTTTGTTAAATGTGAGCCAAAATCATCACAATTAAAATAACCAAAGACTTAAACTACTTCAGTCTGTGTGCATTGAATTATTTTTAATACACGAGTTTCACAATTTGAGTTGAATTACTGAAATAAATGAACTTTTCCACGACATTCTAATTTATTGAGATGCACCTGTATGTATTTAATTAATATACAAAGTAACAATATATAGTAATAAACAGCAATATGGAACTACATGCATTATTACTAGTTTAACTCTTAAAACTCTTAAAATCTGCTAGGAAGAGCGAAGTTAGTGTACCAAAAGTCTAGGAAACGGAATTGCTTAGAAGTACTGTACATTAAAATGATTGCAAAATCCATGTTGTTGATTAATTGTATATTTACAACTATATATTATTCAGTACTTAAGAAACGTTCACTATATTGGTCATCCCTGATCTGTTTTGGATATTCTGATATGTCAGTTTGAAGGGAAAGCGGCTGCAGGTCAGCTGGATAAATGGGGTGAAGATGGATCTCTGGACCTGGAAGACTCACAAATTCGGGGTGAAGCAGGTGCGTACGAACGTCATCAGATGGAGCGACGGCGTCTGCAGGCCAAGCAGCTTCATGCAGAGAGGAGGAAAGCCTGGCTGAGAGAGAATCAGGCTCTGCTCAGAGTCTTCCTCAGTTATTGCAGTCTACACGGAGCCAAGGGTGGAGGAGTGACGTCTGTCAGGATGGAGCTACTCTTCCTGCTGCAGGAATCGCAGCAGGTGTGTTCTCACATGATGGTTCAACATGTTAAATGATTTATAATGTGGTTGGTTGAGTGTGTTCTCGTGTTATTTGTTGGTTGGGTGTCCTCAGGAAATGACAGTAAAGCAGCTTCAGTCGCCACTCCCCCTCCCCACCACTCTGCCCCTGCTGTCAGCCAGCATCGCCCCCACCAAGACTGTCATCGCCAACCCTGTCCTGCACCTCAGAAACCACATACATGATATCCTCTACACCATTGTCCAGATGGAGGCTCCACCACACCCAGACATACTGGACGACCGAGTGAGAGACACACAAACAGACTCCCTCACAAATACAAAGATTGTATGAAGAGTGTGTGTGTGTGTGTGTGTGTGTGTGTGTGTGTGTGTGTGTGTGTGTGTGTGTGTGTGTGTGTGTGTGTGTGTGTGTGTGTGTGTGTGTGTGTGTGTGTGTGTGTGTGTGTGTGTGTGTGTGTGTGTGTGTGTGTGTGTGTGTGTGTGTGTGTGTGTGTGTGTGTGTGTGTGTGTGTGTGTGTGTGTGTGTGTGTGTGCTGCTTCTAATATGTGCATGTGTCTTTCAGGTAAATGCTTTACACACACTCGCTGCTTCTCTATCGGCTTGTATCTACCAGTCGCTGTGTGACAGCCATAGCTACAGGTACAAACATCCCACGGATAAACTGCATTGATTGTTCATCTTAAAATGCCTCTAAAGGTGTTGAAGCTGCTTAGAATGTCTGACTATTCTGAATGGCATACCATTCTGGTAAATCTTACACATATACAAACAGTCACTAACTCATGCCCTCCTGCTTGTGTGTGTGTTCAGCAGTCAGTCGGAGGCCACTCAGTTCACAGGGATGGTGTATCAGGGGCTGTTACTGAGCGACAGGCGTAGACTTCGCACTGAGAGCATTGAGGAACATGCAACACCCAACTCTGCCCCTGCACAGTGGCCAGGTAACACATCAGATTTGACTTCACAGAACACATGCAGAGAAATAGCACATTCAGACTCATCCTTGTCTGTAACGATTCATTCTGTATGGAGAGGGAAATAACGTCTGACTATTACCCTATTTCCCTATTTGGTCAATTTATTAATAAAGTCCCTGGTTGTCAGACTGATGGTGAAAAAAATATTAACCAATAATCTCAATGCAGATCTCTCAATTAGATCTGATTGCATGTAGGTAGACAAAGCTCATTTTATGAATAAATATTTTTGTAAATATTCTTTTTTAGGTAACACTTTATTTTAAGGTGTCTCAGTGTTTCCCACAGGATTTTGTGATACTTGTGACGTCACATATAATTTGCATATTTATGACGTCATTACGTCAAGTTTGCGTACAGATGAGTTTTGGCCCAATAAAGCTGTTAACAATATATTTTCTGTAGTCACACATAAAAGTATAAATAGTAAAAACGACCCATCAGTACTACATGTTAACCAGGAAACACTCACTATAGTCCTTAAATCCTGATTTATGATCGCGACATCGTCTGATAAAATCTATATACATCTAACTTACGCTAAAAAGCGACTATATGCGGTGGTTTTGGCTACTGTTTTGTGTCATTCAGCGCACTACCTGCGTCTGAGTAAAAGTCTGAGCACATTAACAGATTAACTATATTCATATTTAAAAGTCCAAATAGTCAGTAAGCAACAGGTGCTTGGAAATGCTATTTTTGTAAAATAAAATTGACGAGTCTGCTGCGTAACGACTAACTGAATGTGCTGTTGTTTCTCTGCCGCTCACTGCTCAGAGCAGAAGCAGAGAAATGCGACACTGCCCTGGGAGAGTCCGACCTCGCGCTCGCGGCCCGGGGCAGTACTGGCGACATCTTCCAAATGAATGAATTAAAGCTAAGGTCTTTTCAAAAAAGTCAATAGGTTTGTCAGTATGTACCTGTTATGAAAAAAAAGCTGCCAAAACGGTCTCAAAGTTGCTAAATATAGTGCTAAAGTGTGTGTGAGACACGCTCGTGTGTGTGAGACACGCCCAGGTAAAGAATATGCATGGGAAACACTCTAAGTAATTACATAATTAAGTACTTAGTTGTAGTCGTTGTACTTGCCACGCATACATATGTATATGTATTGTTGAGTGTATGATGCATTAAAAAAACGTGCAAGCGTGGAGCAGCCCAGCAAAGTACTGTGTGTGTCTGATATACATATATGATTTTTTTTCCTTTTCTTTTTTCTTACCATGTAACTAAGTTATGGAACAGCCTGTAATTACAGTTTGTAATTATATAGATGCAATAAGCAGCTACTGTTACACATACTGTATGTGACAGGCCGAGTCTTGGGTAGATATTGATGAATGTGTGTTGTTGTTCAGACACAGCTACTTGTACACTTAAGTTTTATAAGTACAATCTTGATACACTTTATTTTAAGTAGCTTTATGTTTGTGAAATATTCTGTACCATTTTAATGCTAAGTTATGGAACAGCCTGTAATTACAGTTTGTATTTAAGCTGTGTACTGGTGGGTTATAGATGCAATCAAACTGTTACACATACTGTATGTAGGCCGAGGTGTTACACAGCTGGATAAAATCTTGATACACTTTATTTTAAGTAGCTTATGTTTGTGAAATATTCTGTAATTTTAATGCAATTAGAAAGGTATTACATGTATTTAAGCTGTGTACTGGTGGGTTAAATCAAACTAAGGTGCAGCTGGATAAAATGTACAGTATAGATACACATGAAGTACACTTAAGTACAATTTTGATACACTTTATTTTAAGTAGCTTATGTCTGTGTACTTTAATAATTACGTTGCATAAAGTCTGCAACACATATGTAACAATATTTTGGTTACATAAGTAGCTGTGTAACAGACTCGGTCTGTTACATGTGTGTAACATTAACTGCCTATTATATCTACATAATTACAAACTGTAAGTACAGGTTGTTCCATAACTTAGTTACATGGTAAGTACATTTTGTTTCAACTTCCATGCAAGTACAATGGCTACTACTAAGTACTTAACTAGGTAATTACTCCATTTTATGGACACCTTAAAATAAAGTGTTACCCTTTTTTACATTATGGAAGTTAAAAATAGATAATATATGGAGAGAAAGATGGATGTTTGTATGGATGGATGGGTGACCATTAGAAAGATCACATAACATTGGATGGGTAAATAAATGGACAGACAGAGTGACAGATTGATGAATGAAATGGTCAGGTAGATGATGGACATATTGGATGGATGGATGAATAATAATAATTTGTTACATTTATATAGCGCTTTTCTGGGTACTCAAAAAGCGCTTGATGTATAATAAACAGATATATGGTGGGTGGATGGATGGATAAAATAATGATTGGGTGTGTGAGACAGACTGAGGGACAGAGATGGATGCATGGTTGGGTAGATGGATGGATCAATGAATGGATGGATTGGCATACAGATAAATTGAGGAGTTAATCTAAGATGGATAATGGGTAGATGAGGAGTGGATGGATGAATGGGTTGACTGAAATGATGGATGGATAGACAAATGGGTGGAGAGACTGATGGATGAGATAATGAATGGATAGAAGATATGATTGGATATGTGGACAGATGGATAGACGGATGAACAGATAGATGGAGGAGAGAGTGGCTGGATTGATGGATAGAGGGGCAAATCGATGAAGGATGAACTGGATGGACAGATTGTTGGATTGCCGGATGAATGAATGAATGAACAGTTAGGTGGAGGATAGATTGATTGACGAAAGGATGGATGTATAGAAGAATTCAAGAACAAATGGATACAGGATATATGGCTGGATAGATGTAAATATTAGTTTTTTCTTTTTATTGTCTCATTGTGCATGTTTTCTCTATTTTAGGTGTGTCGTCTCTGATTAGTCTGCTGGCGTGTGCTCAGGGGGATGATCACATTCGTCTGAATGTCATGTTGTGTGAGGCAGTGGTGGCTGTGTATCTCAGTCTGCTAATTCACGGACTTGGAACACACTCTGGAAACGAGCTCTTCCGGCTGGCCGCTCATCCCCTCAACAACCGCATGTGGGCTGCTGTGTTTGGGGGAGGAGCCAAACTTATTGTCAAACCCTTTCGGCCACCTGAAATCAATCCAGGTGAGTCTTCTGCCCTGCCAGAGAAGTTTGTTGATGTGGTGTCCTTTCAAATCTGTAAAGAAAGTCATAATATGTACTTAACACGCAGCCTTTGTCAGAACGTAGCATTTTTAAATGTATGTAAGTTAAAGATTTACAGTTATTAAGTTCAGTGAAGTGCTCCATGTTATTTTTTTTAACGTCTTGAAAACAGTGTCTGGGTCCTGCAGTACATAATCAGATTTCCTCCCCTGTTAGCTGCTCTCAAGGCAGCAGGGTCAGAGGGTGTAAACATCAGAGATTCTGACCCACCGACCCTGACCATCAATCAAGAACTGCCTCAGACTGAGGCTGCTAACCATAGTAACATGACTGTAGAAACAGCACAGCTGGAGAGCTGTGAGTAAAAGCTCAGAGGCACTTCCTCCAGACAGAAACAGGAAATGAGATAGGAATGATGGACTTCCAATTTTGTATCAATTAGCAAATACAAGTCCAGTGATTTAGATATATTGGTAACACTTTTACAATTGCAAAATTTACAGAATGTAAAATTACAACAAAAATACAAAACAGTACCATTTATATTTCAATAAGCTTTCATTTAACTACTTTAGTTAACATGATCTAACAATGAAAACGGCTTGTAAAGCATTTATTAAAGGGTTAGTTTATCCAAAAATGAAAATTCTGTCATTAATTACTCACCCGCATGTTGTTCCAAAACCATAAGACCTCTGTTCATCTTCAGAACACAGATTAAGATTTTTTTTTTTTATAAAATCTGAGAGATCTCAGACCCTCCACAGACAGCATGGGTCCTTGTAAGATCAAGGTTGACACAGAAGAGCGTTCGCAGTTTCCGTCCAGTGGATATTCTCCAAAACTGGCGCTACGCTGACGTAGAGGAGACAAACTATTGAATAAAGTTGTTGTTTTTGTTTTCTTTGCATACAAAAAGTTTTCTCGTAGCTTGGTAAAGATACGGTTGAACCCCTGATGTCACATGGATTATTTTTACTGATCTCCTTGCTATGTTTCTGGTCCTTGATCGTGTAAGGACCCTAGCTGTCTATGGAGGGTCTGAGAGCTCTCAGATTCCATCAAAATACCTTAATTTGTGTTCTGAAGATGAACAACGGTCTCACAGGTTTGAAACGACATGAGGGTGAGTAATTAATTACAGAACTTTTCATTTTTGGGTGAACTAAGTCTTTAATCTTAGTTAATTTCAACATTTACTAATACAGTGTTCCTGCTACATTCATTCTGCTGCTTCTCAATGGCAACCTAGATAAATGTGCACTATTAGATGCGTATCCAATCATTTGTGCAGAGAGTGGAAGCTAAAGTGCACTCTGCAGGACATGGAGGCGCCAGAGCAATCACTTGCATTTTTTTCTTAAAGGGGTCATCGGATGCTAAATTCACTTTTACATGTTGTTTGAACATAAATATGTGTTGGCAGTGTGTGTACACATCTACACTATAATGATACAATCCACCCAGCATTGCGTTAGCAGCGCAAAAGGTTGTGGGTTCAATTCCCAGGGAACACGAATACTGATACTAAAAAATGTATAGCCTGAATGCACTGTTGGATAAAAGCGTTTGCTAAATGGAGAAATGTAATTGTAAATGTAAAAATAAAAATAAATCGGGCCGTTCTCAGCTTCTTGTCACATGGACGAAGGCCGCTCCCACGATAGTTGATTGACACAGGTGTCTTTACCTTAGACCCGCCCTGAATGAAAATGTCAGAGCAAGCATAAACATGGGAGCAGGGACGTAGACAAGAATAGCTCCATAGCGATTGAGGTGTTTTGTTATTGGATGTGATAATGAACATACAGTGGGGGAAAAATTATTTGATATGTTTTATATGTTTTCCCACTGACAAAGAAATGATCAGTCTATCATTTTGATGGTAGGTTTATTCGAACAGTGAGAGACAGAATAAAAACAAAAAAATATTTTTCAAAAAAGTTATAAATTGATTTATTTGTCATTTACTCCCGACATCTGAGCCGCTGAAGACGCAGTGGATTGCGTTTGTTTGTGAAGGGAATGTGCCCATGATATAACTAAATGTGTCTATGTTTGCGCAAATCATTTGTGATCCTACCATTGAGAAAATTTCGCCAAAGTATGTTATAGACTATTCATTAAAGATGGTGTATGTATTTTTTCAAAAATGCAACAAAAAATGTTTTGAAAACGAGTCGGGCCGAGTTCCAAAACAAACTTGTAGCCAATCAGCAGTAAGGGGCGTTTCTATTCATGATGCGGGGGAGAGAGCTCAGTGCACATGACAGACATTAGCCGAGCTGAGCGACGACAGAAAGCGGAACTAAAGAAGGCTTAGACCGTGTGTACACCGGATGCAACAGTTGTTGTGTTGCGCCAGCTAAAGTCTGTCTACACTGGACGCGACAAAGCAACCATTGAAAATCATTAGAAATTTGTGTCAATATATCATAAATAGAACGATTTACAGATACACGATTTAGAAAGTTTACAGTCTGTGATTTTTCGTGTTGTGGCGTGGCATCCAGTGTAGACACCATCACCGATTATAATGAGTTCTATAGTAAATATCGGATTAGCTTTCCATTGCTGGAGAGAACTGAAGGAGCGGGAAGGCATGCGATCGGATGCCAAGTTTGCTTTTTCTTCTCGATAAGTGATTAACATTGGTTTTGCTTTGTTTCACAGAACTAATCGTTGCTTGGGTTGCATAACTTTATGTATGTGTGGGGCGGAGCTATCAAAATAGGGGCGAGACCCTTTTGGGGTAGGGGCATGTTTGTTTTTGGTGATTTCAAATATCAACATTGGCTACCAGAAATCACTTACCACACCTTTAAGACCCTAAAGAATCACTTTTGTGGAAAATAGGCATCCGATGACCCATTTAATCACAGTGAAAACAACATAAAATATCATCATTAGCACCATCATTTTTGCTCATACAGAGAAGACTACATCATTTGGAACTGTAAATTTGTGTGCACTCACAATATCATTCGCAGGATGCTCTTTTTGCCGTCTCATTCTCTGTGAACAGAGGCGCTTTACAAAAATGAACCGAAACTCAGCGAATACTTGCCTCACAGTCATGATAAATATATCTAAAGAAAGCTTTTGATTTCTACTTTAAAACTAAATAATTAAAATCAAAAACTCTTTCAATATATAATCTGTAAGGATGCATTTCTCTCTAAATGGCGGTCAAATGAGATGGCGAGACCGTTTTTGAACTTTCTTGAGTGTTCACGCATACACAGTTGGTTTATATTAAAAAGAGTCGTATATAAGCTATTAAGTGAATGTAAACTGAAAAGAAACAAATCGCAAGTGTAACACTATATTAGATACGTGCATGAGATCTTAGAGACAGCAGCCTAAATAAACCTTTTGCTGTCTGTCATTACGGTTTATTTATACAATGAAGACTAACCAGTGCTATTTTACTGTTCAATAGATTGTTACATTTCTGTAGTAATTTTGTGCCTAAATATTATAGTAGACCAAAGTCTCTTTAAGACAAGTCATGTCACTCGGCGGCCATCTTTGAAACGTCTATCGGGCATCCAAGTGCAGCTCCTATCACTTCCACTGTATGGGGAAACATCAAATTTTCCAAAACTGTTCACTAAGCTTATGATTAAATATTTGAAATCACCAATGAAATTGGACAACAACTGTGTCATAAATGTTAATTTTTTTGCTCAAATAGTGTTATAAAAAGCTTATTTCTCAGGCCAGATCAGCCAGTGCACATGCGCAGTCCTGAGCACGTGTCTCAGAGTGCTGATTGTTTCTTTAGCAACCGGGACTTCTAACGACAGCTGCAGTGACGCGCTGACTTTACCGATTAATCATTGGCTCTTTCATTCAGAAGGCGGGGCTTTTTCGATCAAGCGGCCATATTAAGCATTGCATTTTTCCCCATTCAAAACTATACGAGTGACATGTCTTGGGTATTCTATAGTCTTTGGTGGTTAGACATACCTAAAAAAAATAAAGTAGCTACTGTTAATTTCAATTGTATTTTGCTTTGTTCTTTGTGCTATTGCTTGTGATTTATTTATTTGTCCTTATTTTATTATTTACTATTTACTTTTTTAGTTAAAATAAATTCAATTCTGAGTTTGAGTACACGTGATTCTTGGGTGGGGAGGGGGCGTGGTCAATGGGAAATACTCCTGCCAGCACAACTGGAACAAATCCTAGAGGAAACACTGTAATATATTATTAAAATAAGAAATAGTACCATTGTATCGTTTAACATATCTGAGCTAAGATGACCTACCAATAAATAGTTGTATTTCCATTAGCTAACATTATCTGAAATTAACTAACAGTGAACATTATTAGTGTTACCCATGTATTCTAGATGGCAGGATGTGTGTGCCATTGCCTGTTCATGTGTGGAGAGGTGCTGCGTGCGTTTGCTGTGATGTTTGTTCTTTTTTAATGTTACATTTCATTATTTGTTACTTCATCTTTCTGTGTTGTCTTCCAGCCTTTTTGTGTTTGTGGGCATATTTTACTTTTGTGTGTCATTTTTCATCTTATCATCTCATGTGTATTTGTATGTATATGTGTAACCATCACAGCCAATTTGGAGTCAAACAGGCAGACAGAGCTCCAGTCTGAGAATACACCAGGTACACACACTCCCTTCACTTGCCTCTCGGTTAACATTTTACTATTAAACTGTGTGTGTGTGTTGTGTGTGTGTGTGTGTGTGTGTGTGTGTGTGTGTGTGTGTGTGTGTGTGTGTGTGTGTGTGTGTGTGTGTGTGTGTGTGTGTGTGTGTGTGTGTGTGTGTGTGTGTGTGTGTGTGTGTGTGTGTGTGTGTGTGTGTGTGTGTGTGTGTGTGTGTGTGTGTGTGTGTGTGTGTGTGTGTGTGTGTGTGTGTGTGTGTGTGTGTGTGTGTGTGTGGCGATGGGGTGAGTGCCTCAGGCTCAGGTGCACACCAGCTGTCTGAGGTCAACATGCAGAAAGTTTGTTCTGTTCTCTTTCTGTCTGAACCGATGAGACCTTTATAGTGGAACCAGTTTCATTATACTTACTTTTTTAAAGGGCATAATATAGAAAACAGTAACATTACATGGCATTGTTTATAAGCTGTTCTGTGGTTGAAACATTGATTAAATGATTACATGAGATGATATACAGGTATGTGTAAAATAGGCCAGCTAGTAGGTGCTGTGCAGGTAAACCTCACTCCCTTGATCTCTGAGACACACTAGCGACTGACGTTAGTGGCTGCAGCTATTTAGCCTCCACGTTAACATGTCCACCTCCCATGCAGGAGATCAGGGCTTGAGACGACCCGTTACATATGTTTTAAAGGGTTACTCTACCCCAAAATTAAAATTTTGTCAATCACTTTACCCCCATGTTGATCCAAACCCATAAAAGCTTTGTTCGTCTTTCTGACGATGCTTTTCATACTTTTCTGGGCCTTGACATTGTCAATTACTTGGCAGTCAATGGGACAGTCAAGCCTCCCGGTTTTCATCTATCTTAAATAAAATAATCAAATATCTTAAATTGTGTTCCGAAGATGAGCAAAGCTTTTACGGGTTTATGACATGGGGGTAAGTGATTAATGACAATTTCATTTTAGGGTGGAGTAACCCTTTAATAAGTTGTACTATTTACTTCAGCATTCCTTCCGATGTTGATTCATGTTCATTCCATGTCAATTCAAACTGCCATTTGCCATTTTTATGGTAAAACTAACTCTTTCACTTAGTTGCCAACATTTAGTTTTTCTAATTTAAGTCTTTTGTCTAATATTTTTATTTTATTTCATTTTTATTTCAATTACCCAAGTCCTTCTTAACAGGGAAATGTTGTAAAACATAGAATATTACCCCATTCATTTTCTGTAAATCCAAAATCTTATATTTCCAAACTGGAAAGTGCTTCTGGTGTCCCATAAAAGCACCACATTTATAAAACAGTGTAAAATAACCCAGTGATTTAAGATTTTGTTTTCATACTTGTCGGCTCTTGGCATTCTGTCAAGGTGTCGTCTGGCAGCACTCAAAGAGAAGATCCTTTGATCAACGAAGTAAATTCATCTGTCAGTTTCCCCTAGCAGCTCTTTGTTCCAAAATACCCCCCCCCCCACACACACACACACACACATTCTTGCACTCACAGACTCTTACTGCAAGAATTTCTCTTTGAACATGACTTCTGAAGGATGGTGTTTTGAGGTGTTTCTTTTAAGATTTGTCCTCCCTTGCATTTGAGATAAAATATCCACAGTAGAGATTGCAGTGAAAAGTTGCAGCAGAGATTGCTTTAGATTCATTTGTAAAACTGGAAAGGAAGGTTGAATTGGGTATATAGCATTCAATTCAGTAATCGGCACAGTATACATACTGCATATAATTTTTTTCCTGAAGTAGTGCCTAGTATGCCATTCCAAACATACCTCTTTTTTCTTGATGTATAAGTTAGGGATGGGTCACGATTTATACGAAATATAAAGGTTGTGCGATTATTTTCTAAAGGTGTACTCACACTGGGTGTTTTGAACCATGCCGGAGCGCATCTGAGCCCCAAAGCCCTGTTAGTTTGACTAATGTGATCGCTCCATGCCGTGCTCCTGCTCGGTTCGTTTATCAGGCCCTGGCTTGGTTGTAAGAGGTGGGCCAGAGTTCGGTTCAGTTGGACTTGGGTGCGGCACACATGTAGTGTGAGCGCTAACCGCGCCGGAGCACGAAACTTCTGATACGTGCAGCCTGTTTGCGTGAACAATAGACCTGTTAAGAAATATATTGTGAGAGGGCCGTTTGTTACAGCGTCTCAAACAACTCAAAATAATAAACCACAAAGTTAACAAAACCATGCACTCCACTGTGCTGAGCCAGAGCGCTTCTCTGTCACCTTCACGTGCTATCGGTAACGTCCTGCTTCCCACTTATGAAGTCGTGATTACTAGCTTGCTGCATTCAAATTATTTGTTTTTTTTTTAAAGAATATTGTAATATTCCACTGGGTGATAACCATAAATATTTATATGCAAAAGATTTGTACTGTTTTTCGTGTTAAATGTGAAGAATGACAGGTTGGATGGCATAGACTTTTTTTTGGGGGGGAGTATACAGGTGTAATTTTCACGCAATGTAACATGATTTTATTATCGTAATTTTGACTTTATTTTTGTAATATTATGATGTTAATCTAATTTATTTAGTTATTTATTTGAGAAAGATAAACTGATCAAACTTGCGCTGGCCGCTTGGTATTTAAAAAAAACTAAAACTTGCATTTAACAAACATAAAATGTTCTGAATTGAATTAATAAAGAAACGAAATGAATTAAAGACCAAAACGGAACTATTTTAATGGCTGCAACTGCAGCTTTGTAATGGGGAGGAGAGATAGAGAGAGAAAGACTCAGGTGAAGAATTCTGAGAAGCTGCAGGGCTCTATATTCATTCCCACATTGCACTACCGTCTTCTTCTTGAGCATGTGAACATGTTCATTAAAAAATATATCTAAATGAAATTGTTATTGTTATGAAGACAGACATTAAAATTAATGTTCACATAATAAGTGTCGTCAATCAGGCTGTTCACAATATGTTTTAGCGCGTAATATGTTTTAAGAATGATATTCTGTTTAGCGAGCAATATATTTTAAGCCTAATATTCATTGATGAATTAATCAAACTGTTAAGATTTTTTTTTAAATATAAATATAAATGTTCATGCTCATTTTTAAAATAGAAATGTCCTAGCCTTATGAGCAGTTGATAATCGACGAACTGTTCTGTTAATAAATGCCGTCATTTGGTTATGTTATATTAATGTTTCAGCAATCATACGTTACAACCATTAATTGGTTTGGGTTAAGATAGACTATTCTCTAATTAATTAAACAGTTTGTTATCATACAGATTGAAAGCCTGAATGGTCTCTCTCCCTCTCTCTCTGTTTATGGGTGTGTGTGTGTGCGTGGGTGGGTGCATGTGCGGGAGGGGTGCGATTTTCGAATAGTAATCGAATAATACCCAGCGATTATCAAATATTACTTTTGCTTAAAATGCCCATCCCTAATATAAGTATTGTACATGTCTCTCACTCTCTGTTTCTCTCTCTCCTCCAGCATTACCTCCCCCAACTCCTCCCGCTGAGGATGTGGACCGACAGCGACGCAGGTTTAACATGCGCATGCTTGTTCCTGGACGTCCTGTTAAAGAGACTCCTGCCACACCTCCGCCCATCCCTGTAGAACGGCCCACCTACAAGGAGAAATTCATTCCACCTGAGCTCAGCATGTGGGATTACTTTGTGGCCAAAGTGAGACTGCGTCTACTGCTTTATTTACACAGGATAAACTGATTTATAAAAAGAACATGCACTGTATATACAAAAACATAAGCAATTTTTTGTTCCAAGTTCACATCCATCACATTTGCATCAGTTTATAAATCTGAAAAGCAGTTATCAGAGTGTCTCTCTCATTGTGTGAATGTGTTTGTGTTTCCTCCAGCCTTTCCTTCCTCTCTCTGACAGCGGGGCGCTGTGTGATTCAGATGAGAGCGGTGGTAGTGACGATGAGGATGATGACGATGCCTTCCTCTCAGACACACAGATGACCGAACACTCTGAACCAAACTCTTACAGGTGAGATTATAACCATCAAAAAAGTTAAGAAGGATTGGTACAGAAAATTCAAGAAGTAAAACTAAGATAAAGAACACTTATTGTGTTATTCATTTGTGAACTGAAATAAAAATCAAGTGCCATACAATGCAAAAATTACATTTAAAACAACCTCGTGAAATATGTTGTTTGTTAAGACATTATGTATATTGTTTTATTTATCATAATGGATTTTATGAATGATTTGTGCAGGAATGCATTCTGCTTGTAATTCATGAATGAGCTTATTTTTAAACTTGCCATTTTCATGGATAAGGTAAAGAAATCTTGCTGCTGAAACTACCTTTTAAAACTATATTCAAATTGACTATAGTAATTTTGGTGTTTGGTGAAAGACATTGGTCCTGTGTGCACTAGAATACATGTGTTTTGTGTATCATATACGTGTGTAGACCGAAGGATGTTTGTGTGTGTTTGTCTTTGCAGTTGGTCTCTGATCCGCCTTGTGATGGTCAAACTTGCCTTGCACAATGTCAAGACATTCCTGCCCCTGACAGGACTGGACTTCACAGGTGCATGAGTAGTAGAAATGTACTCTAACATGCTCAAACTTTCAGAAAGTAAACAAAATAATTCACTTCCGTTTCCTGTGCCTCTTTGTGTTGTCTTAGAGTTGCCAGTGACATCTCCCCTGACCAATGCTGTGCTGAAGACACTGGAAAACTGGGAACAGATTATCTTGGAAAAAATTAACAAATTTGATGGCCCTCCACCAAACTACATCAACACCTACCCCACGGACCTGAGTGCAGGTGGAGGACCAGCTATACTCCGACACAAAGCCATGCTAGAGCCAGATAACACACCGTTCAAGTGAGTATTTGCTCTGGATGTCTCAATTGAACCAAAGACTTACTGAATCTTTAAAAAATGATGTACAGTGGGTACGGAAAGTATTCAGACCCCCTTAAATTTTTCACTCTTTGTTATATTGCAGCCATTTGCTAAAATCATTTAAGTTCATTTTTTTCCTCATTAATGTACACACAGCACCCCATATTGACAGAAAAACACAGAATTGTTGACATTTTTGCAGATTTATTAAAAAGAAAAACTGAAATATCACATGGTCCTAAGTATTCAGACCCTTTGCTCAGTATTTAGTAGAAGCACCCTTTTGATTTAATACAGCCATGAGTCTTTTTGGGAAAGATGCAACAAGTTTTTCACACCTGGATTTGGGGATCCTCTGCCATTCC
This sequence comes from Ptychobarbus kaznakovi, assembly GCA_027422405.1. NCBI lineage: Eukaryota > Metazoa > Chordata > Actinopteri > Cypriniformes > Cyprinidae > Ptychobarbus > Ptychobarbus kaznakovi. Next base: position 23,387,283 of record CM049809.1, read on the forward strand.
TCCTTGCAGATCCTCTCCAGTTCTGTCAGGTTGGATGGTAAACGTTGGTGGACAGCTATTTTTAGGTCTCTCCAGAGATGCTCAATTGGGTTTAAGTCAGGGCTCTGGCTGGGCCATTCAAGAACAGTCACGGAGTTGTTGTGAAGCCACTCCTTCGTTATTTTAGCTGTGTGCTTAGGGTCATTGTCTTGTTGGAAGGTAAACCTTCGGCCCAGTCTGAGGTCCTGAGCACTCTGGAGAAGGTTTTCGTCCAGGATATCCCTGTACTTGGCCGCATTCATCTTTCCCTCGATTGCAACCAGTCGTCCTGTCCCTGCAGCTGAAAAACACCCCCACAGCATGATGCTGCCACCACCATGCTTCACTGTTGGGACTGTATTGGACAGGTGATGAGCAGTGCCTGGTTTTCTCCACACATACCGCTTAGAATTAAGGCCAAAAAGTTCTATCTTGGTCTCATCAGACCAGAGAATCTTATTTGTCACCATCTTGGAGTCCTTCAGGTGTTTTTTAGCAAACTCCATGCAGGCTTTCATGTGTCTTGCACTGAGGAGAGGCTTCCGTCGGGCCACTCTGCCATAAAGCCCCGACTGGTGGAGGGCTGCAGTGATGGTTGACTTTCTACAACTTTCTCCCATCTCCCGAATGCATCTCTGGAGCTCAGCCACAGTGATCTTTGGGTTCTTCTTTACCTCTCTCACCAAGGCTCTTCTCCCCCGATAGCTCAGTTTGGCCGGACGGCCAGCTCTAGGAAGGGTTCTGGTCGTCCCAAACGTCTTCCATTTAAGGATTATGGAGGCCACTGTGCTCTTAGGAACCTTAAGTGCAGCAGAAATTTTTTTGTAACCTTGGCCAGATCTGTGCCTTGCCACAATTCTGTCTCTGAGCTCTTCAGGCAGTTCCTTTGACCTCATGATTCTCATTTGCTCTGACATGCACTGTGAGCTGTAAGGTCTTATATAGACAGGTGTGTGGCTTTCCTAATCAAGTCCAATCAGTATAATCAAACACAGCTGGACTCAAATGAAGGTGTAGAACCATCTCAAGGATGATCAGAAGAAATGGACAGCACCTGAGTTAAATATATGAGTGTCACAGCAAAGGGTCTGAATACTTAGGACCATGTGATATTTCAGTTTTTCTTTTTTAATAAATCTGCAAAAATGTCAACAATTCTGTGTTTTTCTGTCAATATGGGGTGCTGTGTGTACATTAATGAGGAAAAAAAATGAACTTAAATGATTTTAGCAAATGGCTGCAATATAACAGAGTGAAAAATTTAAGGGGGTCTGAATACTTTCCGTACCCACTGTATGTGTGTACACAACTGTACTTTTTTATTTTTTCTCTTCAGGTCAAAGCACCGCTTCTCCTTCCCTGCTCGCCGTCTGTGGCATTTTCTGGTCAAACAGGAGGTGCTCCAGGAGACTTTGATTCGATACATCTTCACAAAGAAAAGGAAGCAGAGTGAGGTAACTACAGAATACAGGGGTGGGACCAGACACTGACAGAATAAATGGGTCGCAAGAGATTTTTAAAAAGACAGGACCAGTCATAGTCATGTGACCACCCAGCGTCAATTACGTCGATTCACTGCCATTAAAATATACTCTATCATGGACTCATGAGATCCATCAGGTGTGAACTTAAGAATCTTGCCAGAAGTATTAAGTCATCCAGGTACTTTTCGCCTACTACTGTTTTATGTAGTACTTTTTTTACATTCTATATAGTAGGAAAATATGTGATTACAGATGCAGTCTAAAGTCCTATTCGGATGGGACTGGTTTTCCAAAGGGGTCATTAGAGAAATTTGTGTTTCACAGAGGTACTTTGCGATTTTAATTCCCGTCCAAATCTGTCACGTCTGTGTTTTTCTCACACAACATCTGTAATAATTCCAGAGCAAATGATCTACTGTTTTTGGCAAACTCAGTGATACTTTGAGAAATCTAATCTCATCCGAATATGAATGTCTGTGATTGTCGACGATATTTATTTCACAGTGCCTTTCCTTGTGTGTTTTGGCCAACGTAAACTACTGTAGACACTCTTACTACTGTGCGCATTTTTGATATGTTTGCCTCCTGGCAATAAAAAAAAAAAAAATAGCAATAATAAAATCAAGAGCCAAATCACATAAACCGTTAAGACTGGCTACTGTAATATCAGTGTCGGGTAAGATTACTCGCCTTCATTTCTGCACTTAATTACATAATGTTTAATTACATATGTGCTTTTATGAAAATTAAATATAATTTTACTACAAATAAATGCAAAAAAGTGTTACGTACGCCGCTACGTACGTTGTGCAAAAGCATGGTTGTTATAGTTAAACTAAGGTAACCAGAAATTAACCATGGCTTTGCTATACTAACCATAGCTAAACCATGGCATTTGTAGTAAACCTGTGGTTATCCTAATGGTAATCAATCATACGCAATGCATATATACAGAGCATTTGATCGCTGTAACCCCCAGATGTACAAAACAGACCCACCTCTGTAATAAACGCTATCCAATTCCAACAATTTCAATTGTAACGACTTGCTTTCATCTGCAAAGATTTGCTGAACAACAATAAATACGACTAGACATCAAGGCAACAAAATAGGCTGAGCCAGATGACAGGTAATGCAGTGGGTGGGGCCAGAGTGAAGGCATTGAATAGGCGGAGCCAAACTGCAGCAATAGAACAATTTCGTGCATACATCACAGTTACGTCACTCGCAGCTGCACGTGCATTGTGGTGGCAGAACGGTAACAAGTGGAGTGAAACGGGAAAAATCCCTGGAATAAGAGATAAAATGTATTGTTGTGCCTTTGGATGTCAGAATCCGAATGCAAATCATTTTTATAGAATGCTGTCGTCAAAAACGCCATTTGAAGCTAAACGCCGACATTTAAACGGAAAGACTAATGAATGAAACCTGCTATGATTACTCTACTTTTAAAGCATAAATTTGATTTAAACAATTGGTCTACATATTCAAATATGCAGTTCATATGGAGCATATTATATTTGCCCTACAGTTACTGCATGAAATACTATTTAAGCCTATAACATTTTACATTTAGCGTCTCCTATTTTGTCTCTCAATTCTTTTTTGAGCCTTTTTTCCCACAAATTCAACATTATATCTAGTATTTCAGACTTTATAACTCGATTTAACTCAACAATAGTGAGTTTGTCCATTCTGGGGGGGGGGGTCAGAAGTGTGGGATATAACTCAAAAGAGAGAATGACGAGTTTATTTTTCTTATCAGAATTGTGAGATATAATCTCGGAATTGCGAGAATAAAGTCAGAATTTTTAAATATAAAAACTCAAATTTACCTTTTTATTCTTTTATTCCATGGTTTCCATAGACCGCCACTTGAAAACTCATTTTCTGCCACCAGATGGGCTCCGCCTACAAAAAAACGCCAGCACTGTTTGCAAACACCAAATTGGTCTATGAAAGCTATGGAGGAATGTAGAAGTTGGGAAATGAAAGGGGTGGAACCAGAATGAGTTGCCTGAATAACATTTTTAAAATGACAATTCTTTTTTAGAAGTTTTAAATTGGTACTAAAGGGAACTTCGAGAGAAGCAGATTGTTGTTTTTTTTAATCAAGATTTTTATCAAATGAATATATAAATTTTGTAAGTAGCCATCTTTAAATAAGACACAGACACTGGAGGGAATGTGCATGTTATCTCTCTCTGTTAGAGCTCCAAGTGAGATTCATTTTGGTCTTTATTATTTAATTTGTTTTTCTCCATCTGTTTGTCATCCGTGCATGTGTTTTGTGCTGTGCCCCGTGTGTGTTTGTTAATGTATGTGTGTTGTGGTGTATATTGTGTAGTCTTTAGATGATCATGTGGACCACCTCATACAAAACTGCTATACTGGAGCTCGAAAAACCAACAAGGTACTGAGACACAGAATGGGTCTCGTCTCTCTGTGAAAGCTTTGGGCTTCTATCCTCTGTTAACCTGCTGTGAACTCACACACATACACACACACAAGTCCGTTTCTTTCCTCACATCCCCTAACTCGTCTGGCTCGGCACTGCTCTTCCTCACTAACCGCCAGCGGCACTGAAAGCGGTTGACCAATCAGACCGGATTCTGCTTCTGACACCATTTTTAGATCAAGTAATAACTGCGATTAATTCATATGTTGCCCTCTGAGGAGGTGTGTACATGGTCTCAACTGCATGTTAGCAAACTTCCTGCTATTGCTGCTGTGTGTGTGGATGTGGTTGGGTGATCATTTTAAAAACAGCAATGCAGCAGAACAGCCTAATGCAAGTGTGTATTTGTGTATGTGTGTTGGGTTACAGGTGGAGGCTGATATGGGTTACCCAGGAGGCAAAGCCAAAATCATCCATAAAGAATCTGACATCATCATGGCGTTTGCCATTAACAAGGTAAGGACATGTCTATCTGTAGTTCTATTATAGAGATAGTGGCTCTGTTTATGGCCCTCTGTTAATTAATTATGAAGTCAGTTTCCATACTCAATTAGTTTTACTTCATCTAGGCTAGATAATTAACCTCAAATCAATTTAAACTCAAATCAATATTCTGTGTCTAATTAATCAAAGTTAAATTTGAAGGATTTTTGTGAAGTGTGGGGACTAGAAGTTTATATTTATTTTCCTGTGTTTCACAGAATGTTTCTGAACGTAATATTAAAAAGCAACTTATACACAGATGTGACTATTTTTTCTGTTAACAATGCTATTTTAATTTCTACATACTGCATTAAACTCTTTCAAAAGAGGAAAAAAAATTAAATGTACCATTTAAATTTTTTTTTTTTTTTGAGGTTTATTTATGTATTTGTTTTTTCTCAGGCTAACACTAATGAAATAGTGCTGGCGTCCACTCATGATGTCCAGGAAGTGGACGTGTCCACGCTGCTCGCAGCTCAGCCTTACACCTGGATCGGAGAGGACTTTGACAAGGAGTCTCGCAGGTTTATCCACCAGTCTGTGTGTGTTTGAATCATTCAGCTCACAGATTTGAAGGGACTGCAATGAACATCTTGTTTTTCTCTGTGTAGTTCTGATGATGTGGATTACCGCTCGTCTCACACCAACATCGCCCAGGCCAGTGCCAGTCCCTTTGCCCCCCAACAAATGGCAGCATCCTCCTCCATGCCATGGCTGGGCAGCGGACAGACCAGCATGGGTGCCAGTGTGGTATGTTAGTCAGACTGTGTTCTGTGATGTGAATAACTTCAGCAGATAAACTTGTAAAATGAAATCACAAGTAAAAAAATATAGAGGCTAATTTCTTTGCAAATATTTTAGAAAATGATGCTACTTAAGCTTTTACACAAAAAAACACTTCAATTATTTAAGAATGATAAACTCCAGCATTTACATTTACATTTATGCATTTAGCAGACACTTGTATCCAAAGCGACTTACAGTGCATTCAGGTTATACATTTTTTGTCAGTATGTGTGTTCCCTGGGAATCAAACCCACAACCTTTGCGCTGCTAACGCAATGCTCTAACCACTGAGCCACAGGAACAGTATATAACTATATATATATATATATATATATAATAGAGAGAGTTTTTAAGATTCTGCCTTGGATAAAAAAAAGAAAAGAACCTGGACTTTAAAAAAATATATATATTAGGGAAATAACGTCTTTAATTATATCAAATTATGCAGCGTTATAATGTTATATTTTAAAGGGCATTTTTTTTATTATTTTTTTTTTACTGTGAAATAGCCTTTTAAGCTGATATGGTCTTAAATCACAAGCATAGAAACAAACTAAAATAATTTTTCTACAAAACGACAAAATATATCAAATGCTTATTGAAACAGTATTGTGTAATTACCCAAAAGTCTCAGACCACATAACAAGTTTTTTTTTTACATTTTAAAACAAAAACATGCTAAATCATTATGACATACAATCAGAAAGGGTTTTTTTTTTTTGGGGGGGGGGCACTAATCAAATATGCAGATTTGTGACATTTGTACATCTGTGGGCCTCTTTAGTACAGTCGGGACAGATTTTCTTGCTTCCATTGGGGCACAAGATGGAAAGATGGAAAACATGATCAAACTTGATTTCATGGAGCATCAGTAGTACTGTCATTACAGGATGAAGAAAAAACAAATACTGAAATAAATTTTCCAAATTCAAGTTTTTTTGTTTTTGTTTGTTTTTTAATTCAGCTCTCTACAACTTTACTAAAATAGTTGTAATGTACGGGGTTGTATTAAATTTAACATCGAAGCATCTCAGAGTTTGGACCCCACTGTACATATGCACACATGCAGGTTCATGATGGTCACGTTCCCACAGAGCTGCACCCGCCGATGAAGCACGACTTCTGAGTGTTTTCTTTTGGCTGCTATCAGCAGAACACAAACAGTGAGTCTTGGTCTCAACAGAGCTCTTGATGAGTCTGTATTGAGCTGATAAGAGCGCTTGGAGGTAGCGGAGTAAACCGCAGACAGTCCGAGCGGCCCAAGGTACAGACCTGCGTCATCACATCAACCTCCACTCTTGTTCTCTTTCACAGCTGATAAAGATGACACGATGGAGTTGGGGAAGCTGCTTTCAAACTAGTTGTCTAAGCTTTACATGCTGCTAATTAATTCAAGTTGTTCAACTTCAGACAAATTATCGTTTTGAATGTAGTTAGCTAACAGAAGATCTGATCTGGTATCACATGGTAATGATACTATCAATAATTTGCGTATTTTATGGTACATTTGCAATGAACAATCCAAGCGAATCTTTCACTTAATCCTACTATAGAATACTGTAAATTGTACTGTAAAATATAAAGACACTGTAAGAATCTCAGTGTTGTGTATGTGTTTGAGAGAACATCTCATGTGTTTAACTGTGTGTGTAATTTGTGTCAGATCATGAAAAGGAACCTGAATAACGTGAAGAGAATGACGTCTCATCCCATCTATCAGTACTGTGAGTGTCTCTTTATTTCACACACAAACACTGTAGGTTTTGATGAAACTCCTGTTTGACGTCTTTGTCATGTTTTCAGATATGACGGGTGCTCAGGACGGCAGTGTGAGGATGTTTGAGTGGAATCGTCCACAACAGCTCATCTGTTTCAGACAGGCTGGAAACGCTCGAGTCACACGCCTGTATTTCAACTCACAGGGCAACAAGGTATTGAAGCATTTGTTACCAAAATTATTAAAACTCATAAACAAGTGACTTAATTTTTTTTTTTACTTTTTAAAATTATTTCACTTTTATTACTAGACATACACTACTGTTCAAATGTTTGGGGTCAGTAAGCTTTGAAATAAATACATTTAATTGAGCACGGATGCATTAAATTGATCAAAATTGACAGTTGGGACATGTATATTGTTAAAAATATTTCTATTTCAAATAAATGCTGTTTTATTAATCAAAGAATCCTGAAAAAATCACACTTCCCACAAAAATATTAAGCACTTTTTCCATTCATATTAATTACAATAAAAAAAAAATCCTGAGCACCAAATCAGCTTATTATACACTGACACTGTTCAATTCAGCTTTGTCATCACAGGAATAAATGACATTTCAAAACAAAAATATGAAAATAGAAATTGTTAATTGTCCATTGAAAAGGCTTTTGACCTTTAATAACTATTACTTATATAGTGTGTCATTTCCAGGCTCATTTAGTGTCTGTTCATGTGCTGTTGACTTCACGGAATAGCGTGAATACGTCAGTACTGTGTTAAATTGTTGTCTGTGGTGTTATGTAATAAGTCCAGTACAGCAGCACATCTGTTCAGGGAAGGTCATCCTGTTGTGTCTTCTGTCCTTTATATGAATCATTATACAATATGCAGCTAAATATATTGTCTGTGCCGTTTAATATCTTCATTCTTTCCATCTGTCTGCAGTGTGGTGTTGCAGATGGCGAGGGCTTTTTGAGCCTCTGGCAAGTCAATCAGACCTCCTCAAACCCCAAACCGTATTTGGTAAGAGCTTTATATTGGTACTGCACAAGACTTACCTTACTGACAGCCACAAACTGCCCTCACAGTGTCATTGAATTAAAGCATGTGGCATCTGCAAACAAATAATTCTAGAACTTTTATTGAAACTAACTTCACCATTAAATATATGTCACCATATAATACGCATCTCTGTGTGTCTGTCTCAGAGCTGGCAGTGTCACAGTAAAAGCTGCTGTGATTTCGCCTTCATTACATCCTCCAGTCTGATTGCCACAGCAGGACAGTCCAATGATGGCAGGTCAGTTAAATGATTTATCTTACTGCCATATATAAACAGACTGTATACAACATTTTTAAGGAAATATTTCATCTTTCTTCCACAGGAATGTTTGTTTATGGGACACTCTGGTCTCTCCAAGTAACTCAATGATACACGGTATGTCCACAGGCTCTTGAGGGAATTTTTGTTTATATATTTTGAATATGTGATTTTATTTTCAATATTATTTATACAATATAATTTTTTTTGAAATGTCGTAAAAAGGTTGTATTCTGGTATTTTTCTATATCCAGCTTTTCAGTGCCATGAGAATGGTGCAACCGTTCTCCAGTATGCTCCTAAACAGCAGCTAATCATCACGGGTGGCCGGAAGGGATTCGTCTGTATTTTTGACATCCGTCAGAGACAGCTGCTCCACACATTCCAGGCACATGATTCGGCCATCAAAGCGCTGGCCATGGATTCCTCTGAAGATGTCTTTGTCACCGGCTCAGCCGAAGGGAACATGAAGGTATATTCCTCTAAAGTGACACAATTCATCTTAAACATCTCCTGTTGCTGTTATGTGGATATTTAGGCTAAAAGCATAAAAAGCAAAGTCACATTAAAGAAGCTTGTTTGCTTCTTTTTTTCTTTTTTTTTAGCATTAAAAAAAAATAATTAGACTGAATTTAAATTATTACCAAACGACATATTTATTATAAATGTTTCTCATCAAGTCAGTGTTGAGATCTCCTCCTCCTCCTCAGCAGCTGCCATCTTCACTAGCATGTGTGAAAACTACAAAAAGCAAGCAATAGTCTACCTTTTTTCTTCAACATTTTGTGATGTTGTGTCCATGGCTCATTATCAATAGATTCTAAAAAAATTCCCTAATTATTTGTTAAATGTGCATAATAATAATGCACTCTCACATTTTTAGGATAATGTTTTTTTATAAATATCAGCTTTTAATTTTTTGTTGTTGATGTCCAAGGCTGTGTTTAGTTAGACTTTCAAATGTCACTTGATAAAAACACTGAAAAGATGTGTAAAAAAATTAAAAAGGCAGACAACCTGAATAAAATGTAGAAATTACAACACCTCTAATTTTAAAAAGAATGTTGTTTTTCTCAGTCTGAACAGATATATTAACCAGTTGTTTATTCAAATCAAACTCTGTACAACATACAGTAGAATTTTTGCACTGAACATTTATCTTGGTGTGAACAAGCCTTTAGGCATTTGTAGTCTAAAATTGTAGCTTTGCTCCAGAGACTTTCAGTGGGGTGTACTCATTTTTGCATCACCCTAATTTGAGTAAAACTGAAAAATGTGTAATCTAAGTTATATTATTAACCTTACTTTCATGTTATAAGTTAAACAGATGTTATATAAAACTTAGTCTTGTCAACATTTTGGAAAATGTTTTTGTGTTCATTGAGATATTGTTTAAAATGTTACTTTTCAAAGGGGGTGTACTCATTTACGCTGAGCACTGTATTTTATAGCGCAGCATGTGCGTAGCGGCCCTCAGACAGAACAGGAAGTCTGTCGATGAGTGACAGAGCAGAATAAGGATGGCAAAGCAAAGTGTGGATGCGCTGTCCTTGAAGGATTAATCATTTATTGTACTTAGAATGGGTTACAAACGATGACAAAGACTGTTCCATAATTCCTATTAAACTCTAAAGATATCTAAAAAGTTATAGAAATTAATATTATTTTGTTATTATTGTTAATATAATTTGCTGTTTTAATAATAAAGAAGACTGCTTTATTATTACTAATTTCCATATTCATTTACAAGCTTATGAGCTGCATGCGTTCTTGATCAAAAGTCATTAGAGATGGGGTTTATTGGGGGGGTCTTGCGATTAACTGCCAAACCACGATATTTGTTGCTGCTGTAAGAAAAAATCCCATACTTGTCATCAAATTTAAATTTCGACGATCAAAAATATTCTGCATTCTGCAAAAAAAATGAATTATGGGCTTAAGCCATAACAGTGGTGATATTTAATTAGCGCTTCTCCAATGGCATGTTTTTTCTGTGTCAATGTTTATTCCGAGTACACAATGTGAATAAGCTATAAAATATTTATTATTTGATATTTTAGTAACAAATTAATATATCATTTATTTATTTTTTTATATATAAACCATACTGCAATTGTAATTTACATTTAAGTAGTTTTTTTTGTTTTTTTAATGTTGCTTATTAAATACATTTCTGCGCATTATTTCTAATATTTGTATTCCTGTTCTGGTTCAGGTCTGGAAGTTAGCGGGTCACGGTCTCATGCACTCCTTCAGCACCGAGCACGCTAAACAGTCCATATTCCGAAACATCGGCGCCGGCGTGATGCAAATCGAAACCTGCCCAGGCAACCGGATCTTCACCTGCGGTGCCGACGGGACCCTGAAAATGAGGGTCCTTCCAGACCGCTACAACATTCCTGCTAGTATATTCCAGATCCTCTAACACCGGAGCGGCCATAGAACACTAAATCTTTCATCGGCACCTCCGCTGTGTTTCCTTAGCTGTGAGTCGTAAACCCGTAACAAATATCTCGCGCTGCAGAATATCTTTACCACCCCTCCCCACAAAAGACGTTGGAAAACATGCACGAGGTCCCTTGATTCCAACGATCGACTACTGTCATTTCTGGAGACTAATCCAGATAACGTGTTGGTAGGAAAGCCGAATGCATGAGCTGTTTGAGTCATCGCACTCTATTCCCAGGTTATTGGTCGTGCTCTGTAAAAGTGCTCAAAGCTCCATTTTTAAGTGTGTATGTGTGTGTGTCTTCATTCTGTGCCCATTTTAGCATCTAAAATACCAGCACTGTGCTTCTGCTATCAGTATAAGTCCAGTTGTTGGATTTTGTGTTTACCGTACGTTTTCTCCTTGGCTGCTAATGTATTTGCGGAGTGTAAAATGGCACAGTACCCTGGCGGCCCGGCAGTTCGCCGCGGCCCCAGAGACACACCCCTTCCCTTCCACACACGCTGCTGTTGACATGCTTGTTTCCGTTGCAGCCGAACAGCTAAACATTCCACGCAAGACGATGATGCTTGCTCCGGGAAATGACTTGTTTGACCTTTTCATCTCTCGAGCCCTGAAAATCTCACTTAGAACAGAAAGCGTTTAGTTTTTGCACAAAATATTTCTTCGTTCGTTTGCTCGTTTACTCGTTTTGGTTTCGTTTGTTCTTTAACTTTAGGAATGTAAGGTATGTTTTAGATGTCTGGGACAAAGTGCAACACTGAATAGGTTTGAGTTTTGTTTATTTACATATTTATTTTGTTCATGTTTTATCTATTCTAAATATTTGCACTCAGATCTGGGGAAACAATAACATTCTTACATTACAAGTGATAAAAGCTCTATTAGAGGAAACTGTTGTTTACTAATGAATGTCTGGCTGTGTGTGGCCGAGTAGTAAAAAGTGGAAATAGTTTTAAATGAATAAATATATATATAAAAATTACAACAATAGCTTGTACAAATACAATAATGCGTTTTGTTTATTTTTGATTTTATCATAGCTGCTGGAATAGTCATATATTTGGTTTGATGTATGTGGTATTTATTAAAATCATATTTGTGTTTCTGTCTGATTTGCTGGGCACCATGTCAACTGTACGTATTTTAAATGTTGAACTGATGGTCTGATGTGTATTTATTGAACTGATCTGTCTGCGTGTGTGAAAATGCAAACCCCAAAAACACTGGTTGGTTTTTCTGAAGGAACAGGTAGTTCTGTCATGGTCAAAGTTTTACCTTTGTAAGTTGAATAAATTATTTTTATTTGAATTAAGTAATTTCATTTTACTATTTCAACTCCACATATCTGTAGATGAACATGTTTCATGGTTTATTTCTGGATTTACAAGCATTCATGGTTACATAAACATGCATGCAATATAAATTAAACAATATTTGGCAAATATATTTTGTGTCTTATACATACTAGCAGTCGAACACATACACATGAAGTAGACATTAAAATGAAAAAAAAAAAATTCACCTTTACTTAATGCACATACCTAATCTTATAATGTAGTGTTTTTGACTGACATTACCTTGAAAAGTCTTACTGAAGTGATGCTGTGGAATTAAATAGCAATGACAACAATGGTTATGTATATGAAATTACTAAATTCATTCATGAAACAAGAGGATAATTGTTCTGTGTAAACTTAGTAAAACCATTTCTATGTAAACCATAACAATGGGTTCATGTACAATTTGCGCAAAAACTAGCTCTGCTCATGCTGCATGAATTAATAAATATTCACTTAAAATGCATGTTAGCCAAAAAAGGAAAATGCAACATATAAAAGTAAAAATGCCAAAAAAATAAATAAATATGATAGCCCCAAATTGCACTTAAGTCGGATTTAAAAATGCCTTATTGTCATTTCATTAGAGAAAAATAAAACCAAGTGCATTTATTTTAAAGCAAGCACAAGCTCAATTTTCAACCTAAACATTTTCCAAAGATAGATTTAGGCTTTAAATGATAAACTAAAGTCCTGCACTCTACTCAAACTTGTATCTGCAAAATATTGGTTTATAATTTTTTCAGTGAATTGACCGCTTCTCAGGCTTGAAACTTTACTAGTAACATTTTGTACTTGCGCAAGTTTGAGTAGTGTGCAGGATTTATACTTTTTTGTTTGTTTGTTTGTTTGTTTGTTTCAAGCTTGTTTTGGACATATCACTATATTTTAAATTCTGGCTTATTATTAAATTATTTAAATTATTAAAAAAATATAGTGCCTTGTCTTTATTCACACATTTTAAATGATTAAAATGTGTAAACATGAAGAGAACTGATTAAACTACAAAAAAATGTCCAGTTGATAAAAAGCCCGGTTTGTTTGATGTCCGATGACACTTGGTTTTATGTTTTGATACCTAACACATTCAATTTAAGGGTAGCTAAAGTGTCCAAATACGTATTGTGGACATCACTAGATAGACAATGATTGTAAAGCCCTTTGGGTGTACAGCAATACACAATAAAGCGCTATATAAATACATCATTCATTCAGTGCTTGATATTTCATCCACTCAAGAAAGAAAAGAAAACTATATGGGTACACATGGGTAACAACGGTAACATTGGTCATTTAATTATAGATATGCCAATTATGTCATGCATTTTTGATTATTCATCTGAGAGGAACTGGACTTGGTATGATTTGACGTAGCTGCTGTCCCATATGTAGAGATGTTTGTCTCTGGGATTGTATGAGATCATGGACAGAACCCCTCCAGGTGCCCTCAGATCTAAACTGACACTAACAGGCTTCTCTTTCAGGAGGTCGAAGGCGTACGTTACCTTTGTGTCTTTAGTATCCATGACGTAGAGGATCCCGCAGGCGATAAACGCATTACCGGCCTTGGTCCTGGGATAGGTGGCATTGATGTATGCAGTGACGAAGAATGTTTTCTCATCCAGTCGCGCCACCATTATGTTTTCATCAATGTTGGAGGCAAATATGATCCACATACCATTCTCATCTGTTGCCAATTTGAAATATGTCTTTGAGTTCTCAAGGAGGTAGGACTTATTGTGATAGAAAGCGTTTTCAATGGTCAGCATGTGTAAGATCTTCGTCTGGAGGTCAAACCTGGGAATATTGGAGAATTTACAACGTGTTATAAGAACATCTTACAAATTAACTCAAGAAAAGGCTTTCTGCTGTTCCAAATCTGTGACTTCCATTATTCCATGGAACACAATAGGTGAGGTTTAGCTGAAACATGCCATGTTTGAATTAAATCGTGAATTATATTTGAGAACTATGGCAGCCATTGAGTGTCAAAGATTCAGCCGAAAGTTAATTGGTTGCTCACACGTGTGAATTGTACAACTACATTTTAGGCTGAACTATCACTAAGAAAAGTAATAGGGCAATTTTATTATAATTTTTTTAAATATGTTAGTAATGAGTAAGACAATAAGAATAGTGATTAAAACTCATTTAGTATTTTTTAACTTGCATTTTATATTACGCACATTTTTAGAACGAACTATCCCTAAGAAAAGTATTAGATCAATGTTTTTATATATATATAAATTAGTAGTTATTAATGCGTCATACAAAAATATGTTATAAAATATAATTTTTGTGTTTGCAACATTTTATATTTACATTCTTTTTAAATGCAGCGATTAAATATTGAGTAATTAATAAATAGTTATAAGCAATTAAGTAAATAATTCAATTTTTTATTGTACATAAAGTTTGGTCACACTTTATTTTAGAAAAAGTAAAAAGCCGTGGCTTGTATTAAAGATACAAGGTCATTTTTTGTACCTTATTTACCCCAAGATAGAGACATATTAGTGCTTCAAATGTGTTTTGTAGGGTTTTCCTGTTACAGTGCAATTATACAATTAAGTACTGAGTAATTGTTATTAACATGTACTTAGTGTTTGGTTTAGGTTTAGTTGGATGCAAATATGCATAATGTAATGTTATTACAATAATAAGTACAGGTAACGTAAAAAAAGACACAAAAATTGTTACCAAAACTTATAAAAGTCTGTCCATTTATTAAACTGTTAGGCCTACAGTAAACTACAGTACATTTTAAACATGTTTAAAATTGGGTTACACTTTACGTTAAGGTCTCCTTGTTAACAGTGTAATTATACAATTACTTACTGAGTAATATTAATTAACTGCATGTACTTATATATGGTTAGGGTTTGGCTTACAATGTGTAACAGGGACACCTTAAAATAAAGTGTTACCTTAAATTGTTTTAAATGGTATCTATTCGATCAATTGATTGATAATTGGTTTCTTCATTTTAGTAAGTGGCACTCCTAATCCTCATATGTTTGGAGTCACATGATGACAGAATTGTCCTTTTTGGCTCAATTTCATGACTTATAATTATGGTATTATCAAGGAGATCTGTCTTCAGTCATACTTAGCAATACTGGAAGTCCCAGCGATGTGGTAGAATATGGAGCCGTTATGAACAGCATGGCCGCAACCTTGGAAAAATTTCCGGACATCAATGGACTCACTGCTGCTGTTCTGGAGCGCTGCGATACTGTTGTACTCCTTTATGATACGTCCTAATACATTTGTGAACATGGGGGAAATCAAGCAATATTCCAGGTTCAATACAAGATATGTTCTAACAGCATTTAGTCAAATACCAAAGATTAAACATTTTGATTACATTTAACGCTTGCAGATGTAGCCTACGTAGAGTTTAAATGCAGGGGTCATGTGCTGTATTGATGAATGTTCTCTCTTCAGTACCTGAGAAATGTTCTGCCACCCAGATCTTCTCACTGTCGTGAGCAGCAGTGTCCATCATCCATGCTCCAAACGTGCTGCTCATTTTCATCAGATTTCTGGGGTTCTGCACTGACTTTATGACACAGTCTGCCAAACACAAGCACACAGTTAGAGGTAAAGCTTAGAAAAGCTGTAGTTAAATGTATAATTGCTTATAATTTGCTCTTGTTGGTACCGTTTAGCTTCCATGATACTATTTTCTGGCTGATGGTGTCATCATTTGGGACTGAATTAAGGTGACCTGATGATAAACAAGTAGATTACATATATCATATTACATGTTATGATGTGTCTTACAGGGAGAAGGTCACTATACTACAGTTTCGGATGTTCATGTCATATTTTGCAACAAAATCAAAAAGGGGGGGGGGGGGAGCAAAATTAAATATTATTGTAACTAATGCAGTGTGTCTATACATTGATTGTTTAGTAATTATCATTATTACAAATGGTAATTCTCATTTCTGTGATAAAAAATATACTTTTAATGTATTACAGTTTTTAAAAACCTAATACAATAATTAGTTGTATGTAGTTTACATACAGTTATATATTTTCATAATTTATTAAATGATTTTAATAAAGAAAATAGTTTTCTTTTGTTTGGTTTTGATCATGAGAGGGATTCTGAGGTAATGTTGAAATATGCACATGCACAATTTATAATTTAAGCCATTCAACTTACCTGCAGACTCCTTCCCCATCTGGAGATGTGCTCTGTGGCTCCTGTGTCTTGGTGGCCCTTGAGGCCCGGGGGGGCCAGGTGGACCAGGGAGGCCAGGGGGTCCCATTGGACCAGGTGGACCTGCAGATTAAAGCAGAAGGAATATGGCCATCACTCATTTATCATGCCAACATTATTGTGATCCGCGGAGGTCCAAGATCCATATAAATGGCAGGATTGTACCTTCTCACACAAAAAAAGAAAGAAAATGGAAAAAAATAACATTGTAAAAAAAATGTGTTCTCAACAATTTTATTATACAGTAACCAACAATGCAGTGCTTCTTATTTTGTGAATATAAATTGTCTTTACCCTCTACAATGACATCATTTGAAGGTTCGCCCTGTTCTCCGGGGGGTCCTGGGGGTCCAGGATACCCTTGCTCTCCTCTCTCACCAGGCCTCACCCTTCTCAGCTGGAGGACCTGCACACAGGTAAAAACAAAATCATTTATTCATGACTTCCTGCAGCACAGTTCTCAAATCATTCAGAATCATTTATTACATCATTACAGTCATGTAATAAATGTTACGGTTATGCTTTATTTTAGTTGATATTAAAGTGCCCCTATTATGGGTTATGAAAGGTTCATATTTTGGATTTGAGAGTCTCCAACAACAGGTTGACATGCATGCAAGGTCAAAAAACACTTTCATTGTCTTATATGCATTTATTTTGACCTTATTTGCTCAACGACTTCCAAATGATTCGTTCAGTGATTAATTTTTCCAAACCCCTCCTTTGCGTGACGCTAATCTGCGGTGATTGGTCTGATTGGTCTCATTCCATTTCACTGTTCATGTGGCTCAGTGGTTAGAGCATTGCGTTAGCAGCGCAAAGGTTGTGGGTTCGATTCCCAGGGAACACACATACTGACAATACAAATGTATAGCCTGAATGCACTGTAAGTCGCTTTGGATAAAAGCGTCTGTTAAATGCATAAATGTAAATCATGCCTGTAATACCTGATAAAGGAGTATTTGTGAACGCTGTGTTGCTTTGCGTACAGCCGTTCCGGGAAAACTATTTAGCTATTTTACCGCTCCAAAAGTGACACCTAGTGGCCAAGAATGAATTTGCATTTGACCAACGTGAAAATCGACTGATGGTCAAGTTTCCCCAGGTCTGCATAACAAGTAAGGGGGCAATATGCTAATGTATCATGTTGACGTCAACATGAAACAGCTTGGGATTCTTTTTAAAAACGACTCGTTTCAATGATTCAGAGTCGACTCTTTCTTTTGAGAGACAATCACTTTATACACAGTGCACTTTCAGATTCAAAACTTTGCAGGATGTTTTCATTGACTTAGAGCTGTGTTACACACTGCATGAAAGGTCGTTTTCAAAAATCCATAATAGGGGCACTTTAATTGCATGTACTAACTAGGCCTATAGGGTTAAGATTAGGGTTTGGTTTAGGGTTGGTTACTTGTAATATTTAATTGTCCTCTACTACTAATAAAATACTATTATTGCTATAGTAAGTACATGTAACTTGTAACTACATCTTAAAATATAGTGTTACTAAAACTTTAAGTTAATATATTGATATATTTTCTGAACTAAAGTGAGTGTGGCTGATTGCTAGGGCGTTCTGGGTGGTTGTTGGTTCTAAACCACGTGTAACATCTAGCTAGCCAGGTAAATTGTGAATTCTGAAGCATAAACTGCCAATAAATAAGCACTTGCTTGTGGAACTTAAAGTATGGAATCATCATAAAACGTATTCAAATGTTTTCCGGTAATTTCTCCACCACGGTACAAAGAATTTCATTCAGTTTCAATATAATTGATTTGCTGAATGGCACTTCTAGAATGCCTGTAGGCTCTTGTGCTCTCAGAACAGAGCAGTCAGTCAGCTGTTATCATGAGTTCTGCTTTATTCAGTGGGAGATCTCAGAGTCTCTCTGAATCCTGCTGTGTGACTGAAGAGGGATAAAATTCCCCTCTCCTTTTCCTGAGTGGATGATAAAAACTATAGAAAGCAGCCAAATTTCCGGGAGGTTTGAAAGGAAGACATTTTCTTTTAGAGGATCTTTTTGACTATATTCATTCATGTGCATGATGGATGGATTTTCCATGTTCTTTTGAGTATACAGTAGCTGACCTCTTTTTCCTCTTTTTCCATGTGCTCCAGGCTCTCCTGGCAACCCTGGAAATCCATCTGTTCCGTTATACCCCGGCATTCCCTCCACACCCGGCAAGCCTGGAATTCCATAAAGTAAGATTATGTGAGTAACACATTATTTTAAATGCTACAACGAAAATTATTGTAGAAATACATTTCACAATTAAATACAAAGAAATGGCAAGTAACAGATTTAATTAAACGTAAAGTAAAAAGTGCTAATATTTTAAATAGTTTGTTTCTTGCACTGTCATACTGTATTTCACTGCACAATCAGAAGAAGAAAAAATAACTCCTATAATAAGGATGACTGCAAAAAAAAAAAACTAAAATAGTTAATTTCCTACCTGGAATTCCCGGTGGTCCTGGTGGCCCTGTGAAAGCCAAAAGCACACCAAACTGTAAACTTGGAGACAACAGATTCAGTGAAAATAAAAATGACCCATACTCACCGGCCAGACAGACTCCTTTAGTACTGTTGCAAATGTCCAGAAGAACTTTAACCTGAAACATATATTGGACTCAAGTTTTTGCAGGTCTGTGTTGAAGAATATTCTAGAAGAATCCAATTATGTAACTACTGGAGCAAAACTAAAAACACATTTAAAGGAGCAAAAATCATTTACTTTTAATTTATGAAAAGAATAATTATCTACAGATAACACATACATCTTTTTTTTCATTACACCCTTAGAAAGTAAAACAATGTACTGTGTTAATGTAAAGGAATTTCCCATATTGATTTTTCGCAGGTGTTTTATCCATATTCTGAATTAAGCATTTAATTATGTTATATGTTAGGATTAGAAATGTCTATAAACTTATAATGTTGAGTTGACAGGCATTTCTACAAAAATGTATAACAGACTATTTGTTTGTTTGTTTTTTGTTTTTTACAGTGTATTATAAAATGTAAAATATCATTGTACAGTATATACTATATAAGAAACATTTAATTTATAAAAACTTTTCCATCTATCAGGAGATTCAGACATATTACAGTTACAACTTGATAAAATAAAGAACCTTACAAAAATGCTTTACTGTTAAGTATGTAAACGCTTTGTATAGCTTAACTTAGCAATCATCAGAGTTTGACTTTGTGTTTTTTATCTATTTATTTTCCTCCTCTAAACATATAGGGAAATCAGTCTGGGATAAATAGACTAAAGTTGACACTTTCCACATTTTATCCACAGTTTGCTTATGATCTCCATAAATCAATCATGTCAGGATAAGTTTCTTACTGGCACCATAGAGTAGGTCATCATCATCATCATTCCATCCTGCTCTTCTGTTTTGTGCTGGTAAACTGGCCCATGCGTCTGCGGATACTGATACTGGAAATCTCCCAAGACTTCCTCTCCCACACTCCCCTCATGCTCCTCAAAAGGTCGTGTCCCTCGATGCTGCCGGCTGCGTTTGTTTCTGGAGTATTGGTCCTCCGCCTCATCTTCATTCACCTGCGTCATGAACTCCACCACAGAGCTCTGAGAAATCTCCACCATCTGCCTCTCCACCTCAGTCAGATGAGCCCACAGCTCTCTCTGCTGAACCAGGAGCAGAACCAGGCCGCCACAGTTTATTACCGTCAGTACGCATACGATGTACAAGATCCAACGCACCTGCGAGGACAACCGGCCACCACACTGCCTAAAGCCTCCGGTTCTTCTCAACTCAGCCAATGGATCCAGCATTCTGACTTCAATTCAGAAATACAAAAAAAGTTTTCAAAAACTGCAACGCACAACTAATAATTCAACACTTTCAAAAAGTAAGCTGAATAATAAGAGTCTGAAATATTCCCCTAAAAAGGGACAGTCTCTGGATGCGAGAAGACAATTGCAGTCCTTGTTTCGAGTCGGGTTTGTGTGCGACTGAGGGCTTCTCGGCTTTGTGCCGTCCTGATGCGCTGGAGAAGAACCCCCCACTTGTGCAGTCACCTGATTTATATGCAGTAGAGTCCATTCTTCAGCATGACTGTGGGTTGACCAGCATAATCCACATCGACACCAACAGCCAATGATGTGGAAGAAAACTGGACACGCTGAGAGCCACTGCAAGATTTCAGTAAACGCTTCCTTAAAACAGTTCTACTAAGACTGTCTCCAAACATCTTCAAATATGTAGTGTTATGTATTTTAAACTAGACAATTCAAAGCTGTCTTGGCAAAGGTAGTGCAACTTTTAACACCAGAATGTGCACTAAACATTTTTATAGACAAAATCTATACATAGAGCCATATCTGAGACAGTACAGACAAAACAATACTGACAAAAAAACTTATTCTGCTCCAAGGTGATTTCACGAACATGTCAGAGTGAGTAAATGTCAGCAGCTAAAGGAGCCAAGACCCTTAAGGGAACTCAGGCTGGTTGTGGAGTTTAAGGCCTGATATGTGATTCTTATAGTGCCCATATCACGCAGCATGACCCACTTCTGTAGGTTTAATTCAGGTTTTGATCTGATATCAGTTAGCACCTCGCTCTCATTTAGACTATCTTCGCTTTCTGTGCTTATATAATGAATGTATCTGCACTCACTACAATTGGAAATGGCATGCCCTGCCAGTATTGTTTGTACAGTAATAATTAAAGAAGAAAATAATGATATAGTTTTTTTAGTGCACAGCCAGATTGTTTGTGTATTTAAAAAGATGAATTTCCTCTGATAAATGAAGAGCTGCTGTATGAAGATGTGAAGTCTGTTGTGTTTTGTGGTCCTCTGCCCTGCAGCTGTAGGTCATTGCCAAATAAAACATACAAGTTGAGCTACAAGCTCCATGGTTGGGTTTGTGTGGTCACGCAAGCAAGGAACAAGGTATCAGACCTGAACAGTGTACTACTGACTGAGTATATGCTTATGCTGAGAGGAGTGAGTAGGTCATATCAGTTCATTCAGGTTTTTCTGTCATTTCTTTAAGTAGTTAGTTGGGTTCAACTTCACTGGCAAACAAGGTGCTAGTTGCCAGAAGTCTGGCTTGTAAGATTAATTGGAATCAACTTTAAATTTGTTTTTAGGTCAGTTTTTTTTAGGTCCGCCAGGTTCTAAAACAATATAAAATGGCTAATTAATAGTTCTAATGATTAGGATGTGATAATAATTATTTGATTGTCAACTGTTCATTAAATTAGCTCAAACCCTTTAAAGAGGTTTTACTATATTTGAGGAAATTAGTATCAGCATTTGAGGTGACACATGTGTTTAGATAATTAGAACCAATTAAAACCAATCAGCTTTTGTTCGAAGTAAATTAAATGATGCATCAGAATACTTAAAATGATAAAATAAGACATTTTACTTTACATAAAAGCAACAATGTTACATAATAATTGTATTATATTGGGAGATATAGAATATTGTAACAGGCTTGTTAAAAGTAATGTTCCAACCCCAGTTAGTACAGCTACTGTATAGTCACCAGGCTTTGGTAGAGAAGTCTGGCTTGAAAAACTAATTGACTTTATTTTTAAACATGTTCAAAGCAAAAAAATAAAATAAAGTATAAAAGTTACACTTTGAGCTGCTTATATTCCTGCTAAAGTATGGAGTATGGAGTCAACTACACAACCAGCCAAGGATGCATTTCAATTACCATGTCATTAAATGTGAACTAACTTTTCAGGATCTTAAATAAAGAGGATGTTCCTTTAGAGTAATACATTTGTATTAGAGATTTAAGAAATGTGCAAATTTCATGGGGGACATGTAAATCTAGATGGTTCCATTGTTCTGAAATGTTCTACTGATGTCAACAGTGGTACCATCAAGACAGATTGTAGTCTGTTCAACTTTTTAAAGGTGTAGTAAAAAAAAGATTTGTATTCCCATTTAATTGGAATTAATTAGAAGGAAATATGCAATCTACTATGTTGAAAATACGATCTAAAGCTGTATTTTATCTGTATAATAATAAAAGCCAATTTCAAGTTTCATAGTAATATCACCTAAAGAGAGTATGTGCAAAAGTATTTACAAAGGGCCTAAAACGGAACCTTGTGGAACACCAACATTTACCTGCAATGGAATGGCCTACACAAATAGACATAAAAAAATCACATTTATAGGAAAAACAAGAGCCTACATAAGAAAATCCAAAGGGGTGACATATTAATTATTAAACAGTGCAACAAAAAAGATACTTGCTATGTATGCAAGATATTTATAAAACAGGCTCTCAGACCTCAGAGAGGTCAGTTGAGTGGACATTGGACTGTGTTCAGTAAAGGGAAGTGGTTTGGCTTCTCCCCCGTGCGTTGTCTGAAACATTGCTGTTATTATCTGTGATTTGGCACTCCTCATGAGAAACCCAAAACAAACGTCCACTCTCAACAGCCGCACGGCTAACATTGCTTTCACTGAGCTGAACACACAATCATAGAGATCAACGCACACTTTCCCCAGGATGGAGGTGTTGGTGATAGACTTCCAAAGTAATTAAGTGTATGAACAATAAAAATGACATAATCGTGAAAAATGAAACTGTACTTATTGCGTTTTGCAAACAATATTTATCACAAAATGCAGTAAAACACAATATAAGCACTGTCTTTGTAAGAAAGCACAAGCAAGAAACATAAATGTAAATGATCTATAAATTTATGGTTGACAGTACTCACAATTATTTTCCTTGTGGCTTCCTACCCACAGTTTTGTTACAGGGGACAAACAACTTATTTGATGAATTGCGAAACTCAAGAACCACAAAGGCCGTATTGAAGTGACGACATATTTAAGTGACGTGTCTTTCAATGTGCAGAGGGACACTTTGTTCTCCAATGAATTAAAGATTACTTGTTTCTTTCCGAGAAAGACATTCCAGCCACAAATACATAGTGTGTGATGTTGCTGCATGTCCAAAAGGTCGACTCCTTCATGAGAAGCTCATTATTAAGACCACCCTGAAATGTTGACATCCAAGAAAATTCCCCCTTACACCTCCATGTTGTCACATAACTCAATATACCACACAAGTAAAATAAATTAATAAACATCAGTCATAAATGAGTAATTAAATGAGCAGAAATATGTTGTTAATATTTCTTTTTTAAGTTATAGGTGGAAAAAATTGCAGATCACAAATCGCATATCCCAGAAATGTGAGAATTACTTTACTTTACTTTTTACTTTTAGTAATTTAGCTAACTTAGCAGAATTAATTTATTTAACTCATAATTTGTTTACTCAGAACACTCTAGCAGGCACTTAAACATGCTATACATGCTAAAATCACCTGTCTGTCACCTGTTTTGCATGGGTGAAAGCCGCTCACTTTTTTTCCTCCATACAGTTATGTAGGTTAATTGGTAATGGTTTCTTATTTATGGCACTGTAACTTATACAGTAACGTCATGCACGTCCTGATTTTGCTGAGTTAGATGGGTTCCTGGGTCAACATATATTGACCCTAAACCTAACCTTAATCATGAGTAATCCCTAAAATCAGAGGAAATGATAGATGAATGACACTGATGTACAAGCAACAAACTCTGATTGTAAGCCTAAACTTCACAAAAATGATAAACTTGTTCTTCAAATCTGATTGGTTAATAACAATGTTGTTCCAGGGTCAACAAAATGTTGACCCAGGAACATGTCGTACTTGGTAAAATCAGGTTCTGCGTAACATTACAGCTTCAGTCCCCCTGGAGTAACCTGAAGTTAAGTGTTGCAGTGTAATCCAGCTACATCTAGTTAAGTCCTCAGGGTTTTAACCATTAAGCTGCTTACATAAAATATTAACCTGCATTTAATTTGTCTACATCATAGAACAGAGTTAATACAGCAGATGGGTCAAGGTTACATCTGTATGTATTTGTAATGAGATGTTCAAAGTCAGAGAACGAATGTGTCAAATGAAGGTATCACACACATTCACCTATTGGCACATGAACTATGAAGGATCCTCCCTTTACACAGAAAATGGCAGAATGCTGCATGCATCTGCTCTGACTGCACTCAAAGATGTCAGCTTATTTCCATAAATTCTTTGGTGAGGAAAGTGGGCGTTCAGTGAATTCACAATGTCTCTGAATCTGATAGACACACAACGAGGGCAAACTGAAGACACAATATGACTTTTGTGTTCATTGTAACAATTTATTTTTGTTTTAAATTGAATGGTGAAAACCATAAAATACCTAAATAATATTGATGCTTTAAGACTGAATAAAAAAATGAAATCAATTAATTTAATAATTAATAATGGATTTGACACAGGGGTTCTAGGGTGGTCATCCATATACGTTTTAGGTCAGACTGTCTGGTTTTGAAATACCATATCTGCACTTTATCCAGTGGTATATAATAAACAAATTAAGAATTAAGAGAATGAATAGACAAACAAATAGACATGAATAGGCTATGTTTAAATTACTATTTAGTGGCATGCATTTTTGATATATTAACTGAATATTGTTTTTTGTTTTTTCACAGTATTTTGCCAACAAAGAGTTCCAAACAAAATGTAGCAAAACATTTGCATATCCGTTTGACACAGTGGCCTTACTGAATGATTCAGCATTTTTTTTATGAATTAGGTGAGTCAGTGATTCATTGTTTATAGAGATATTTATTTATAAAGTCTGATTTGTTCTGAAAAAAATAGCCACTTTGAACAAATCTGTTGAATGAATGACTCAGTGGACTCACAGTTACTTGTCATTACCTACTGGCAGTTTTAATTTCATATTTAAAGTATTGATTAATTTTCCAACATTTCATATTTCTATATGTAACGGAGGCCAGCTAGTAGGTGCTGTGCAGTTAAACCTCACTCCCCTGATCTCAAGAGATGCACTAGCGGCTGACGCTAGTGGCTGCAGTCATTCAGCCTCCTTGTTAGCACGTCCGCCGCCCAAGCTGGAGACAAGGGTTAGAGACCCGCTCAGAGCAGGCGAATGGGACCCGTTACAATGGTGCCAGTGACCCGGATGGGAGAGAGGTTTAGGGGGGTGAGTGTAGCGGAGGCCAGCTAGTAGGTTCTGTGCAGGTAAACCTCACTACCCTGATCTCAAGAGACACACTAGCGACTGACCTTAGTGGCTGCTGCTGCCATTAGCCTCCTTATTACACTCTTAAAAATAAAGGTGCTTCAAAAGGTTCTTCACAGCGATGCCATAGAACAGGGGTTGGCAACCTTTACGGCATGACGTGCCATTTTTCATTTTTCTGGTTAACCACTGTGCCAGAATATGTACTACCCCCCCCCCCCCAAAAAAAATGTGCAAACATTAATTGAACAACAGCTATAGAGTGCGACCATACTGAACACCACTGTGTGTGAGAGAGACAAGGCCAATATATTAAAACTGTTCAGTTTAATCACCGTTCTATCTTAATTGACACACAACACTCCCACACAAAGATCGGAGATCACATTTAGAAGCTCATAAACTTCTTGTCAGTGCTGCCATGCGACTTTTATTAATCGATACTGCATCGCTACTTTATATTTCTCAGCAATGAGGGGGTAAAATTGCTCAGTATTGTTTTTGGAACTTTGAATTCTCACATCTCTCTCTCTCTCTCTCTCTCTCTCTCTAACTAAAGCTCAGCTTCATTGTTTGTGATTGAGAGATGGACACTTAGAATTCTCACATCTCTCTCATCTCTCAGCTCTCTATGCTCACTCTCTGCTCTGTTCATTTACATTTACATTAAGTAATTTAGCAAATGGACTTACCACATTTAAAGAGGCAAACAGACAGAGGAAGTGCTCGAAAAAGAAGTGCTCATTCAAGAAGTCTTCTGACTGCAATCTTCTGACTGGTCTCATAAAGATACGTACCTCTGTGCACTTTCTGTGCAACACCGTTTTTTGTACTTACTGTACTTTTCGCTGCAGTTTCAAAGAGAAATGTCCACTGAGTGGCGCTAAAACACAGGTTAAATACGTGAACCCTGGCACATTTTTATTACGTTGACATAGGTACATATTGCTGTTTGTATTACATTGCTACAGAAACGTATTGCGGTGGTTTCTAAAAGAATGCCCTCCAATGCTCTTCATACCAAATCCACTGTAAAATGTATAAATGTAATTGTGATGCAACCGTGCCATTTCAACTTCCTTATATGCAGATTTGAACTGCTTAGTTGAACCGTGATTAACGTTACACGGGATTCGAACCAGAGCTCCCAATAGGGTCTGGCTGCAGACTTGCATTTGCACGCTCAGACACTTGCGCTTCCGCGAGTGATGTCACTTGCAGTCTTTGTTATTTTTTATTTTGTTCTATTTATTGATTATTTTTTGTTTGAATCTCTCAACATTTTACAACAGTAGCCAGGTGGTGAAGACAAGAAAAAATAAACTAAAATACAATGTCACTTGCAATCGCTGCTTGCACTTTCCGCTACCTGTGACGTCACTTGCATTTGACAAGAATCGTGTGCGTTGCCAACGGAGACAAGACGCTGTGCTGGTTAAAACAATTCAAACTAATTTAATATCATAACATACAAGGTCCTGCAAGTCATCTGTAGAGGGAAAAATACAAGACCCGCAAATCCGTGGCTACAGAACAGCAGGACCTTGTATGTTATGATATTAAATTAGTTTTAATCGTTTAACCACCACAGCGTCTTGTCTCCGTTGGCAACGCACAAGATTTCGTGTCGAATGCAAGTGACATCACTCGCGGAAGTGCAAGTGCCGAGAGTGCAAGTCTGCAGCCAGACCCTTCTCAGAGCTCCTCGCCTCCAAACTACGTCTCCGTGAGCTACAGACCAAACTTACCATTTATGAAAACCCATAGATACGAGGCTGCATATGTGTGATGCTAACATTCAAAAGCATCAGTTTTCAAATCTCCCAGCATATTAATATTGTTTTGAAGTCGTAACATGATATTCTTCAAGTAATTGTGCGAAAACTACGCTTTATTTATCAAAACTCTGTAAATTTGTGTGAAAAGGAGTAAAAAGTGTCATTTTTTTTCTTTTGGAAACAACAGTAATATGTAGTCATTGGTACATATTTCGTGTCTCGCTAAAAAGTGCACCCAGGTACGTAAATGCTATGAGACCAGGTAGCAGAATTTCGTCAGAGGTGAAATTTGATCGCAACAGCCATTAATCTGCTGTCGGTGAACATGTCAAACCAGCGATCAAATCGCACAGTGTGAGCCGGGCTTTAGCCTGTCAAAAGCAGCTCTTTTCAGAGCAAGAGGTATTGTGTCATTCTCCTTTAAATGTTGCTGCGCTCTGCTGACCCCGCCCCTCTCTTCCAAGCCGCTCTCTGAGGGACTGTTTACTTTAGCTGCATTTATCAAGAAACTTGCTAACTAGCACATTATTAGGAAAGGCAGTTTGCAAAGATACATAAAAAAAAAAAAAACGTGTACTCAGTTCTTCTGTAGGTGAAGCTGGATCACGAATGATTAGCGCGAACATTTAGGTAGATCGAGGGTGCACTCCCTTCAAAACCAAACGTAATCCACTTCAGCGGCTCAGATGACGGGAGTAAATGACTACTGCTATATTCATTATTACATCCAACAAAAAAACACCTCAATCACTTAGGAGTCATTCTTGTATACATCTGCTCCAGCGGTGAAACAACTGATGACAGCTCACTCAGGGCAGGTCTGATGTAAGAACATAGACTGTAAGAAAAATGGATGCAGTGTCCGTGACGTCACCAGTCGGTTACTAAAGAGGATTTTTGAAGCTCAAATTGGGCGGAGCCGGCTGTCGCCATCTTGGCAGCGCGTCGGATAATCGAAAATGGGCAAAAAAGGCAAGAGGTGAAACCACGCTTGCCTAGCACGACAGTGGTGACGGCAGCGGCAATCCACCTGTCACTCAAGTGGCTACGCCCTTAATTATGCATAACTTTAAGGCTTAATATAATTTAAACGGATGAGTAATACAAAAAATTCACCCCCTCACAGTTGTCTTGAAGGGCAAAATTAGCTATGGGTTTGACTCCATTTTGGAGCCAGCCTCTAGCGGCCATTCAATGAATTGCAGTTTTAGTCACTTCCGTGTTGGTTACACGAGAGAGAGCTGGAGGTTGCTGCTTGGGTAAGACACCAGTGCAGTCTGTGTTTAAATGCTACTGTCAATCAAACTATAGTAGAAGGGCAACAGACGGCTCATTTGAGAAAGGGGTAAATATTTTAGTAGATTAAAAGAAAACCACTGTGTGGATTTTTATCATTATAGGGTGGTTGTGTACACACACTGCCAACACACATTTCAGTTCAAACAACTTGTAAAAATGCATGTAGCATGACCCCTTTTAAATAGCAATTAGGCATATTATAGCCTATTTCGCGCTCAAGCACACGCATAAAGCTGCTGCAAAGCACCAGCTAAATTAATGATTATGAATGCATCAGGGGGAAAGAAGACATTTTAATTATGTATTAATAAACTAGTGCTTTCTCAGTCAGTGTCGCCTGCAAAGATGAAGTTGCCGAATGCCGTGCTGACTCGCCATCTCCACAGGAATGGACGTGCCTTTAATAGAGAAATGCACCTACAGACTACATATCAGAGAAGATTTATTTATTTATTTTTTGGTTTTCAAGATTTCTGCATATTTATTTCTTATGTCTGTGAGCTGGTTCATTGTTGTGACGTGCTCCATTCACGGAGACTGCATGAGATGACAGAAAGCACATCCAAAAATAATGGGAGTAGGCCATTTTAAGTTTTTCAAGCAGAATAAAAAAGATTGCGTGGGCATGTCATACAGTAAGCGCGATAATACTCCCACACTCTTCATAAATATTTGAAATGCACTTATATAGCGATTTTATTATTTATATAAAATAATAATAGGCTAATACAAATAATAATCTGTTTCGGTCATATTTACTATGAATTGCCAAGCTCCCCCTGTCATTGATCTAGCACCTGTGTTCAAAATTATCTGGTGCGGCACCGCCCCTGAACCTACAGTGTCTTAATATTCAAACGTATTACTCTAAATTTAAGAATTTAACATTAAAGATGACATATTTGTTTGTTTTATTATCCACTTAATTTGGAAAATTGTTAGTTTGTTCGCTAAGAGAAGTAACAGTAAAAATGATTCTCAACAATCTGCATTGGTTAGGAGTTTGCCAATAACCTCTAGTATGCCTAAATCTGATGAACTTTTTTGAGCAGGAGGAGCTGTAGAAGGTCATGCCGCAGATGTCTCATATCTCCTAAAGTCTTTGATGTCTAAATGAAAAGATGATGCAGGGATGAGTCTGGCACAGCTGAAGGTTCGCGTGGCATGACAATGTTTTGGAAACTGATGCTGAAGGACACGAGGAGCGCACAAGGTTACAATGAGTTTTTATTTTGACTTTTGATTTATCCTGATCCAATCCCATGCAACCACTCACATATAAAAGTGTGTGTCTAAAGTACTGCTGCTTTAGACTTGAAGAAGCTGTCATTCTCAATCCATTCCTATGGCAGGCGAACTTCTCCAGCCCTGCGGAATGAAGCCGGTGCATCTCGGTGAGGCTGCTCTGGACCGTCTGATTCAAGGGGCCCATAACAGCTCTGACGGTGCCCAAGACAATGTGTGTGGAGCCACGGCCACACTACTGCTGCTGTTACTCTGCCTTCTGCTGGCCATCAGACACCATCGGATAGAGAAAGACCATGTGCCGGGTCGGTAGGGTTTATTTGAGATGTTGTCCTTTATTATTTAACAGAATTTACTTGATCAAATCCCTTACAAATACTCTTTTTCAACCGATGGTTGTTGGAAAGAAAAGTTTTCCTATCATGCAATGTTTTTCTTTTTATCATTTGTTAGTGACTATGCTATCTACATTTTGAGTAGATAGTATAGTCACATATTTAGAAAACAGATGGTTTAAATTTTAACTGGATAATTAAATGTTGACAGTAAAAGTAAGAGCCCCACACATGATACATTCATTATTAATGTCCTAAAAACTACATGTGTAATAACTAAGTAAAATATTGTTTAAAATAGATTCAGATTAATTATTGCTTGCTGCAATGTGTTTTATTCAGGTCCTTGTTTCTTTCTGGGTCTGGGTCCCGTTCTCTCTTACTGTCGGTTCATCTGGTCTGGGATTGGCACTGCCAGCAACTTCTACAACAGCAAATATGGAGACATTGTGCGCGTCTGGATCAACGGTGAGGAAACTCTCATCTTGAGCAGGTACGTTCTCACACACCAAACACCACTCCTTGCAAAAAAGACTTTCAACTGTAGCATACGGTACTTTTAAAAGAGTACTTATTACAGAAATAATATACTTTAAAGAAATGTGTTTAGTGCAAACTGAATGTAATGTTTACAGTTTATGTTAAATGTTTGTTATTTGCAAATAAATTAACATTTATTCTAGTTTAAATTTATATTAAATGCAGTTAAGAGTGTATACTTGAAAGTAATTTCATAAATACTTCTATTGTCTATTTGAAAAATTATTAAAATGTACTTATTACAAAGTGCATTTTTTAAAATCCCCTTATGTTAAGAAACAGTCATCAAAGTGTACTCTTCAGTTACACTTATGTGGATTTGTATTTCATTATTATATGTGATTGTGTTATTATTATTTTATTATACACTAAATGAACTCAAATGTGGCATGAATTTCTCATTCTGATGATGTGTGTGTCGCAGGTCATCTGCTGTGTATCATGTGTTGAAGAGATCTCTGTATACCTCACGCTTTGGGAGCAAACTGGGTCTGCAGTGTATTGGAATGCATGAACAAGGCATCATATTCAACTCAAATGTGGAGCTCTGGAAGAAAGTCCGCACCTTTTATGCAAAAGGTAGGCATGCTTTCAATAATACGCAAGTTATAATGTATAAACCGTGAAGAGGCTGATATAAATTGCATGACCACTTTTAATATCTCAGTGTCACAAGTATCCTTTTAATTTGTATAATATCTTTATTTTGTTTGTGTTTTTTAATGTGTGTGTGTGCAAAATGTGCGTGAGTGTGTAAGCATATGTGTGTGTGTGTGTGTGTGTTAAGCTCTAACCGGTCCAGGGCTTCAGAGAACTTTGGAGATTTGCACCACTTCCACAAACACACACCTGGATGATCTGTCTCACCTGACAGATGCTCGGGGACATGTGGATATCCTCAACTTACTGCGGTGCATTGTAGTGGACATTTCCAACAGACTGTTTCTAGGAGTCCCTCTCAAAGGTTAGTCCTAAGAAACACTTAGACTAACATACAGACACTTAAATTACTTTTAAAAATCAGTTTGATGTTTTTTTATCTAAAGCAAATTATCTAATACATTTAATCTAATAAATCTTACCAATTTTAAACAATTGAACAGTAGTATATTTTTGTATGCAATTGAACAGTGGCATTATGCAATTTTTTATAATGTGCTTAAAGGGATAGTTCACCCAAAAATGAAAATTCTGTCATTATTTACTCACCCTCATGTCGTTCCAAACCCGTAAGACCTTCGTTCATCTTTGGAACACAAATTAAGATATTTTTGATGAAATCCGAGAGCTTTCTGACCCTCCATAGACAGCAACGCAAATACCATGTTCAAGGCCCAGAAAGGTATAAGGACATTATTGGACTCTATTATTTGTGATCTCATGGTTAATTCTGCTATTTTAGTAGCTGATATACATTGAAAACTCATTATAAGTTATATGTAATTGCTGGTTTCTTGCTGTTGTGTTGTAGAGCATGATCTGCTTCAGAAGATTCATAAATATTTTGACACCTGGCAGACAGTATTAATCAAACCTGATGTGTACTTCAGACTGGACTGGCTGCACAGGAATCACAAGAGAGATGCGTGAGTTCATGAGATGGTGTTTTGGATATGTATGTACTGTAAATGCATGTACTTACCATAGTATATGAATGTGATAACATTTATAAGGAACACTTTTTCACAAATGCGGAATCCAGAGAGCTTTAAAACCCTCTTTTAGGACCAAATTGCTTTTCTTTTGTGTACATTACTAAATGCTTTGAAAAGTGTGTTTTTATGGTCTGTGTGTGTGTGTGTGTGTGTGTGTGTGTGTGTGTGTGTGTGTGTGTGTGTGTGTGTGTGTGTGTGTGTGTGTGTGTGTGTGTGTGTGTGTTTTAGTCAGGAGCTGCAGGATGCCATTGCAGCTTTAATCGAGGAGAAGAGAGTTCAGCTGGCACATGCAGAAAAACTCGAACAGCTCGACTTCACAGCAGAGCTGATATTTGCTCAGGTGAATGTGACATGCCAGAATGTCACACACACTTTTGAAACATGTATAAAAATGACTGACCTGTGTGTGTGTGTGTGTGTGTGTGTGTGTGTGTGTGTGTGTGTGTGTGTGTGTGTGTGTGTGTGTGTGTGTGTGTGTGTGTGTGTGTGTGTGTGTGTGTGTGTGTGTGTGTGTGTGTGTGTGTGTGTGTGTGTGTGTGTGTGTGTGTGTGTGTGTGTGTGTGTGTGTGTGTGTGTGTGTGTGTGTGTGTGTGTTTAGAGCCACGGGGAGTTGAGCGCTGAGAACGTCAGGCAGTGTGTGTTGGAGATGCTGATCGCGGCTCCAGACACTCTCTCTATCAGTCTGTTCTTCATGTTGCTGTTGCTCAAACAGAATCCAGATGTGGAGTTAAAAATCCTGCAGGAAATGGACACTGTCCTAGGTATGAGCAGACACACACAATTCAGTCATCATTCTTTAAAGGAATTATTTCCTCATCCTTGTGTCATTTCCAACCTGTATTACACAAAAAGAAAAATGTTGAATAATCTTTTCATAAATCTTTTGCATTTACTAAAAGACTCCAAAAGAAAGTACTTCATGGCGTTCTATCAGAGTTTGATTAAACACTGATAGAATTTTCAGTTTTGGATGAATTCAGTTTTGATTGTGCAGTCAGTATGTGTTTGATCCAGATGTTTCTCTGGTTATTTGAACATCATGTTGTGATTGTGTTTTGTAGCAGGTAGGAGCCTGCAGCACTCACATCTGTCCAGGTTACACATTCTGGAGAGTTTTATCAATGAGTCGCTCCGGTTCCATCCGGTCGTGGATTTCACCATGCGGCGGGCGCTGGATGATGATGTCATCGAGGGCTACAAAGTGAAGAAAGGAACAAACATCATACTGAACGTGGGTCGAATGCACAGATCCGAATTCTTCCCCAAACCAAATCAGTTCAGTCTGGACAACTTCAAGAAAAATGTGAGTCTTTATTATAAAATATGTTTCTTGCCTTATATGCCTTCAGTGCCATTATAATCATTGTCCATAAAAAAACTATTAGTCATCACTCAAATAAAAAAATATATTCATTATTAATAAGTTAGAATAACTAACATTAATTAGTTAATAATTAATGTTATAATTTTAGAGGAAGAATCATTTTAATTGTATTATTTTAAAATCAATTTTATATTATTATTTGTATATTTTTTATGATTTTATTTATATTTCATTTAATGGGTCTTTCGGTGCCCTTATAAACATTTACCATGGTAAAATCATCACTCAAAAAAAAAAAACCCTCTGATTCTGAAACTTTTGGAGGAAGGAAAATAACTTCCCTGTGTTATTTTTTTTATAATTGTAATATTATATTTTGTATGATTTTAACACTTTAATTTAATTCATAATCTGTTTACCTTTGATATTCTTTGATATTATTCTTTGATCTTATTTTAAAATAGAAAACTTACAAATATATAATCCAGCAATCAATGAACATTGACTTTCTAACCTATAATTGCATTATTGCATTACATATAATTTTGATATATTTACAGCAGTTTTATAATATCTAACAAATTAATGTTAATGCTTACAACAATGCACTGTGATTTTTTCCCGATGATTTTGTCATGTTAATTCTTTGTAACTAAACAACATTGTTATAACACATATCCCTTTTTTAAACTAGCCAGTATTAGATTTATTATTAATGTTAATTTTAATACTATAATTTGAATTTCCTTCAAAAGTGTAAATAATTTTCACAATCCTTTGTAACAGTATTTTTATTCATTTGTAGTATTTTATTAATATAAATTATAAATATTTGTATATCATATATACAGGATAAATATTTAATAAATCCAAATAGCATGTTTTGTGTCCATGGCAACATCACCATTGTAATATCTTTCTCTGTCTCTCGTTCAAGGTGCCGAGTCGTTTCTTTCAGCCGTTCGGATCAGGCCCGCGGTCGTGTGTGGGGAAGCACATTGCTATGGTGATGATGAAGTCTATTCTTGTGACACTGTTGTCTCGTTTCTCTGTGTGTCCTGTGAAGGGCTGTACTTTAGACAGCATCCCACAAACCAACAACCTTTCACAGCAGCCGGTGGAGGAGCCCTCGAGCCTCAGTGTGCAGCTCATCCTCAGAAACGCTCTCTGACATTATTACCATGTATTTATCTACTGCTTTAGTCAGTTCTTTCAATATTTGTGTTTCAATTTGTATGTAATTCAGTGTGAACGTAACTGTTGTTATAATATCGTGGCTTTCTGTGGATTCTGTTTTTTTACTGTTTATAAAAGTTAATAAAAGTATTCTTAAACGGTATAACACTAATTCATTCTTTTTTAAATAACTAAATAAATAAATACAATTCATTACTAAATAAAATGAGTAATGACATTTTTAACAATTTAAAAATACAAAAATGTCAAATGTTCTTTTAAAAAGTGGAAAGCAAAAGCAAAATATACATAAATAAACATACACAAATGTACATATTAAAGCAATTGAAAAATAAATATAAAATGCATATTAAACAAATATAAAAATGTCAGTGTTTTGCTGGGTAGATTACTTACAAATTACTGTAATTTGAATTACTGAAATTATCTTTACTGATTCCAGATTACATGACAAAAATTGTTGTCAGTAACGTAATCCGTTACATTACACATTTTAGGTAATATAATCAGATTACTTTTAGATTACGTTTGATTTGACTTGTTTATCACATTGATTTAAATAGCATTATCTTGTACCACAATGGTGTAAATAATGCAAAGAGTAAGGCAACTTGCTCCATTCATTGTAATTTACAACATGATGTGCATTAAACATTATATTACGTCAACGTTTCCCAAACTAGGGTTCGTAAAGGAACTGCAGGGGGGTTGTGAGTTTAATGAAAAGCTGACAATTAATTAAATAATAAACATTTTTTATGAAAATAAATCATTTTAAACCAAACTCCCTTTCGAGGAAAGTCTCTTCACTCAGCGGCCATATTTGCAACGCCTCCGGGCAGCTCGTACAAGTCCTATCTTAATGAATGGAGGAATCCTGAAATCTCAAAAACTGCTCGCTGAACACAATTAAATTACATATGTCAAATCAGCAACAAATATCTGAAATTAATTGATGAATGTTGTTTTCATGCTCAAATAGCATTTAAAAAGCTTATTTTTCAGGCTAGAAGCAAAGCAATGTTAAACATGTGCATTTTCTGGTCTAGTCGGGTTTCTGTGGGAAATTTGGCTCTTTCATTTAGAAGGTGGGACTATTCCTCCATATTGCACGCTGCAGTTTATCCCATTCATAAGTATACGAGTCTTTATATTTCTATAGTCTTTTGTTTTATATAAAACACTTATTAAAAAAGATTCAATATTTGTATTTACCTGCATGCCATGTGATCTCAAAGAAAGAAAGAACATGCCTTCTTAAATGCAAATATATTTTGAATAAATGGAAAAATTTTGGAATGCCTGAAATCTAATGAATCAAAAACTGCTCGCTGCAATTAAATTGCATATGTCAAATCAGCAACAAAATCTGAAATTAATTGCTCATGAATGTTGTTTTCATGCTCAAATAGTTTAAAAAGCTTATTTTTCAGATAGACCAAATGCCCAGATTGCTTATACAGCACATGTGATGTCTATGTGTGAAATTTGGCTCGTTCTTAAACTGGACTATTCCTCCATATGCATTTTTGTAAATCCACACCTGACTAGTATGACTCTTTATATCTTTGTGTGAATGTCCACAAAACTGGACTATATATAATATATAAAGCAAATATATTTGGTGAATAAGGTTTAGATGAAAAAAAGTTTTGGAAATATGTATATATGTGCATTTGAATTAATAACACGGGGTTAAAAAACCTTTAGAAAGGACAATTTAAAGGATGAAAAAGATCAATTAGAGAGAATCAATGAATTATGAATAATTGTGGTTCCTAATTGTTTTACTGTTTGTTTAAAAAAAATCCACATAAAAGTAGCTCAAAATTTTAAATAAAGACTCAAAATATTTATTTTAAGATGTCTGTTTTATATCTCGTAATAAAATATATGTAACATTTATGTATGCTGATAATTGTAAAATAAATAATCTAAACAGCACTTCACTGCTAGAACAAAACAGTCCTTGTGTTGCTTTATAGGAAAGGGAGTTTTCCCATTACTTGATAAATTATCAAAAGTGTAGTGTATGTGTTTAGTTATATGATTAATCACTTCCAGCATGTCGGTCATAAAGTAAGTTTCATCAGCAGAGGGCAGTGTTACACAATGTTAGGACAGTGTGGGCACTGCATGTAAATAAATGAATTAACTTCACAAATGTTTTAATTGAAATGATTGAGAATTCATAGCTGTCGAGTTTTAAATTAGTTAATTGAACTTGTTGAAAACTAGTTGGACTCAACAGATGTTCAGCGGACCCCATTTGTACAGCTCCTGTGTGTAACTGGCAGACAGCATACGGTTCTCAGGGTCCATTAGCTTTCAGGGGCCATTTATTCCATATGGGGCCCATAAAGCCACCAGCCAACACATAGAGACCATGAACACACACATACACAAACACACACCACTTAATAGGCCATGAGCATATATAAACAGTCAAGATTACTTGGCAACGTACTTGGTAGATTAAAGTACTCTGCATGCATATTGAATGATTTCTAAATTACATTTGCATTGGTTGTTTTGATGT
The DNA here is from genome assembly GCA_027422405.1 of Ptychobarbus kaznakovi. Taxonomy (NCBI): domain Eukaryota; kingdom Metazoa; phylum Chordata; class Actinopteri; order Cypriniformes; family Cyprinidae; genus Ptychobarbus; species Ptychobarbus kaznakovi. The sequence goes on from CM049809.1 coordinate 23,424,591, forward strand.
ATTATTATCATAATCAGGCTGTCTAAAGCAGAGCATTCAGACAGACCGGATCCCTTATTGTTTTCTTTAAAAATCAGTGGCCAACCCTTAGATGAAGAGGGGAAATGAATATGACGCATGTCTCGTTATTGCCGTGGTAACCTGCACAGCTGTGTTAGTGGCAACCAGATGACACTGTAGACAAATACACATTGTTACACTCAAACAAAACACACACCTGCCTGATCCAGAGATCTCCATGTCAATGCTCTCTAAACAGGAAACAGGCAAACGCTTATCACCAAACACATTGAGACAGTCATGCCTTCAGAGCGCTGAGAAACTGAATAAAAGAAGAAGAGCTACAGCTAAAATGAATAAAGACCGAGAGAGTGAAATTTGGCCACTTCCATGACAATTCTCTAATTATTAACAGGAATAAAGAAGTGAAACATCTGTTAAATAAACGGTCCTCCCAAAATTAAAATGCTTCAAACATTACATTCTTTCTTCAGAGGAACAGAAAATAAAAGAGTGCAAAAATATTCACGCTGCTCCTTCCCATACACTGAAAATGAATGTAGATGTCTTTTTCATTTTAGTATTTTAAAAATGTATTAATTTAGTTATTTGAAAATATGATTAAGATGTGTACACTCACATGTATTTGATGCGCAAGGTTATTACTTTGCATTCTGAATCATTCAATTTGAACTTGAAAATGATGTGAAGGCTTTTCAAAACCAAATAAAACTAGCATGAATGCAGAGTACATTTCTAAGTAATCCTGCATTTATAGTTCATTTTTCATTATCTTGAGCTGTCTAACTTCTCAGTGACCCACATGTCAAATATCTATAACCATAGTTTCCTTTGCTAATTCAAGGTAAACTATGATAAATGGATGTCTTAAGCAGCCTGAAAGAAAAGCTGTTTAGCTTCTGTTTAAATATGTGGTAAATCCCACAATGAGATGAAATCTACAGATGTCCATCTAGACTGCTGTTCTCTCAGATGACCTTTGCCAGGCCAGATCAGTTTCACACTCAAACACAGCAAATAGATTTTCACAAGATAGAAACTAAATGATCTGGTTTAACAGGAAGAAATATTCAGATAAAAATAAATCTGCCTTGCAAAGCACCAAACACCAGGAAACAGTACTGCCATGATCAACAAAATATGACAGGTGTTCTGGGTGGTGGCTAACTAATTGCAATAGCTATTATAATCCCTAGTAAAATACCCCAGTAAAGTAGCCTTTAACTTCCATGTCTGTCATTAGAGATGATCATATAATGACCTGAGAACCATTTCCACCAACAATATTAATCTCAGCTGTGCCAGATTCGCAAACGAAATTGCTCATGTGACCATACGCGCTGATTTTGTTTGCAGCAGTTTCGCATCGAAAACTCTGAAATTCCATATTTAAATGTCTTTATCGATTGTTTGTTGACAAAAAAGCAAATTGCACATGCAGCTTGTGAATGACTCTGTAGCCTACGGAAGGTAACATGTTTTATATCCATATACAGACCATAGCAGGATCAAAATAAGATCAAAATACAAGGCCTGTGCCTCAGTATTGATGAAAGCCCTGGCTGTATTTTTGTCATTGAGTATATTTTATGGGAGAAAGCATAGATGTTTAGTGCTTTTTACCAGTGTTTACCAATTTTGTCAATACCAACAACTACCCATTTTGGATGTCTCACTTATCTGACCCATTTATTTTAGGTCTTGGAGTCTCTAACCAGCTGATCAGGTGTGTTTAAAGGGATCCCCAGGTATTAAGACATGTATAGCTTAATATAACGTAAACGATGTTTGCTATTTAAATATGTAGTAGAAAACCCTACATTTTTTTTAAAACGCACCATTATTTTATCTGCACAGTCCATTCTGTGTCGATGACGTCAAATGGTTGCACTCAGTGAGCTACTGGTGCTTATTTCTATAGCCTTTGGCTTTTTACCGAAACACAACTTAGAATACACAACTCAGAAAATAAAATACTGATACGATACCACATTGTGTGGCTTTTGGTTGTAATTTTCAGTCAAAGGGCAACAAGAGAAGCAATGTAAGACTTTCCTAGCGATAAGAAGAGGAGAAAAGAATTGGAAGATGCCTGTGGATGAATAAAACTAGCTAAAGACTAGTTGTGTTCCTGTGTGGCTCAGTGGTAGAGCATTGCGTCAGTTGCGCAAAAGGTTGTGGGTTCGATTCCCAGGGAACACATGTACTAATGAAAATGTATAACCTGAATGCAATTGTAAGTCGCTTTGGATAAAAGCGTCTGCTAAATGTAAAGACCCGCTTCTTTTTCTCTCCACTTTAGCCGTGATGCCTTTGATTCTTTTAGTAGACCACAGCTACTGAAAGCGCTTACAAACGGCTGAGACAAGAAACGTTAAATGCCATCTGTTAGGATGAAAATGCAGCGGCCGCTAGAGGAGTTTCTCAGCTTGGATCTTCTCGATATCAGAGGCGTTTAGACTCCTTGTGGGGAAAAAAGAATCCATGGTACAGCATTTGGTTTAAGCCTATACTTATATCGATCGCCACCTGTAAGCTCTTTCGGTAGCTGTGGTCATCATATCAGTATTTTATTTTCCCAGTTGTCTATTCCGAGTTGTATCGTGGTAAAAATAGCAACAGGTAGCGCTCTAGCTCACCGAGTGCAACCATTTTGAGTCATCAGAAAAATGGCGCCCCGCATAGTCCAAAATATGTATAAAACGATGTGATTTTTTAAAATAACATAAACATTCATGTGTTTTCTACTACATATTTCGGTAAGATACATCAATTATTATATTAAGCCATACAAGTCTTAATACCCAGGGATCCCTTTAAAGGGGTCATGAACTGCAATTTTTTTTTTTTTTTTTTTTTTTTTTACTGTTCTCTGAGGTCCACTTATAATGTTATCAAGATTTTTACATAAAAAACATCACAATTTAGATTTCATGGGCTATTTTCTGTCCTGTTTTTAACCCCCTCATCAGAACGCTCCATTTGAATAGGCGTGGCGGATTGTACACTCGCAAAAACACCCACTGCTATGACTGGCTTACAGTTGTGTAGGTTTGACTGCCTATCACCTTGTCCTAACTACAAGTGAAGCGATGCTTCAATATTGTCGGCAGGCACAGCATCATCTTTCAGTTTAAATATTTCTGAAAATCCTATGCCTATCGTTTGGTTTCTATGTTCGCCCTTCTCATTATTTACACTACATGCACAAATTGGAGGGCGGGGCTAAACAGGCAGCGATGTAGAAGCAGGCGTTGATCTTCTTCTGCAGAGGCAGTGTTTAGCCACACTATTACATCATAGAGTAGAACATTCTACAAGCTGTCGTTTTGACAGACTGTTTTTAGACTAATGAGAAAGTTTTGAGTTCTGAAACTTACAAACCAAGGGAAGACCAAGGGAATTTTGGTTTCTCAGTTCATGTCCCCTTTAATTGGAAATAGTTCACAAATGTGTGTTATGTATGTGTCCCTCCATCCCCCGACCACACCAACAAGAAACAGGATTCCTCGGGTGGGAAACTGCTTTATATAATCATATTATGTATATTTCATATTGTGTTTGTCGTGCTTTTAAATAACGCAGATACATGTTTGGTAGAAGCGAAAACATCTTCAGTTGTATTGACAGTAAATAATGATGCGCGATGTGTGTGTTTTCATATTGGGATGGATGACAGAACTCTCTTGTGCCATCTAAAGAGAAGCTATGAAAAACCACCTAGTCTCTTTACATCCTTTTATTCTTTTACTTTAGTATAGGTGAAAGAGACAGAATGCAAACCCAGCCAAGAACCAACGCCCACAAAGTGAGCCAGAAACACTTTCCTGCAAAGACGGAGGACAAAAGGGAATAAACACACACACACACACTGGTGTAATTTTTATATATACATCCAAGTGTTAAATATGTGATTGATGGTTGTTTAGGTGCACAAACTGATATCAAATTCTCATTCTCTTAATCACTCAGATGCTGGACTTGTGTAGATTAGTTTAACTTAGATTTATATAAATAAAGTCATAAAGATCTTGTGTTTTGTGCTTAGTGTAATTTTGTTAGCTATTTAATAGTGTTTTCCTATATTTTGGGATTTTAATATCGTCTATAGGCTACATGTTCAAATTCCCTATAAAATCATTAATATCTCATGTGTCTTATCACTTATCACATTGTGCTCTGTCCCTTGACTCTTTTTTTGTATTAATACAATGCTGTACTGGTTACCATGGAGATCATCAGCATCACTGAATATCACAAATACTTGAGTTTTCTGAAATATCTCTGTCTCTGGTTTCATTATGAAAACAGAGAAATGAAAGCAGGATGTTTCCTTTAACCCTGAAACTCTTCTTAGCACTACAATTGTTTCTTGTAGAACATAAGCTTTGACTAAGAAATAGTTCACCCAAAAATGAAAACCTAATTTTGTTCTTTCTTCTGTGAGAGGAGAAAACAAGAGGAGAGTTTTAGTCCAGTTTAAGTACAATATCCAGCCAGCTATTTTCCATTGAACTAGAATAAACCAGAATGAGGGATACTACTCAAAAAAGAAAATGAAAGCACCATGAAAGTATCTTTATTTTCTGTTTTGGGTGAACTTTTGCTTTAATTAAAGTTAGCCTGACATGTTTGTCTTCTGTGGCAATGACAAATAAGGACACTTTGCTTTATATTTAATCAAAGCAAAGGGGAAACTTTCCTCTTTTTAAATTCAAATTGGCACAGAGACAGAGATAAATAGAAAACCATTAGCTCTTTCATTCAGCATGGGCACTTTTCCAGTTCTGAGATCACATCAAAGTTACATTTCACTGCAGATCTGGCTTTGGCATCAGACAGATCAAATCCTCAAGACACTCTGTGGTTTTAGAAAGGCTCTATACTGAGCCCTCTGTTACTGTGCGAAACTAACCCAGAACAACCTACATGTTATTATTGTTAATATTTGTATTTATGAGACTAGAGTCACAAACCTTTAGAATCAATTTGCCTTTTAATTAAATTATATGTATTCTAGGATCCAGTGGTGTGTTGTGATCTTCTGAAAATTGGAAGTCCACCCTCTACATCAGAAACTAACTTACTTGCCGACCCCTGCTCTACATAGTCAAAACAACAAAACATTCTGTTCCATTTGATGTTTCAAGCTTAAAGGTGGTTTCTAGCTCAAACAGCATTTACATAGGCCTACATTATATATAATTTATTAAAGCCAAGGCACATCAAATCTCTAACTAAATAAATAATATATGGCTAAAAATAACTTATATTACAGTAACAAGCAATTTGTGTTATTATTTGACTATTATTTATAGATTCCATACTTTTCTGACCAGTAACTAACTTAGATTAGTAATGAACTATTCTTATTAAACCTAAGGGGTTGCTAAAAGCATGTTTGCTCACAGATTCTCATTTCAGTTTTACTTTAATTCAGACATGATGTGGTGATTTCAAAGCGGGTGAGTTACAAATAGCCCTAATTTTTAAACAGTTTGACTCATTGAAACCGATTTACATAGATTTGGGAATTGAATAGTGAATCATTAAATGACACAAGATACTGCTCTTGTGTCTTATCACTTATTACATTTACAACCCGAATTCCGGAAATGTTGGGAAGTTTTTTAAATTTGAATAACATGCAAACTAAAATAATTTCAAATCACATGAGCCAATATTTTATTCAGAGTAGAACATAGAGAACAGAACAAATGTTTAAACTGAGAAATTTTACAATTTAATACAAAATGAGCTCATTTCAAATTTGATGCCTGCTATAGGTCTCAAAATAATTGAGACGCGGGCATGTTTACCATGGTGTAGCATCTCCTCTTCTTTTCAAAACAGTTTGAAGATGTCTGGGCATCAAGGTTATGAGTTTCTGGAGTTTTGGTGTTGGAATTTGGTCCCATTCTTGCCTAATATAGGTTTTCAGCTGCTGAAGAGTTTGTGGTCGTCTTTGACGTATTTTCCATTTAATGATGCTTCCTAATGTTCTATATATGTGAAAGATCTAGACTGCAGGCAGGCCAATTCAGCACCCAGACTCTTCTACTATGAAGCCATGCTGTTGTAATAGCTGCAGTATGTGGTTTTGTATTTTTCTTCTGAAATATACAAGGCCCTCCCTGAAATAGATGTCGTCTGGAGGGGAGCATATGTTGCTCTAAAAAATTCATATACCTTTTAGTATTCATAGTGCCTTCCAAAATATGCAAGCTGCCCATGCCGCATGTATTTATGCACCCCCATTAAGGATGGCTCGATACAATAATTTTGGCTTCGGTAAGATACCAGAATGTAATACCTCTGTCTCGATACTAAATCGATACCATAGGTGACAAATAATCAGCCTCAAAAGATAAGTGAATTGAAAACAATTTTATTAAAATAATACACTCTTAAAAATGTTGGGTTAAATACAACCCAGTGCTGGGTAAATATTGGACAGAACACATGCTGGGTTGTTTTCAACCAATGGTGGGTTTAAAGGTTTAACCCAACCTTCTGGGCAGTAACCCAACTGCTTGTATTTAACCCAGCATTTTTTAGAGTGTAATTATAATAACAGATTCATATCTTAATACCTTTGCATCAAACTGTAACAAAAAACCTACAGGGGACATAGGTTGCATTTTGATGTTTGATATATATATATATATATATATATATATATATATATCTGAAGTAGGGCCTAATACAATGAAAATATATTAAAATATTCGTATCTTTTCAGTGCAAACACATGGTGCAAACAAAATGTCTCAAAATGTAACAAAAAACTTACCGGTAACATAGGTTGCATTTTGACTGAGTTTGGAGAAAAAACTACAACTGAAGTAATACAATTAATGCAACAAATGTTGCTTTATTGTAGTGTTATTCTAACAGTCAAAGTAATATTCAAAATCACATTATTATTTCTCTCTCTCTCAGATTGTTTTCAGATGTCAGACTCAGATAGCCAAAGAAAAAGCATTAAATATATATATCTCACTCTCTCACTCTCTTGGCTGCTTCATATTAGCGGTCGGCAGCGCGGCAGATACATTCCATTCATATTATTGAATATAGCAAAATATTGCTTAATTCGAATTCAATTAATATCCAATTGTATGAAATGCAAGTGCATATATTACGTGACCAAAAATTCACTGGTGTCACACATGCACATTTGAGCTTTCGTTGTTACAGCATCACATCTTATGTGTGTGCGTTGCTCAGTTGTAAATAAAAGTTCAAATTAAATCTGAATTTATGAATGATTCACTCTGCTGTCGATCTCTTAATTATCTGAAAATACCATTCGTAACAGTAGCATATGAAATACCGAATTGAGCTAAATTATGATATCGTACCGTTTTTAAATTCAAGTTATATTCCAGTACCGGTATACCACGCATCCCTAACCCCCATTCCATCAGATTTCATGCTGGCTTTTGAACTGAATGCTGATAACACGCTGGAAGGTCTCCCTCCTCTTTAGCCCGGAGGACAAGGTGTCCGTGCTTTCTAAGAAGTATGTCAAATTTGGACTCCTCTGACCATGAAACACTTTTATTCCCCTTTGAAATAGTCCATTTTAAATGAGCCTTGGCCCACAGGACACGACGGCGCTTCTGGACCATGTTCACATATGGCTTCTTTTTTGGATGATCGAGCTCTAGTTGGCATCTGCAGATTGCACGGTGGATTGTGTTTACCAACAGTGGTTTCTGGAAGTATTCCTGGGCCCATTTAGTGTCAATGAGTGTCGTCTGAGGGCTCAAAGACCACGGGCATCCAACAAAGGTCTTTGGCCTTGTCTCTTATGCACAGATATTTCTCCAGTTTCTCTGAATCTTTTGGTGATGATGTGTACTGTAGATGATGAGATTTGCAAAGCCTTTGCAATTTGAAGTTGAGGAACGTTGTTTTTAAAATATTCCGCAATCTTTTTACATACTCTTTCAGAAATTGGAGAGCCTCTGTCCATCTTTACTTCTTAGAGAGACTCTGCCTCTCCAATATATCCCTTTTATAGCTAAGCATGTTACAGAGCTGATGTCAATTAACTTAATTAATTGCTAGATGTTCTCCCAGCTGAATCTTTTCAAAATTGCTTGCATTTATAGCCCTTTGTTGCCCCTGTGCCAACTTTTTTGAGACATGTAGCAGGCATCAAATTTGAAATGAGCTCATTTAGTCGATAAAAGTGTAAAATGTCTCAGTTTAAACATTCGTTATGTTCTCTATGTTCTATTGTCAATAAAATATTGGCTCATGTGATTTGAAAGTCTTTTAGTTTTCATTGTATTCAAATTTAAAAAAAACGTCCCAACATTTCCGGAATTCGGGTTGTATTTTGTTGTTCTCCCATTCACCACTTTAGAAACATTAATCGTTTCTAATTAATAATGAATTAATAATTTCTACTGTACATTTCTGCCATATGGACATCACTTGAGATAGTCACCACCGATAAGCTATTAATAAATATATTTGTAAATATACAAATTACATAAATATATATGTTTAAACTTTAATTTTCTGTAGAGCTGCTTTGAAACTATTTGTATCGTGAAAAGCGCTATGCAAATAAACTTGAATTGAATTGAATTAATCACAATTTTAACAAACACGCTGTTTGCTGTCATATTTGGTCAAAATTGTCTTATTTTTGTGCTGATTTTCACAGCCATGCTGTGAAAATCACACACAGCAGTAAAAAAGTGAGCCATAATCTTCCTAAACTAAACTACCTGTGAAAGCAGTTCTATGAATAACTAGCAAATCTCTCTGATAAAATAATAGTCGCACACTCACATGCACATTCATTCACCATTTACCAGAAAATCGGAGGCTTTTAGAGGCAGTTTGTGGTTTGCCTGAACTCAAGATTGTTCTGGCATTGCAAATTGTGGATTGTATTGTTCGTGTTAGGGTTTCAGGGAACGTATTTGGCAGTAACTTCTTGGGCCATGCCGTTCCCTTCAGAATTTAATCTCAGACTGAATTAGACAGCAATTAACTCCCATTAAAGTGTGGTTTCATCTCTTTCTTTCTCACTGGCAGTTGTATTTGTGTGTGTGTGTGTGTCTCCATAATAGACTGTATTTACGATTAATGGTAATTAATGCATGTTATTAGTTGTGTCACACAAGGCAATGACCCTGGCTGGCTGTGTTCATAATGGAATAATAGTGACCGTGCATAGTTGGAACACTTTTTGCTTTTTATGTTAAACTAGTTCATATTTTCCACAGTTGGTTCTTAAAGACTTGATGTATTTTTGTTCCAATTGTATCACATCAGGTACAGTTAAATCAGAACTATAATAGAGTTAATATATAATACAATAGACTTCTAAAAGTAGTTTGTCAGTAAATTACTGAACAACTAAAGATTAAGAGTAGACATTAGGAATGGTGCATTTCTAAAATGCCGAACGACAGTTTTAAATCAAATATTCAACAGTTAAAAAACAACTCATTATACAACTGTAAAAGCAAAACAAATAAACCTTGAACCTTGAACCTTGAAATGGTATTCACTCAGGCAGCAAGTAAGTAACTTACTCATTTACATAATCATAAATCAACTTACTCTTATTCAGTTACTAATTGTGGTGTCAGATGCAGTTGTGGCCTCCATTAGTTCATCCTAAATGCAGAGGCCTTGACAGCATCTGTCACAATAGCATTCTACAGAGTGTACAGTAGATATAGTGTGTTTCAGCTGTACTCCACTGACCACCCAATACATTTTTCTAAATTGCACAATCATACTGAAGGGCACCATGTTACGATATACAATATGCCAATTTTTAGAGCACAGACTAAAATCACAAACATCAAAATTCTGTTTTATGGTCATAAAAGGATAAACAGCGATTCAATTTTAAAAGGGGAGGATGAAGTGAAATTCTTACCCCTAAAATAGACGTTGTATCATGTCTCCATATATCTGCTTGTAAAGCTCGGCCCTATTGGTCAATTTCCAGTTGTTAAAATGGGGTCAGATTTTACTGTGTGAGATCTTGGAGTGTTTAAAAAAATGAGACAGACAACAGTTTAAAAGTGAAAATCAAATGTGTATTTATGATATTCACCGGAGACTTAAAACAACACAATAAAAGTTAAATAAAGAAATCCTAGGCTGTTAAAAGCACAGAGTCTTTCAGTTCCATATTAAAACAGACATTAAGAAATCCATCTTGTTGCTAGTCCCAGTGTAAACATGTCTACCAGTGTATATACAATCCAAAGGCAGTGATAATCCAATAAAAGTGAGATTCTGGAATGGTAAGTACACAATGGTAACTCCTCAATCCAGAGTGTTCAGTGTCTTGTCAAAGACCCTGGCCGTTTTTCAATATCAAGTAAGCAAAGTTCGGACTTGCGTCCTTGGTAGTTAGGACTTCGCAAGTTCGACTAGGGAGTGTGAATAAAATACGACAAAATATGTGACCCTAGACCACAAAACCAGTCTTAAGTCGCTGGGGTATATTTGTAGCAATAGCCAAAAATACATTGTATGGGTCAAAATGATAATTTTTTCTTTTATGCCAAAAATCATTAGGATATTAAGTAACGGTCATATTCCATGAAGACATTAGGGGGATTTCCTACCGTAAACATATCAAAACTTTGTATCATTACTATGCATTGCTAAGAACTTCATTTAGACAACTTTAAAGGCAATATTCTCAGTATTTAATTTTTTTTTGCACCCTCGGATTCCAGATTTTCAAATAGTTGTATCTCAGCCAAATATTGTCCTATCCTAACAAACCATACAATGGAAATATTATTTATTATAAAGATTATATAGATTATGTATAAATATTTTTTTTGTTAAATTGACACTTATGACTGGTTTTGATGCCCATGGTCACATATGGCATATGACACATACTGACAATAAAATGTATAACCTAAATTGCTTAATGCATTGTAAGTCGCTTTGGATAAAAGCACCTGCTAAATGCATAAATGTAAATAAATGTAAATATGATATCAAACACTACTGCATCTTTTTGTTTTCATTTAAACATATTAATAGCCGCAAGAATGTAGTTCAGGGAACGTACATACATTGCAGTGACAAAAAAATATTATATCAAACAGCATTGCCTCTTTTCTGTTTCATTTAAAATATTGATAACCAAAAAAATGCAATGTGTACACGCATTATAATAACATGAAATATCAGACACCACTGCCTTTTTTTTCTTCAAAATATAAAACACAACCTTATTTTCGTTGTATTTTCATTTTGTGACCCTGGTCCACAAAACCAGTCATAAAGGTAAATTTTCCAAAGTTTTTCCAAGATGTATACATCATCCGAAATCTGAATAAATAAGCTTTCCATTGATGTATGGTTTGTAATTATAGGACAATATTTGGAAAATCTGGAATCCGAGGTTGAAAAAAAATCTAAATATTGAGAAAATCGCCAGAATTGAAAACAATTCAGTCAAATGTATGCAACAAAGTGAGTGCTGTATTACGATTAACAAATAAACAATGTATGAAGCATAACTTTGTGCTCAATTAAAATAATATGACCTGGAAGAATAGATTAATTAAACCAAAGATTGCCCGTTAGATTTACCCAAAAATAATTGTACCTCTTGTTTAACAACTATACAAAAAAAGGGGGCGGAGCAAGAACACATTCGGGGTGTCAAACTGTACTTTGCTAGATGTGAACTTTGAATTGGAACAGTACTTGGGTGATGATTGTTGACGTTTCACAAGTCCACAAGAACACAAGTACAGACAAGAATGCATATTGAAAAACGGCCCCTGATTGTTTGTCATGCTGCCTCCTATATGCTGTTTAGTTCCTGTTTCCTGTCATGTGATGAGTCACATGACAGGCAGACCCAGAGTCTCTTAAAGACATACACATTAAAATGATTAAGAGGAATAAAATGGCTAAGACAACATGAAAACCTATTAAAATGATTTACTTAAAATCATTATAATATATTGAGCAGGTTAAAACGTGTCCTGTGTGACAGTGTCACATGCTTAATGCACAGTGTATATTATGTATACCTGCTATTTAGTGAAACAGTATGCAGTGATATTTTCCATGTTGCATAAGCAGATATTATTGTCCAGTTGTCCACTTTTGCTCAAGAGTTTGTGAAAATGAATGTTACATATATACATATAATGCTGCAATATAGTACAGACCTACTATTGTAATGGATGCACATGGTTGTGGAACTTTTCTTAAACCTTATATTTACATTAAAAATACACATTTAGAGGTACTCAAATGAACCAGGGAGCTGTGGAAATGTATTTTGTAACTTTTTTCAATATGCCTATAGACAGCATAGGCAGAAATCGCGAGGGTTGTATGGTCATTTAACATGCCTTATATGGTCATTTGCATTGACAAGTTAAAGCTGTTAATTATGTTTGCTGCACAATATTTGACTGAAAGGGTAAAAATTGAGCATTCTGCCCACTTCATATCAGGCACAGAGATGAAATGCAGTAAGACTACATTTATTTGAATGAATTATAGCATTTATTTGAATTGTTGTAGACTATTACTCCAGGGCTGTTTTAATCGCAAGAAATGACATCAACAATAGAGGTTTACTTGGCCATAAATGTACTTTTGCTATGTGAGGAAGGTAGAAAAATACCCAGAATAACCTTTTGCAAACACAAAAGAACACATAAGGGCAAATGTCAGTCACTGCCATTAGAGAATATAGCCAACACATTGTAGCCTTGAAAACCCACGAGGGCCTTAAACATGTTCCACCAAATGAAAGAAAAGGCCATGAATGACGAAGCGTCAGCTGTGATTGGACAAAAACTACAACATGTTATCCTATGAACGTTTTTACCATCAGTCTTAAACTGAACTTTAGTGTGAGTGGGATTAACTGCTTCAATGGACTGATCTGGGACATAAATTAGACTCAAAGAGAGAAAGTTCATGACCATCTGTCTATTAAGATGTGACACACACACCCTCAGCCTGAGGCAGCTCCATGCCATCTGCCACCTCACTGACCCTGCTGAGAGCCACGAGCTATCAGACACTCCTGAAGGACAGACAGATCACGGGACAGACACAGCGACAGCTGCGCAGACAGACAGAGAGAAGCTTCTAAAGAAAACTCAATTCTGCAAGCTGCAAGGCAATCCGAACATATTTTACTTTCATTTGCAGTAATGTTGGACCAATGATGTTTCACTGTGGGTGGAGTTTTCAGTAGACAAGTGTGTGAGGTTTATTTGAATCACTTGTTTATAATATAGACCAAAAGATGGTCCACTTGTAGATGTTGGATTTTAATGAGAGAAATCGTAATGCTCTATATGAAGGATGTAGTCCAACCTTGCAGTTAAAAAGAGCCAAACTACTGTTTGCACAGTATATGGACCACACTAAACAAATTGCAGTGCACTTCAAATCTTAAAAGTTTTTTTTACTGTACTAGTAGATTATATAATATTCATGAAATAAAGAGCCACTTAAGTGTACTTGAAAAAAGCATATTTTATGACTGTTTCTTTAACACTAATGTGCATTTTGTGATAATGACAAATTAAAAGTTTTACTTTAATGTGCATTTTAAATCATTATGTTTTTATAATCGTTTGCGATGCTTTAAAATACACTTGTTTTGATGAGTTGACTAGCATAATAAAGCACACGCAAAGAACTTGATTTTTTTATTTATCTGTTTATTTTTTGTTAATTTATATTACATTTAAAGTTAACATATAATAAACATATTAAATTACAAATGCAGTATTAAAATGTAATTAAAATATATATTTAAACATATGACATATAAGTTTCAATAGAAAATAAAAAGGTGGATAAAGGAGGTGTAGTTGGTGCTGTATTCCTGGATTTTAAGAAAGCTTTTGAAACTGTAAATTATGATATTTTACTTTCTCAGTTATTACATTTTAATTTTTCAACTGAGGCCGTTATGTGTATGTTCATAAAGAAAGTATGTTCATAAATGAACATACTTTCCAGAAGGCCAACAATTCAGTAAAAAAAAAAAATATTTATTGGATATAATGAAGTATTCTAATTTGTTGAATTTGTGGGTTTTTGTTAAATGTGAGCCAAAATCATCACAATTAAAATAACCAAAGACTTAAACTACTTCAGTCTGTGTGCATTGAATTTATTTAATACACGAGTTTCACAATTTGAGTTGAATTACTGAAATAAATTAACTTTTCCATGACATTCTAATTTATTGAGATGCACCTGTACACATGCCGGTATTAGAGGTGATTGTAATGTGCCATTAAGAAGAACTACCTTTGGTCAGTTATCTTTTGCTTTTAGAGGAATACATGAGTGGAATAGACTCCCAGTAGAGCTGACAGAATTAAAACATTTAACAGGACACTGTGGTTCCTCGAAAAAGCTTAAAATAGGGCTGTTGACCCATCAAAATTGTGATCATTTATAGTGATTAATAGATATGGTATTCTGTAATTTTGTTTTAATATTAGTGATTTATTTTTTTCTGCTCTCAAATTTTCTTCTTGTTCTTAATTTGGTGTATTAATATTTTGTTTCTATTTTCTTCCTGTCCTTAACATCAACCTGCCAAAAGGGACTACGGATGAAAATTAGCCAGTGTTGGCTAAATCTGGGGCATTTTACATATTGTATGTGTTATTAATGTGCATTGTCCCTGATTAAATAGATAAAAACAATCCGAATTCCAGAAATGTTGGGACGTTTTTTAAATTAGAATAAAATGAAAACTAAAAGACTTTCAAATCACATGAGCCATTATTTTATTCACAACAGAACATAGAGAACATAACAAATGTTTACACAGGGGAAAACTATCCAAACATGGTACAAAATCTACTTTATATAATGAAAAAATGAATTATTTCATCATAATACACAGCTACTTTGAATGATCATCAAAAGAGAGCGATGCTTTTTGCCCCCATAATAGTGTAGTTACATCATCTACCAGCAGGGGCTAACTAAACCACACTAACCAGCTAAACGTACTCGGGTACTAACGTAACCTCGGTTCCCTGAGATACGGAAGTACTGCGTCTTGATTAAAGACGCTAGGGGAAATTCCTTTTTTTTCTGAAGCCTATACTGTCTTTAATCAAAGCCAATATGGAACCAGCCTTGCCCTGTTGATGGCACTTTGTTCCTCTATTATTTTTGAGCTCAATGATGTGGCAAACTCAATCTAACAAAGCACCGTCAAAACCACTGTCATTTCTTATTGGCTTGTCCATCCAAAAAGTATTTTCTATCATTACAAACCAAACTTGCACCTAAAATAGCACCCAACAATGTCTGAATGAAAAACACTCTCCAACATACAAAACGTTCCTCACAGGCAAGAGATCAGCTTAGAGGGAGAGACAGAGTTTTCCTCTTAATGTTTTTGTAGGCATCACAATGTCGAGCCGAGGAGAGAAGGGGGAGGAGGGACACAGAAAGAGAGAGTGAGAGTGAGAGAGAGAGAGAGAGAGAGAGAGAGAGAGAGAGAGAGAGAGAGGAGAGAGAGAGAGAGAGAGAGAGAGAGAGAGAGAGAGAGAGGGAGAGAGAGGGAGGGAGGGAAGGAAACAAACGAGGGGAGAAAGTGGAAGCAAGAGAGTGTCAGTGAAAGAAGGCAGTCTGACTGCACAGAAAAGGCACTCTGCAAACAGCGTGCACTCATTGAGTCAGTGATATTCTGAACACGGAGAGCTGGTGCATTTGAGCTCAAGAAAACAGTTTTCAGTGCAGAGAGACAGCACAGAGACAAGCAGAAACAGAGGAAGTGGAGTTAAAAGAGAAGAGGAGAGGAGAGGAGAGGTTCTTCGTGGAGAGATGGACTCAGATTCTGGGGATCAGAGTGAAGGAGAGCTCTCTCCAGGTAAGGGATCAGTCCTCTCGTTCTCGTCTTCTGTTTCTCAAACTCTGTTCACAGCTGTCTGGCGGTGAAGGCGAGCGCAGACACGTGCTGCTACTTTTCTCATTAACACATTTAAGATTCACCATCGTACTCATCTTCCTCGCCCGGCGTGACAGCCTGTGACAGGGCGTCCATCCGCCAAGTGCTTGTGGCGTCTCTTCAGAGCTTTGTGTCTGTGGTTCTGCTCTCTGAGGAGAAGTTAATCTGTGATATTTGAGCTGGCTGAACGCAAGGGCTGTGGAAAATTGAACAGCAGCACTTTGGTTTATGGCTGGCAAGGTTCACAGACTCGATACAAACTGGCATAAAAACCTAAAACAACCTTGTGGTCACGATAAAGAATAAGTGTAATCTCACTGAAGGAGTTGTGAAAGGAGTTTCAAAAGAGCTCAGTGCTCAGTATTGCCAAGATACCAACAGTTTGAATCAAAAGTCAGATATCTCATATGAACTCATCAAATCCCTCCAAGACCAAATTATCTAGCTCAGATCATTTGGTCTTGGAGGCACTCGAATGCTTTGCACATTCAGTCTACTCTATGTCTGTATGACATCATCATATATGTTAAGGACAACAACCTTGAAAGATACATAACTAAAAACTTCTAAATTACATACTGGTATTTTTACAATCAACTACCAAACTTTTGCAGTATCTTTTTATTTAGCAGAGTTAAACGATTTTACCTAGAACCACCTTTTTAATTTAATTTAATTTAAAGAGACATTTTTCACCTAGAGCGAATCTCCATAAAATTAGTTTCAGGGAACTTTCTGCGGTTAAGTGTTTAGTCATGGACAGAGTAAAACTACATCTTCACTGGTTCTCCATGGCTCATTTTTACTTGGGATCACAGCTGATCTGCAACTGAAAGAAATGAACATGTTTTAAACATTTTGATCTTTCCCACACAGTAGTTAATGACCAGTGAATGCATTATAAATATAGTCCATACAACCTGTGTGCTATATTCTTCTGAAGTCATATCATAGCATTGTATGTGAAATTTCAGTTGTTATTTGCTGAAAATCTTTTTTGCAGTCCTCAAATCTTATGAGTTTAAGCAAATTTAAACTTGAAAACATATTACTGACATCAGTATTATTACTTACTTTACTTTACTTTTAGTCATTTAGCAGACGCTTTTATCCAAAGCGACTTACAAATAAGAAAAAGTAACTAAAATTAAAAGTTAAAACTATAATTATTATATATACACATTTAAGAAGATAAAGAAATTAAATAAAAATGACAAATGCATACAACAACATTTCAAAACTAAACATTGAAATGAAAACAAAAAAATAAAGCTAAAACAAGTCAAAATATTAAATCAAGAAAAGGTATGAGTATAATAATGATTCTAACAAAACACTAAAGGCCTAAGTATACTTCTTTTTTACATAGTAAGCATTGGTTATAAAAACTAAAACAGAAGTGATACAAGTAGTAGGAAAGAGGATAAATAAAAAGCGATACTTATATCCCTTGCCGGTGTCCCTGCCCGGTGGAGTCTCACGGTAGAGTCGATGGTCTTTACACTCTTCGGTCTTCTCACGAGGAGGACGGGTATATTAACCTTTTTGGCTGCCGCGGTCTAACAAATCACTATTTGTCTAACAAATCATTCAGAATTCAACTGAATACACTTTCCTGTTTATCACAACAAATGGCCAAGCAAGCGCAGACACTGACAGCAAGTCTCAACACAACGCGATACTGAGACCAAACGTGATTTCAGCACGCATAACCAACCACAACTCAACACTTTTAATACTGATTCTCACATCTCGCATAACCAACCACAACATACCAACTTTTAATATGCAATGACATTAGAGAGCTGAGGGGAAAATTATCAGTAAATAATGATATAAACTCTGGTTTGGTCTGTTCCCTATGTAAGAAAATAATTTAGCCTAATGAATACTTCGGAAGACTAATAAGAATATAGCCAATCATATGGATTGCTTTTTTGGATTTAAACTCCGTTTTGGAGTTTGACCACAGATGGTCACTATATATTTTGGTGGTTTGTAAAAGAGCAACGTCAACATTCTTCACACTCTTCTTCAACATTCTTTTTTGTTCCACATGAGGAATAATGTAAGTCATTCAGGTTTGAGAAGACACGAGAGAGAAAACGTTGACCAAATTTTCACATTTGGCAGATCTATTCCTTTAACAGCAGAACTCCCTCCGTCCATTGCTGATGAAGCGTAAATGTGGTAATGTTAGTTGTATGTGCAAGTCATTACACTGGTGGGGCGTCTGAAAGAGTGTCTCAGTTCTGTATATTTGTGCTCTGAGAGCTGCTCTGTGGCCCTCTGAGGGAAAGCTTGACTTCTTCATTTACTGTGAGGTTTGGCTGAAGGTCTCACTCAAAAGATCTCTGGAGTTGTGGACTGGAGAGAGAGAGATGCTCTTTCATGTTTCTGCCCTTCCATTGGCTGATCAACTCTGGTGTTTATTTTCTCTCCATCTTCTTGGCTGAATAAGCCACCAGTTTGCCTGCAGTTTCAACCTCAGAAGACATAGCCACAGACCACCCAAATCCATTGGCAAAAAAAAATGGCAAGTTCTGAAGGAAATTGCCAGTTTCAATCTGATTGGATGCTCTACACAACTTCAAGAAACAAAGATACGCAGGTTTTTTTTTCATATGTCTACCTGCACTTGAAACCATCAGCAGTAGTTTGTCAAATGGTGGAGAAGACATATCTGAATGTCTAGTTGCAGTTTAGATGAGTGCACGTTTAGCATCTTAAATGCAGTTTCATGAGTTCTGACAGCCAGCTAATAATTTAGCTGTAAAGGTTAAACCTATTTTCACCCCTGTGATGGACTGGCCATCCATCCAAGGTGTTCCTTGCCTGTGGACCAAGGTGTTGAGATGGGCTCCAGCATCTCTGAGTCCCTAGAACAGGTTTGGAAAATGTATGGATGGTTAAATGAGTTTAGATTTCTGTCTGCAATAGAGGAGACTCAATTTGAGCTCTTATATTCTCCCTATGGGATTACTAATGCATGGAGTTGATTATGTAAGGCAGCACATTTAAACTGTAGAGAGAGTTGAAGAGGTGGCAAGATGCAGGAACAACTGACACTGCAATGTAATTGGCTGCTTGTATGCTCTGGTGGTTAATTAGAAGATTAGATGGCCTACTCCGTTGTTTAAAAACTTAATTTAAGGTGCCTGGACTGCAGTGGTGGAGAGATGCTATAGAGTATGTACAGTCTCAGTAAAGTATGCCAGATAGCAGTACTCCACTGCAGACTAGCTTGCCTTAGACTCAGTACACAGAGTAAAGGATAGGGAGCACGAGGAAGTGAGAGATTTCCGTCCCACCCTGCACACATACATTTTTTTCTCACATATACACATGCTCTCCTCATGATGAGTAACTACACAGCTGATTAGACACACTAGAATGCAAAGCCACATGTGACTCTGCAACTCAAGATGAAACATCTACTGCTCAGAGGATATTTCGTAACTCTTAAAGGAGATCTCAGAATTGTAGAATTGAATGTGTTGGAAAGAACAATGCTGGAATGCTGCTTTACTTACACACTGCTTTTGTGTATGGTGCAAAACATGCATCATAGAGATCTCAACTATGGATGTATTTCTTATGGCTGGCCTGTCCTCTCTCAAATCAGCAGGGATAAATTAAATATACAGCAAAAGAATTCACATGATATTTACAAACCAACATGTCTTCCATTGTGGAAAAATAAGTGCACTGAATTGTACTAATTATGGACTTTTAGTTTACTTCAAACCTTTATAAGTATAATTTTAAACACTTTACTTTCTAACAATATAATAAAGAATGAAATAAAATACTGCATAAGTTTACTTAAAGATATTAAACTTTTAAAAACTTTAGCTTTAAAGTCGTTTTAAATTGTTGTTTTAATAAAATTTGTCATGCTTTATAGAAGTATACTTATTTTGACGTGTTGACTTACAAAAGCACATGCAATGTACTTGATTGTAGTAATATTACATTTAAAATGTATATATTTTAAATCTAAAAAATGTTAACTTCATTTCAAATGTGTAGTTGCAAATATATATAAATACTGTAGATGATGACTTATCAATTTCAACAGAAATAACATTAAAGAATATTTTAGTTTTCCATAAATGCCTGTCAGTACATTTGTTAGTACATCCATACATGCATTTCAAAGACAATAAAGTATTCATTAAATTACATTTAAAGATGTACTAAAGGCATACGTTTTAAGTGGGTCAGCAGTCTAAAGTACATACATTTGAACTGCTATACAGCTGCAATAAAGTTTTATTTAATAGAAATTAACACAATTTAGTGACTGAAAACCAAACTTATACTAAAAACCTATGTCTGATTTGGGCTTCAGGTACCCAGAAGAACAGATGCACTCAGGTTGTTTGTGTTGAGTCTGTGTGTCAATACAAGTCAGTAGGGAATGTAAAACTGCAGACACTGTTTGGAATGTCCGTTTTTCCAAAAGCCAGCAGTTTTCGGTGGATACTGCTGAAATGTTTTGCATTGGGTCAGGGTGTTTTAGTAATCAAATGCCTTGATCTACTTCCTGGGACATGTGTCCATCTTTAGATTCTCTTTCTGGAGAAATGCGATGAGTTAGTGTGGGTGCGTGTTTGTTGTGTCAGCAGGCTTTCTGAATCAAAGCAGTCTGGCACATCAACACCATACACTTTCACACATAAAACCTGTTAAATTGCAATACAATTGGCTGAATACCTATTCTGGTGAATGTACCACATTCGCAATTCATGCAAAACCTTCACAAAATATTTCACTTTAGCATTAAATTCTGTGTAAAATTGTGATGTCATTCATCGTGAATCACCTTTAAACAGCTGTGCTATAAAAATAGTGAGACAGTAAGATTATATTTTTTGCAGTAACCTGTTAACTAATTTCTTGCATCTGTTTATTTTAGCATTTAGCATATTGTTGGTATTATCTTACAATATTTAAAATAAAGCTATCACTGAACAATGGCCCACAACAATTCGTTCAGTTTAGTTTTGGAGTCTTTTAAGACTTGTTTGTACAATGTATACATGCAGACTACCATCTGAAATGTGGTACATTAAATGTGAACTGGGTCCAATAGTAGCAAAATTACTTATTTTGGAATTTACATATGGGCCAGAGGGAGTATTCTCACACTAAGTGAATGCTTTAAATCAACAGACCTAATTATACAGTTCACTTTTAACCGAGTTAAGTCCAGTTCTGAGCCACGTGAGATCCAGCTGTTCTAAAATCACCACCTCAATCCACAAAACAGTAACAAGCTTCTTTTTGATCTGTTTGTACTGATATCTGACCTGCAGTACCACACGACCAACCAGCAGTTCATCATTACACAACCGACACACTGCAGAGAGAGACGGTGAAGCCACGTGTGGACCAGAACGAAGGCAAACCTCTCTCTGTTTGTGCCTCTGTGTCCTGCCAGAGGAAAATCAGCCCCACCAAAAAGATAAAAGGAAAATGAGAGAGTGAGAGAGAATGTGAAAGTTTTTTCTCCTTCAGCATGAAAAATGTGTGCGTAAATGAGAAAAATAACCATCTAAACACTCTTCTGAGCTTGTTGGCACTCTATATTTAATTCCGAAAGAGGCAAATAGTCGTAATTTTAGCTCAAAGTCAGAGAGAGGGGAAAGAGAGCAAGAGACAGAGAGAAATTGTGCTGAAATAGGGGAATATTTCTCATCCACATTTAACAAGAATCACATCAGTGAAAACAGACAAAAGTATGAGTGACTATAAACTCTCCCTGAGGCGTACCACAGCCATTTCCACTGCTCTCGTCTATTAAACAGAGGAATGCTATAGTAAAGAACTGTTAATTGAACTGCCTGGGGTCTGTCAGGGCTTTTTGTTAGCCTCTGCGTTTGTGGCCAGAGTATTCAGATAATGACAATAATAACGACATTAGTATTTCCAGAAGGAACACGCTGTACTCAAAAAACAGTTTTAAAGTTTCAGATAAGTTGAAGTGATCTATGCATTCAAGAAGATTTCAGTAAGCAAATGTCCTCATAGCCAGTGGTTATGTTTTGAATGCTGAACATACTACCAGTGAAGGTCAATAGGAGATTTGAATTTAAATTGTAATCTTATATATCTTTGAAAGCATACTATTCATCATACTATTTATGTTTCCATTTGTATACCGCGGACAAAATGTGAGTATTCTGTATTAAATGCATAATGAAATATAAGGATGACCAACATTTATGCTCAAACATGCAAAAGTCTCACAACACCAACCATGTTATGGCTGTTTCAATGACACTTTCAACAGCAGCCACAATGCAATTCGCTCTTTTGCTTGGAAGGTATAACTTTAAAGGATACTTACAAAAAATGTAACTTTTCTGTCCCACTTCATATTAAGTGGCTTAACTACTATGTACTTATATTTAAATTAACATCTTTTTTTCAATGCACTTATTGTGTACATACATGTTTCTATAGTATACTTATATTTAAAAAAAATACCTGTATGTAATTATATCTGTAATTAATTTCTGAAACGACATTTATAATTACACTGTTGACCCATACTTTATACCTTAACCCACCCTTAAACCTTCCCATACCACCAAACCTATACCTAACCTAACCAGTATCACACCTCAATAGCAGCAAAAGTGTTTTGCAATACAATATAGACACAATAATTGCATTGTACTTATTTTTTAGGTAAGTACATACTAGTTAAGGCCACTTAATATAAAGTGGGGGAAAAAAAGACATAAATCTCTGAGTCCATATAATGGAAGTGAACAGGACCTCCGAAGTTGACTCTTCAAAAACCAAATAAAGCGAACATGACTGGAACCCACATGACCACAGTTCCTGAATCAATAACTTCTGAAGCAAAACAACAGGTGTGTGAGAAAAATACTAACATTTAAAACTTTTATTTTTTACTATAAACCATCCTTTCTGGCCATACACAGGTTCACGAGTTCTCACTTGACATAAATATCAGCACCTGGTAAAGCATGACATAAGCACATTCTGAAACTCATGTGAGAAGTGACACGGATATTTCACAACATGCTGACATTTATGTCATGTGAAAAATTGTATGCAGTATACATTAGGCAAAAGAATGTAGGCAGTATACACTATATATATTGCATAGTAGGCAGTATTATATTAATTTGGGATCATATCCCCTTTATTTATTTCTGTCTGTGTTGTGGGTCTATACAGTAGTTTTAGGGTGTGTATAGGTGAAGATCTTTGTGTCTTTTAGCTCCTGAGATGTTTTATGTATCCAAAATTTTACAAGCGAACACTGTCTCGATGTGACATACAGAATTGTTCCCGACTGCTCCATTTTCAGAATTAATATGCATAACTCTTAGAATAAATGGCTTCTATAATTATAAAAGCATCCATTTGAAGAGATGTGAGAGTGTGTGAGCCAAAAGTGAGACAGTAACCCTCACACAAACACATCAGGGTTATGAGGAAGCTGACAGGAGTGATTCAGGCTGAGAGCTTTTCTGGACAGGAAGTCACCCACTGAGACTGAGACTGTGGTCAGGAGGGGGTTGGGCAGCTTCTACGCTAGTGACACGAGTCGTCTGTACCAAGACGTGTGTTTTGTTTCCTTCTGACCCAGCTATACTTTTTTATATATACAAAAGTGCCCCCAGAAGCTAACTATGGTAAAAAAAAAACATGTTTTTTTTTGTCAAGCTCAAAAGAACATTGCATCATGACATGAAAGACTGAATAATGTCTTTATTCTTTAAAAAAAATGCTAAATGTTTTGGGGTTTGGCTTAGGGCTTATCTGCATTTACAACTTGATTAAAATATTGATTTAAAAAAGTGAATGATGCAAACATCATACTGGGTTACAGTAGGAATCTAATTAGTTACGTCATAAGAGCTCATACCGAATACATCATCCAAAAAATTATAATTCTGTCATCATTTATTCATGCTCATATAATTTCAAACCTGAAAGACTTACTCTTTGTCTGTGGAACACAAAACAAGATATCTTGAATTATTCGAATGAGATTTTGTCATCTTTTTTATCATTCGACAGTTGAAAGCTGCACAGTTTAAAGGGTCATATGATGCAATTTCAAGTTTTCTTTTCTCTTTGGAGTGTTACAAGCTGTTCGTGCATAGATAAAATCCCTAAAGTTGCAAAGACTAAAGTCTCAAACCCAAAGAGATATTCTTTATTAAAGCTAAGACTCTGCTAGGCCACCCTAAAACGGCTCATTCAAACACTCCCCCACATGTCTACATCACTGTGTGGGAAGATTTGCATAACACCGCCCAAATGTATACGCAAAAAAAGAGGGCGTGATTTTTATTCATGCTGTAGTATTGTTGCTGCTGCCGGTGCCATGTCGTGAAGATGCTGTGTTTTGTTGTGAAAGTGAAAGTACTTTGTTTGGGCTTCCAAAATAGGACACAACTAGAAATCAGTGGTTAAAGTCGTATTTACAACACTGTTCCAGAACAGTTCAACCCAAATATTAGAGTGTGTGCAGCGCATTTTACGGAGGACTATTTACTGAACCTGGGAGAGAGAAGCCTACAATGGCAGCCGTGCTCAAAGGTTTCTATAAAGTGGGGCAATTCCAACTTTGCAAGGACAGTCTAGCGCTTCTGACTCACGTAAGTACGTTTCTTATTTAAGCAATTTGCCACTGACGATTCAAATGAGAGTTTCGAGCAGTGTAGAGTAGTGCTTGTTGTTAGTCGTTTCTCCGATCACAAATGCAGACATGGTAATGTTTACGCGGAGCGATGCAACGCGACGCATAAAAAGACAGTATAAGTCATTATAATCTGTAATTATGTCCCCACTGGATGCAACAAATGCCTCGTTTATAATGAGTTGTATTGTTTTTGTCTCGTCACGCTGGGACACGGCATCAAAATACAGTAAGGGTCATAACCAATCCATCACATGCTTTAGGTATTCAGCCAATCCCAACGCACTGGATAGCTGGCCAATCAGAGCACACCTCGCTTCTCAGAACGATGAGCTTTGTAAAAAGCGACGCCTTTCAGAAAGGCGGAGCATACAGGAGAAACAATAATGTACAGTATATGGAAAATAATGTGTTTGTTTAACTTTAAAACACATAAACACATTGCATTACACCAACTACACAAAATTGATGTTCTTTTTAGCAACGCATGGCCCCTTTAAGGTATCATGTCACTAAAAGTGCTGAATGAGTAACAAGCCAAAGTGTAATACTTGTAAGTTTAATAGCTCATGATTATGAGTTTATTCAGAGATGCAGACAGTAAACATTGGCATTGCTTGTGGGTCCACAAATTTGCCGGCTTTTAGCCTGTGGAATGTGCACAAACACACAAGAATTTGCTTTTTCGGTCATGGTGGGGACGTTACATTGAACTACAGTATTTTGCTATTATACTGCGTAAGATCACTTAGAGAAGTATTTATGCACCAGCAAGATGAATGATTTCAGGTAGCATTAATGATCGTAGCATTCAGATTGAGATATACAGACATCCTTGGGGGGAAAAAATAAAATACAAATAAAGTAGTACACATTAGCATACTTACAAAATTACAGAAATAATATACTTCAAAAGAATATACTTGTGTGTGATCTAATGTAGTTTTGGACACTTAACTGCATGTAAATGTGTTAGAATTTAAATTAAATTAAATGCGGTTAAATAATATTAAGAGTGCTTTTTTGACCCACTTAAGTAGGACTTAAGTGATCTTTCTATTCTATGTCAAAATTACTTTTATTCTCATTGAAATAAGGATCAAGTGTAAAGCCAAATGTACCGACCAGCATTTCTGGTAAACTGAAATATATTTCAGTGTTCTATTGCAACTTGTATATTAATAGTTTAAATACATGTTTAAGTACACATTTATAATGATGAGATTGAAATTTCAAATGCAAAAATGTAAACGCTGTCATGATTTACTCATTCCAGTGTCATTACAAACCTGTATGACGTCTGTGGAACACAAAAGAAGATATTTGAAAAAATCTCACTCAAAAGTCCCCACTGACTTTGCTTGCATGGAAAAAACAGCACAAAGAAATGAAAGAAAGAACTAAAATAAAATTCCCTGTTAAGGTTAATTCTTTGTTGTGTGATTTTTGGCAGATCTGATTATAACAAGCTTGCTTTACTTATCTAAGCATCATTCTCACTATAGTTTTTTTGTAGTCTGGGTCCATCTGCACTGAAGCAGAAGGAGGAAAATCTTAAATAGGTTGTGACAGCAAGTTTGGGGACACAAATGTAAAGGTATTAGGGTTCGTCTGGCATTTCAATATCTACTGGGATAGTTAGCTTCCATTTAAAAATCAGCTGCCGGGTGCAAACTTCTTGCGGTTTCTGCTGAGTCTGGAAAACGCACGTGCAAGCCAGACGAGAGGGAGCGTAACTCTGCCCTCAAAGGCTTCCTTAAATCCGCATAATCACCCCAGGCTGTTCTGGCTTTTCCTCTGGAGGAGGGCACTTATATTTGACGTTGGTTGGCCAGTCATCTTTCTACTCATGGTTTTCTTCCTTTGTTGTCCTTTTTTAGACTCACCAAAGTCTAAATAATCACAGAGCAGCTGCTCACAGTGATATCACAAACAGCAGATGAAGATTTAAATCTGTCATTATATCTGGAGCGCTGAGTATATTCAGAGCCATTATTAGATCTGACTTCATGCTAAGTGTCTGATTAGCTTCTCTTTGTCAGTCATTAGTTGAGCCCCTACCACTGGGCAAATAACATGGTCTTTTAAAACTGACAATTACATGCAAGATATTAAACTACTAGGAAGTACAATTATAAACATAATTAAAAAAACTCTCTGTGATATCAAATATGACACTGCACACCCCCGCTGTGGGACGTTTCTAGGGTCAGTTGATATTCTGGGCTTAGTCCAGACATCTGTGGAGGCGTATGGTGCCATCCTTTGATGAATTATTGGAGTATAATACACTGTAACACATATTAAAACAAATATTTAAACAGAGAGAAGTCATTTATGCAGTACATTTTTTTTATTAAAACTCACTGTGCTCAATATTAAATAATTTTGACAGTACATAGGTTGTCTAGTAAAATGTAATTCCATTTGTGAATGTATTTATTATTTTAATAATTTGTTTAATTAAGTTTTGTTTGTTTGTCTGTTGTTTTTGTTTATATGATTGAGTATTTGTATGTTTTACATTGTTTCTTGTAAGATTAAGACAACCCAATAAAATGTAAATCATAAAAAAAATTACAGTTTGTTATAACAAAGACTTAGCAAACAATTCCTGACATCTTGCCTTAATAAAAGCATTTTGCTAAATATATCAAACTTGTGTAATAAAGTTTGACAATATTCCGTTTTGCTATCATAATTATCTCTAATATATTCCGTGTTTTTTGCAGTCAGTGTTTTCTGGATGGAGTGAAACTGACCAGAATCAACACACAGCATTTGAAGAGTTAAAGTGTTTTCTGCAGAATAGAATGTTGTGTAATAATTGAAATGAGCTTCTGCTTTGGACTAGTAGTTGGAATAAAACATGTAAAGCCATTTGTAATAATTGATGTGAAACTGACATGTCTCTCTTCACACTTTCGGAATACATGTTACTCATTCCTGTTGGTCAAAAACTCTGTCGAGTTTTATGTAATGTAGTCATCAATGTGCTCAAGAGCACTTTCAGTGTGCATTGGGATTTGTTATGTGTGAGTATAAACATGACGACTATTTAGTAGATGAGTTTCCTGTTCATTGTGATGCTTATTGATTTAATTATGTCCACTACAATCTCTGTAGTCCCATTTACTCACCTGTTAATAAATTATAAAAATCACAAGAAGAGTATTACTCATGATTTTTCTGTGGTAGAATAAAACCATTTCTTGAGCTTGAGAAAAAAAACCCCGCTGATTTCAGGACAATGTAACTGGCCATCCAGAAATGTTTACTCATTTCTGTGTTTTAGGACTTCATGCAGCACTCTATTAGGGTTTGAACACTTCATAATGCATGCCACAACTCTCAGTCAATATTTTACCAAAGAATCTCGTAAAATAACAACACAGAGCAGCAGTTTGTGTACAATTAAACACCATGAACCAAAATAACAACCTCACAGAGCAAAGGAAATCTGTCTCTCTCAAACAAAACACATTTAACAAGCCTGACGTCAGTCCCTTTAATGTACCAGTGTTATCACATGGCCTACATTTAGTCAGTCAATCAGAGATATCTCGATTACCATGCAATAAATTGATTTAAAAAATCACCACGGGGCAAAATCCAACATCTCACAGTGTTGACAGCTGACATTTATGTTTAATCACAGGCTAGTGCAAACCACACACACACACACACACACACACACACACACACACACACACACACACACACACACACACACACACACACACACACACACACACACACACACACACACACCTTCTGCACTTCAGACAAAGGTCAGTATGTGTTGATCTGGACTGATAGCAGATCAGATCACACAGAGATGCGTGTTGATATTGGCTTTTTTCCAAATCCTAGTGAACGTACTACTGTCTTCATAGGCCGCTAAAGGGAAGTTCACACATAATGTGTTCTTGCGGTCAAAAACAGCTCGGTGGAGCGTAGTGGAATGGAACAAAATATGGAGATAAGGATCTTTAAAAAAAAAAAAACTGCATTAGAAAATAAAGTTTTTGAATACTTAAAGCTGCTGTCCATAACTTTTTTTTTATTAAAAATGAACCGAAATCAATATTTGAGCAAGTACATAACCAGCCCGTGTTCAAAACTATCGCCTTTAGCCTGATTCACAACGGTTAGCTTATAATAATGTTTTCTAATTTGAGTGGTACAGGTAGGTTTTCGCGGGAAATTCGAGCATGCTGCTGCATCATTACGTCACGTCTGTAAACATTAAGAATTTGTCCCAGCTACTAACTATGTTGCATGTGCGGATCCTGTAGGTCCTTTTCTCACAGCCGCTAGAATAATTAAATGTAAAAAAATCATTTGATCCAGAAAAGATTATGTGTTTATGAAACACGTATTAATTAAATTACGACTTATTCCAATTTTAAATGTGCTTCTGATTTCATATAGCCTGGGATTACACAAGATTTGTATTTAAAAAATAACCGTTCGAAGGGAGCATAGTTTGCTTATTTGGTTAAATTATTTATTAACATGAAATTCGAATGGCATGACAATTAGATTAGATTGTACAGAAATTGAAAAATACTAAGTGTTTGATTCACAACAGTGTGGTGACTGACAGCTACACATACTCCTCAAACATTAGATTCATCTGCGCTGGAGCCGTGCAAGAGTACAGCCTACGTAATAAAGATAATTCCGCACCTGGCTGCAATACTAGGTTTTTAACAGAGATGGCGACAAAGAGGCAAAACTTACAGACTGCAGCTTTAATTGAATTTAATTTTTTTTACTGCGCTCACTGAAGTGCATTCTGGGAATTGCTTTTCCAAGAAGGCCAAAATTAAGTATCTGTTAAAACAGCATAGCATGTTTTCAGCTTGTTTGGATCAGTTTTTGCTTTAAGAGTGTGTTTGTGATGCATGGCCACTAGGGTTTGTTTGGAACACAGCTGATGAGTTCAGGCTGCTAAATTTGAACTCGGAGAAGAGGGTATTGATTCAGAATCAGTGTTTCCTGTTAGTGTGTATTTGGGCTGCAGATGATGAGAAACAATGAAAGCAATCCATATGTCCCACATAGAAAAACAGGAGTGATTTCTCTTGTTTCAAGCTCATTTTAGTGGTTACACTGCCAGAGATCAGATGTTTTAAACCCCGAGGAATGGTTTATTTCTGTGACTGCCATTGTGAAAAAATACACTATAACGTACTTTTAAAAAGAGCACATATTATTATAATTATTAAGAACAGTTTTTAAAAATACACTTACCGTATATTCATACACTTATATTCATGATGATTATGCAGCCACTATAACATTATGATAGTAATTTATATTTGATTTGGCTGTTGTGGTTGTTCCATTGAAATGAAGTTTCACAATCATTCCTTGTCTCATGACTCACGAGTATGACAGTAATAAAACTTGCGAAAATGCTGTTGGAAAACATAAGCTATATATAAATAGAATTTGTTTTACTGCTCACATTAGACATTTTGAATCTAACTGACTGTTTGCTTGAATACAGCTGAGAACAATAGATACTTTTTTCTTTCCTGTCTAATGTTCCCTTTTTTAATCTATGCACTTTTCTGTTGTGATCTCTGTTTTTTTTCTCTCCAGTATTGTATAAGAAGCTCTGACCTTTACATCAAATTGAAACCAAGCAGACTAGATCAGTCTTTCCAAATAATTTTACCCTCCGTCATTGCTCACACTTTCCTTCTCTGTCTCTTCTCTTTTTATTTTTGCATTTTACCCATTTTTGTTCCATTCACATTTCCTCTCTGTCTTTTTCCAGTATGGAATTAGTGAAGGCTCACAATGTTGTGCCAAGCATTCACTCAAGATGAACCATCTCTGCTGTGCGTCTTTTGAAAGTTGACAGCTCCTCACAGGAATAAACGTCACTGCAGAGTTGGTACTGATCCCAGATGAGGAGGCCCACGGCTTTGCCACCGCCACACACAACTAATCACACCACAGACTTTATTACAGTGCTTGCAAAACCACAGTGTGTTGCTATTTATCAAGCCTTTTGCTTTGGGTTTCTTCGTATGCCCTATCCTTAGTTATTTAACTTGTTAAGCCACTTAAACTTAAACCTTAAAAAAAACACTTAAACCTTTGTAGTTCATGCAGCCGTAAAGGGACATTTCACCCAAAAATGAAAATGTGCTGTTAATTTACTCACCCTCAGGCCATCCAAGATGTAGGTGACTTGTTTTCTTCAGTAGAACAGTAAAGAAGATTTTTAGCTGAAATCATTGTCCTTGGTGATTCGTAAAATGTAAGTCAGCGGCTGCTGTTTTTAAGAAACATAGCAAAATAATAATAATAATAATAATACCTGTGGCTCCTGATGATATATTGAGGCCTTATGAAGTGAAACAATCATTTTGTGCAAGAAACTGAATATTATTTACAACATAATCGTTGGAAAGCACTCTTAGTTTTGTTTTTCAGTTTTTCATTTTTCTGTTGAGCTTGTATATATGTATATATATACACAGTGTTGGGGAAAGTTACTTTTAAAAGTAATGCATTACAATATTGCGTTACTCCCGCAAAAAGTAACTAATTACATTACTTAGTTACTCGTTATGGAAAGTAATGCGTCACGTTACTTTTGCATTACTTTCGCGTTACTTTTTAAATATGAGCAGGACTTGATTGTTTGTTTTTAATGCAAGTTCTATTTAAGCAAATTAAAAGCCTCACACCAAAAAGTGTTGAATATAGCTGAAGGAAGAGTAAAACGTCTGTACAGTAGAACGCAGGAGAAAAGCCTTTCAGCAATAAAAAACTAAACAGCGAAGCACAATTGTTAGTTTATCAAGTCATTTTTTGCTTAAGTGAAAATTTAATGATCATCAAAATCAGCAGCAAACCATTGGTTAATAAAAAGGGATTAGATATTGTGACGAGGGGGCGGGCCCAGGCTGGGAACGAGCGAGGCCGGTGGAGTAATTGCTAATGAAAACCTGCGCCACTACCGTCCTCGAATCACGGAGGAGTCGGAAGGAATAAAAGGAGGAGTGACGACAGTGGAAGAGGAGAGAGGAACCAGGCCTGGAGTTTTAGTTTATGTTTTGTGTGTGCGCGGCACGCGTGAGGGGCTGCCGCTTTTCTGTTGTTTGTTTATTTTATTATTAAATGTTTGAATGTTCGCCGGTTCCCTTCCGCCTCCTTCCTTCCCCATATACCTACAAGACACTGGTGCCGAAGCCGGGAGGAAGGAGGGACACGCTGTCAAAGAGCCCTCGCTGCTGAAGGGAATCGCGGTGCTGAGGAGTTCGGGCAAAAAGCGGAACCGCCAGTGCTGCCCAGGCGGTGGTGCTGGACAAAGAAGCAGGTGGGACGGAAATCGCTACCCGTGCTCCTGGGTCGAGGAGTGGCTGCCATCCGAGAGGGAGCGGAGGAGTCGCCCCGTTCGCCTGGAGGCCGAAGCCTGCTGCCATCCGTCGGCAGCCACTGGCGGTCTCCGCTTTTTTGCCCGCTTCAGCACCGCGATCCCCTCGCAGCGAGCTCTTTTAGCGTGTCCCTCCTTCCTCCCGGGTTTCGGCACCATTTGAACGAGGTTTGTATATGGGGAAGGAAGGAGGCGGGAACCCGAGAACATTTAAACACATTTAATGATAAAATAAACAAATAACAGAAAAGCGGCAGCCCCTCACGGAACTGCCGCCCACAAAACACAAACTAAAATCAGGCCTGGTCCTCTCTCGTCTTCCACTGTCGCACTCCTCCTTTAATCCTTCCAGCTCCTCCGTGGGATCGAACCGTGAGTGGCGCAGGTGTCATATTCGCAAATCCACCGGCCTCGCTCCGTTCCCACGGCTCTCGGCCCCCCCCCCCTTCACAGATATATTTTGTGTTGTTTAACATATAAATTAATTATGACATGCATGGTTGAATATAATTTTAAAGTAGGTTGCGTGAAGCCATATTCTGAGTTTGCATTTCACTGTTTTAATTAATTTTGATGAATACTGAAATGTTTCTGGTTTCATTTTTTTTGGCGAGTGGGATGAATTAATGCCACTCAATCTCATTTAGGTCTAGAGCTACAGTAGCGAAGATCATGTTCACACAGCGCACTGTCAGTCAATAAATGGAAAAAAAAGTAACTCAGATATTTTTTGTTCCTTTAAAAAATTAATGCGTTACTTTACTAGTTACGAGTTTGATAAAAAAGTAATACTTTAATGAAAATAAACCAACGTAACTTGTAAAGTTACTTGTAATGCGTTACCCCCCAAACACTGTATATATATATATATAAAAATCCACTGTATATATATCTATGTATATATATTTTTATATAATCCAAAGAGTAGTGTATTTGTAAAGTGAATTGAACTTGCACAGTAAACTTTTGCTCCTGTAAGCGCTGCTATAGTATTTCCTTGTAAATGCAATCTGACTTCCAAATTATAACTCTCATATTATACACAGGATTCCAGCTCCAGAAGTCAGATCATCACTCGCTGTCTGTTTTTGTCGTTTATCGTTTCTGTCGTGATGCTGCTGGTTCAGAGTAGGAACAGATATAATATAGATATAAGAGCAGTTGAAGTTTTTATAAGCTGTTTTATTGAGTGACTGCACAAAATATGAGAAGTCGAGTCTGTATATCTATCCTCAGGGACCACATGGACTGGAAGCTTTCAGAAGATGGAATCAAAAGAGATGTGAGTGATTTCTCGACTGTCGTGTTCAGAGGAAGGTGAGAGAAGAAGAGTCATTGGAAAGAGCTGAAGGGGATAACAGGAGCTTTAGAGTTTCTCTAAATAAAGAAAAGAGAGCAAAACGAGTGGGAAGGAGAGAGGTAGCCTATGGCAACATTCGGGTTGAGATAGCAGAGTAAAGATGGGTCTTCTCTTCCTCAGAAACAGGAATTCCCTTAGTACAAACCTGTTCTCAGAAGCGCCAGAGAGCTTTCATGTGTTCTGAACACATCTTTATTAGAGCTTATTAGATTAGAGTGTATGAGATTTATAAAGAGATGTTGTTCTGCTGTCAATCATCCAAACAATAACTTTTGTGTATAAAATGAATGAGAACGTGTTTACTCCTGCACACTTATAACTGAAGTCCAGCAGGCAGGCAGCAATGTGAATACATATTTTAAATATTCAGCTATAGCTGCTTGTAACTCATGACCAGCTAGAAAATAAACCTGATTACTTTTTATATCTGTATGAGGATACCCAGAAAGGACTTGATGTAGCTTACTGTAAAGAACTGCCACTGTTTATATGAGAAAACGCTTAACCAGAACAGAAGTTCCTCCTCCTAGAACACGTCTGATTCAGAAAGAACAAGTCATACTTACACAACAAAGATTTTAATGAAGTTTCTATTTTTATTTTGATAAAAATTAAATAAAATAGATAGAAAATTCATAGCTTGTATCATTTTTATTTAGTTCCATAAGGTGTATGTATCATTTAGTCTAATTTATAAAATGTGAAGTGCCCACTTACTTTAAAGTATATTGTATTTTCATAAGAAATGTAGTTAATAGTTATTAAATATAATGTTCTTTACTGCTCAATGTAATTCTGAAAAACAACAACTAAATAAATAAAAATACACAAATTTCTATTATTAATTTCTGTTTTCTGCAAATATGGGTTTCTATAATAATGCAAGGATAAAATAAATATATTTATATATCACAAATATATTAAATATTCAGCTTAAATCTTTCCAAAACAACAACTGGATAAATCCTAGTAGTATTTTTAGGACGCTTCTCTAATTTGATTTATTTATGTACTGATACATTTGTTTTATATTTAATGCAAGGCCAAAAATATTGCTGAAGGAAAATAGAGAAAACAAAGAGCATTGCATATAACCTTATTGCTGCATTGGTGTTTTAAAACATCAACATTACCAACATAAATATTTCCACAAAAATCATCAATGTTGATTTCCACTGAACTAGAGTTTCTTAAAAGTAACTTTTTGGAATTGCCTTGAGGACGATAGCAATGTTTCTTGGTTTAACTGGTAAATTGAATTATTGAAGAAATTCAGTATATGACAACAAATATTCAAAGTCATCACTTGATTTTTAGGGCAGTTTGTATACCATAGAAATAGCAATAATGTGACTGGTTGGTTAAAACTTGAGCTCAGCTTCTGCTTTACAGCTCTCTATTTCTTGGACTGACCTGAAATTTGGTGTTTTTAAGTGATATTGAGGGTAAAAAGAAAACAACACTTATTCATGGCATATTGTATTGCTTATTTTAGAAATATGTTATTGAAATATGAGCTTGGAAAATAGTTATTGATATTGTGATATTTCCTCATTGCATTATGAGCTCTTGTGCATTATATTTATATCTTTGTCTCTCTCTCAATCTTGTTAATGGAAAAACAGATTCTATCACACAGAATGCCAAGTAGTGACCCCGTGGGTCTTCATTTCTGACCCCTACATTCTACATTCTTGTTCATAATATATTCACCTCCAAACAAATCACCACGCACAAACTCAACATTATTTGTTTATGTAAAATGACATATTTGTTTTTGTGTTATAGACGAGATATCCGAGTTCTAGAGAAACGAGTGTGGAGGGGGTGTGAGAGGAGAGCAGGGGTCTGTGTTGTGTCTAGAGTCATGTGTTTTCAACACCTTTTTAATTAATTCTTTAGTGTTTGAAAAACATCTCAGCTGACAGCTTCACATATTCACAGACACACACATACACACAAGAAGGAAAAAATACTAAAATAAGAAATCACACTTTAATATATCTGTGTTGCATCTTATGCAACAGACAGTGTGTGAAAAACAGATACAGAGAGAGATGCATTGAGAGACTAAATAAAGATAAATCTCTACTTCCGTTTCATGCCGACTTTAAAGGGATACTCCACCCTAAAATGAAAATTTTGTCATTAATCACTTAATCCTATGTCGTCCCATACGCATAAAAGCTTGGTTCGTCTTCGGAACACAATTTAAGATATTTTGGATGTAAACCAGGAGGTTTGTGACTGTCCCATTGACTGCATAGTAAATTGCTAATTGTCAAGATCATAAAAGTATGAAAAGCATCGTCATAATATTCCATCTGCCATCAGTGGTTCAATCTAAATTTAATGAAGCGACAAGAATACTTTTTCTGTGCATAGAAAACAAAACAACGACTTTATTCAACAATTCGTCTCCTCTGACTCAGCGTAGCGCCATTTTGGAGAATATCTGCTGGACGCAAGCAGCGTACACTCTTGTGTGTCAGCCGCATACCGGATGCGCTGTTTTCATTCAAATCAAACCGCAAACAAACATAGAAGACGTATCCTTGTGGTACACATCTTCTTGTACACAGAAGAGCGTACGCTGCTTGCGTCAAGCGGATATTCTCCAAAATGGTGCTACGCTGAATCAGAGGAGACGAATTGTTGAATAAAGTCGTTGTTTTGTTTTCTGGGTTGTTCTTGATCTTTAATGTGACTCGGAATATCGAGTTGTTCGGGGAGTGGATCGGGGAGTGTTCATTTGTTCAGTCGCGCGCGCAACATCCTATGCGCTACATCCTTTGTCTACTGGAATTAGTTCACCTGTTTTGAGTCTTCGGGTTTCAGGTCGTTGTTTCAAGTGTTCAGTATGAGCCGAAAGGAATTGATTAAGGTCAGTTTCGAGTTTTCAGAGTCGGAGGGTTCCGTTCATCAAGTGACTAATGCAGTATGAGCCGGAAAGAGAATTGATTAGTTCACCTTTCGAGTCTTCGGGTTTGAGTCGTCCGTTCATCACGTGACAGCCCCATAAGCTAAACCTATGCAGTCTGAGGGAAAAAGACTTAATAATAATAATAATAACCAACTCTTTTGTTTATTACCTTTATTAACGCATTCAGTGTTATGGAAAAGAACATCATGACAGAAATCCACATATTTATAAACAGCAAGAAATAAAAAGCTACAATTTGAGACCAGAAACGCATCACATAAATGTAAGAGTAAATAATAATGATAATAATATAATAATAATAATAATAATAACTATGCACCCGTTTGTAAGGAAGCTTGCAAATTAACTAATTCATCTATGCTGTCACTTCACGTGACAAAAGAACGAAGGACTCGAAAGACTCAAAAGGTGAACTAATCAATTCTCTTTCTGGCTCATACTGCATAGGTTTAGCTTATGAAGCTGTGAACGAACTTATGAACTTATAGCTTATGAACGAACGACTCGGAAAACCCGAAGACATGTCAGATAAGAGGTGAGGTGAGCTAATCATAGACTAAAGACCCAGGTAAACAATGAATTAATATTTTCTGTTTCTTATAGCATTATAGTTTTGTATTGTTTGTAGTGTGATCAACGTTTGCAGAAGTAGTAGATGTGTTAGGGAAGTAACACGTAACATTTGAATTATGTTCAGCTAAAAAGAACTAAATTAACAAAATGACTCAGAAAAGATTAGTTCAATTTGCTGAGCGAGACTCAAAGATCCGAGTCGGTAAAATGATCCGAACTTCCCATCACTAGTAGGCGGGATTTATTTTTGTGATATCACAAATACAGGAAAACAACTTTGTTGTACAAACGAGCCGTAATTAGGTAACACAGCTAATAACATCCTTCTCTTTAATGCCTTATAAGGACCCACATTCCAACCGTGGAAAACTGTGTTTATTCTATTTCTCTCCGTCTCTTGCTTGTTTATTATGGGCAATAAACACCAGACACATTTACTGATTTATTGCTTCACCATGAACTTTGATATGGACATTTTGATATGGTTAGAGATTAATACAATTATATAAATGAGAACTACCGGGAAACATGATGCATGACAATAAATGATGGATGACAAGCAAGCAGGAGACTGATGGTATATGTGTGTGTGCGTGTGTGCGTGCGTGCATGCGTGTGTGGTGTGTGTGTCTTTGCTTGTTGCGTTAAACTGACTACTAAAACATTAATTGTTTTATTTTGCTGATCTGTAAACACATGAAATGTGAAAAAAGGTCAATGGTAAAAACATTTTGCACAGTATATAGTGATGATATGTGACAAGTTCTTTCCAACTGCTGCGTCCAATCAGAACATGAACGGTCTTCCACTGATCAGAGTGGACCAGAACTGAACTCCACGACACACCTCTGTCAGATCCCACCGGATCTCTCTGATCACAGAGCTGGAATCAAACAATACAAGAGTGCAGTCACTGTGTCAGTCCCAGACATTTCAAAATTGCTTTTGTATTATGGTACAAGAAACAAGAAAATTACAGGTATAGTTCATCCGAAAATGTAAATTCTGTCACATATCCTCATGTCATTGCAATCCTTTATGGAACACAACAAAGGGAGATTTTTTTGCAGAATATTCCCTTGCATATTTATTTGTTCTGGATGTGCACTTGTAGTGTTTTTTTTTTCAAAACTTACTTTAAAAATGGTATGATTAGTAATTCAGGACAACCTAGGTTTTACTTTACTTTAACTCATCAAAATAATTTTAACACTTTTCAACTTTCTTAAATACTGCAAGTTATACAAGATTCAATTGTTGAAAAAAAATATGTTTTTTTTAAGTCAGTTTAATGTAATTTAAGTTGAAATGACATACAGTCGATTGTACCACATTTAAAAAAAAATACTTAATGTGTATGTTTATGTATTTTTTATTAATATATTTTTTTAATAATTTTTAAAAAAAGATGTATGCGCTCATTCATATGATAGTGGATTAGAGACTAGCATCAAGCTTTACAAAAAAAAAACATATATATATATATACAATATACAATAAGGTTTGGGGAAGATATTGTTTTTTATTTAAGAAAAAAATCCTGGCTGTTGGTCTTCGTGAGACGTTATTAGTGCGCTGCAGTTCAATCCTGCTCACCCAGGAAAAGTACACAAGTTGTGAAAAATCAAGAATGATAAAACGTACAATCAAGTACTTTTTTCTTTGAGGTGAATATATGTGTTGTTCGTCGCAGCAACAAGTTCTCATTCACATTTGAGCAAATAATGTCAGTCATTTTTTAGTTGAACCACGATTTATTCCAATTTTAAGTGTGTCAGCGGCTGTAAAACATCATGTTAAGTATATTTAAGTGCTTTTTATAAATCAATTGTGAATTTATAACTGAATTGCGGGTAGTGTGGGTGAGGATATAAATGCTTGCAAATGTAAACTGTAATAAACTTAATCACTGGCAGATGATACTTTCCACACCAAGATTAAATTAAACAGCAAGATGTGGCATCTGATGAACATACCCTTCCTCTGCACAAATACACACATTTACTTAACTATCTAAATGGGGACACTGCATAGAATTCTACTGCTTTTATAAATACTGTAACCTCACCAGAAAAAAAATAAGATAAATAAATCCTAATGAATGCATTAAACACACACTCATCCAATGCTGCCATGTTGTCCAAAAAGGTTTTGTTTAAACCAGCCTGCTCTGACATTAGAGTATTTGGGTTTGGTCTCGTGGGTAAACACAAAGCCAGCTCGATGAACAGGGAAGTTCACTAACGATTAAATCCTTGGGTTGTTCTGCTTTAGGGCCAAGATATACAAACTTTGTTCTGTTTTTACCATTTTCCACCTATTCAAAAAGAGCTACAGCTGCACAGACCTCAAAGATAAACACACACACAAATGTATCTAGCTGCAGACATGCCATATATGGTATATATACTTACATAGCCTGCCAGTGCCTCTACCCCTAACATATAACTCATATATATATCCCAGTTTTAGCAATACATTTGCATCCAAAGAATCAGTGCTGTGCTATCAATGCTATTGTTAACTATAAGACTAAAACTATTAAACAATAAAATAAAAATAAAGCCGAAAATAAAACATAGATTTAAAATAAAACTTGTTTTTAGTTAGGTGCCAAGTTATTTTATGTGCAAAATAATTGCTAAAATAAAACTGAAGAAAATGCTAAAATTAAAATGGCAAACTAAAATGTAATCTAAAAATAAAATAAAAGCTAAGAGTATAAAAATAAATTTCTAAATAGTAATAAATGCTATATAAATTCTATTGAAATGCCGCTGAAAGGACTGTAGATTGTTGGGTTTCCATGATTCGTGGGGATGTAATCATAGACATAATGTTTTTTATGCTGTACAAACTGTATCTTCTACCCCCTTACCAACCCTACCCCTAAATTCCTCACACAAAACTTTCTGCATTTTTAGATAAACAAAAAACTTATTATAAGCTTATTTCTTAATTGGGCCAAAAAGTGTCCTCACAAAGAAGGCAATATCCCAAATCCTTCTCCTTGTGGGGACATTTTGTCCCCGTAATGTATAGTGACACCTGGTTTGATTGAATTCCATTGTATGGAATATTTTTTTATGTTTCACAGAAGAACACATCATACTAGTTTGGAATGACAGAATATAAATTTTCGGGTGAACTATGCCTTAAAAGCATAACTAATTTATGAGCCTTTCATATAATGTGCAAAACTTTAGATGTCTGTTTTTGACATGTTGCATGTTATATTTAAAGTCATTTTCAAAAAGAATAGGTCCTAAACCTGTACACAGTACACACACATACTCCCATGTACTCCTATAAGATAAATGTGTTTTCATAATGCCATAACGCAATTACATTTACAATATGATATTTTATGTTTTCTTTTGCATGTTTCATCAGTCAGATATTCAAACTGCTGATTAAATTTACAGTGACTCAAGAGCAAGCCCCCCAGAGACACAAACA
Source organism: Ptychobarbus kaznakovi (assembly GCA_027422405.1). NCBI lineage: Eukaryota > Metazoa > Chordata > Actinopteri > Cypriniformes > Cyprinidae > Ptychobarbus > Ptychobarbus kaznakovi. Next base: position 23,465,015 of record CM049809.1, read on the forward strand.
CCCACCCACTCACAGACACACAATGCTGGAGGACCAAAAATAACCCTTAATAATGTCTATTTGTGGTGCTCACACACTGTGACAGGCTTGTGTCAATCACACACACACACACACACTCATTCCCCCTGCGGCCATTTGTACCACTTCTCAAATCTGGAGCTGCGAGCTTGTCAGGTGAATTTAAGTGTGATGCTGTGACACCACAGTAGTCATTAGCAGTTCTCTCTCTGTGTCGCCATCATAAATGACTGGTATGACAGGAGGATTATGGGTAGTGGAACGCCACAGGCTTACTGCTCGCCCACTGAGAAACACTGCAGTCATTGTTATCCAGATTATCAGTCTGAACTCGTACCCACTGCAGATATGACACTAAAAACGTATCAAAATGTATGGTATTAGGTTTTGACATGGTACCAGAATACTGCAATGTTTTTGGACTGGTATGGGACAGGTATGATATTACCATGTAAAAAATACGGGGCACAACCTAAAACTTTTTGACTTTCTCAATTTGTGTAAATCCACAGGGCGATCAGAGTATTTGTATTTTTTTTATCCACAGTAATTTCACACTTGTTTAGTACAAATATGTCTTTGTTTCATAATTACAGTGTATATGTTTTTCTTTATTTACCCTAAAAAAATGGAAGTGAAATATGACAACATGCCCCGTAGGCATTGCAACATCTGAGGGGCATGTTGTAACATGACCATATGACAGCTTAAAATGTTATCTGATCTAAGGAAGAAACAAATATGCAAGACAATCTAAAATAGTTTGTCAAAAAAATTAAATTATTAACTTTTTCAAATAAAATAATTGCATTTGGAGTTTGACAATAAACACATTGCAACCATGCTTGGGACATAAATGGCAAAACACATAAACGAGCAAACATTGACTTGTTTAAAGCTTTACATAAATAAATATTATTATGTCCTAAAGTAGTTCATTATATATATGTCAATAACAATACATTTCTGCACAACTTCATTATTCTGAACATTGACTGTCAGTCTTTATTCACCTGTTTCTCGTGGTTTCTCATTAAAATTCATTTAAGTAAATAGTGTAAACTACATGGCTATAGCGATGTCATAGAATAGCATAGTTTAATAATAGCGGGGCACATTGTAACAGTTTTACTACGTTCCCCATCTGCGCAACTGGAATTTAAATCTGGTTAGTGTCCTGCTAATTAGCAAAATATTAAAAAAACAGATTGGAGATTTAAATAATAGGGAATTTGTCTCATTTTAAATTAACACAAAAACGAAGATGAAAAATTTACTCAAGCCAGAAATTTACTATTAAAATAAATAAATGTTCGGTGATATCTTCAAATAAATGTATTTTTTTTAGTTTTTTTGGCACTTTTTTCTATATATTGTTTATATGGCAACCAGTAAATACCGTACATTTGGTTATGCTAGCACGTGTAGAAATATTTAAAACGTTTTACAACTAACTCTGCATTAGTTTGTGCCACACGCTCTCCTATATACACTTTTAAAAAGAATACTTATTATGAAATGAATTTAATTTTAAAGAATATACTTAAGTGTGAACTGAATGTAATGTGTTTGGACACAGTTAAGAATCCAAAAACACTTAGACCTAAAACAGTAAATACGTTAAGTAGACAAATGATCAGGCTCTTTAAGTACCCTTAAGTACACTCAAGTGGCCTTTTATTTCATTAATATTATATTATCTGCATCTACAGTATTTAAAGAATATACTTTTAAGTTTTAAAATACACTACAAGTGCACATTCAAACCAGTTAAGCACACTTCTTTTTCACAAGGGATTCCTTGAAGTAACATGAAAATACAATATGATATACCACAGTATATATCAAAGTGACGTTGTATTACTATCAGATGCCATAGTATTTTGGGTTAAACGTAGTCTTTAAGGCCACAAAACACTCTAAGCAAGTCTGGTTCGGAAAGAAACTGCCAAGCTGCCAAATCAAACTTTGCAATGAAAGAGTTGATGCTTCAATGAAACAGCTGAAATGTTCAGTACGTTTCCTGGCCTTTGTAAGAGCATCCCATAAGAAAAAAAATCTCCCGCTAGGACTGAGATACCCTTCATGAAAGTATTTGACAAGGCACAGAGCGGAAAGTCTTGGGGGGGAAAATACAAATATTATGTTATTACTTTTTGTCTAGGACTTTGTTTAGTCGTTTGGCTCAAATGCTGTATATATTTCAGAAAGATATCAATCTCTTTGTGAAACACAAACTTGTCTATCGTACAAAGAAAGGTGTGTCCTATGTTTAAAACCAGTCCATCTCATTTTCCTACAGATGGTTGTTTAAAAGGTCAATATGCAAACACATGAACACACAAAAGATCCACTGGCTGACACTTTTCAAACATTTCATAAAAACACATTTTTGAAATGATAAAACAAAGTGATAAAACTAAGGTATGGGACAGGTATGATGTTACATAATATTACATATTACACTTACAGTACATATTATGGAATTTATATCATTTAAAATAATATAATTAAATGTGAACGGAATGTAATGTTTTGGACACTTACAATAACTATATGTTAAAGAAAACGAAAATGTATTATAGTTGAAAATTCAATTCAGTTGGCTGAACTTTAAAGTGCCTTTTTGACCCATTATTTCATTAGAAATTGTATAATTGAATATATTTGAAATATCGTCACAGTGTACTGCTGAGTGTACTGGCAAGCATTCGTGGTACATTTGAATGTTAAAATTATAATCAAGTACTTTGCATATGCTTTAGTTGAAATTAGACAGAATTAGTGATTTCACTTAACCATCATTCACAACGCAGCATCTGATCTCTGCAAACCAAACCAAACGGCATGAACACAGTAAACTCAGTCTGAGGAGGACAGAAGAAAACAATGTGGTCGGAGGAGAATAAGACAGGGACAGAGAGTCTGAGGATTAGTTTTTAATGGTTGGATGTAAACAAATCAGTCATGTGTGGGTTTTGCTTGGTGAGTGTGTAGAAGTCATGTATGCTGCTTTAGCATTCCTCGTTCCTACAAACACCAGATAAGGATAGCATAAAACCGGCACAATATGACAGAAGAATACACAGACCACTTGTTGAGAGATAATATCTTTATCTACTGGAAAATTCCATGCGGCTGGTACTTGTTTTGGAAAATAGTAAATAGAATTTGAACTACTGCCATTTAATTAAGTTCTAAATATCCCCAAGTCTTGTGTGTTCCCTTTTAAGGGGATGATTCACTAAACCCTTGCTCCACTTCTTCATGGATTATTTCTGCATGTTCTTTTTTCACAACCCACCCACTCAAAATCCAGGGTTTATAAGCATTGTTAGCCAATGGTCGCAAGTTCCATCATCGCCAACGTACTTCAATGATTTGCCATTTATAATATTTGCAAACGGCATTGCAAACTTTTGTGATTGGAATTGCATAGTTTTTTGTTACTGTGACATGGACTTAATATATTTTAGCTTGTCAACAGCAAAGTTGTTGCCATATTCATTACAGCAGACGTTTTACAACAAATTATGTTGTGGAGAATGCTGTTCACTATGGAAGCCTGTTTCCACCACTGAATAAAGTAAAGAAGAAAAAAATAATGGCGATTATCTTTATCTCACAATCCTGACTTTTTTCTCATAATTGCAGTTTACATCTCAAAATTGCGAGTTAAAAGTTAGTATTATGAGTTATGAAGTCAGAATGATGGGATATAAACTCACAATTGTAATTTTTTTCTTGCAACTCTGAGTTTACATCTTGTAATTCTGACTTTTTTTCTCAAAATTGCGTGATGTAACTTTACAGTTTCAAGTTATAAAGTCAGAATTGCAAGATAATAACCTCACAGTTCTGAGAATTAAAGTTGGAATTGCGAGTTATAAAATCCAGTTCTATTCATTTCTACAGTGATGCATCACTTGTGCTTTTTTATAGCCTACGATCAGCAGTGTGTTTCCCAAAGCATCATTAATCAAATATAATCACAATGTCCATCATTACCAACATAATTAAAACATTTGGTGAAACCCGAAACCATCATTTAAACAAACAAGTGCAAACTGCAACATAAACATGTTTAGAACTATATACAGCACTTAACCTGCTTATTTCCAAGGGCCCTGATCAGAGAAGGGGCCTGACACACCACCACCTGCATGTGACGTCATTAACAACTATTTCATATTGTTGAACCATTGTGGTTCAAACAACGGTGGTGTCACCATGTTACTACAGTTTTGGGAAACAGTAGCGTCTAGTTGGTCAGTTTCTCAAACATTGCATTTTACTATGGTAGTTAATCTGCGAGTTACAGTTACAATGCATCCCTGGTTGTGCCTCACTGAGGGTTTATTTTATGAGTGCAGCTTCATGCTTATTTATTTCATACAAATCATACTTTGTAATTACAGTAAGTACAGTAGTTACATTTTCTCGCTTTTCACAAGTTAGCAATATTTTATGGTGGAATTAATTTTGCATTGTAAACGGAATGCAAATGGTGAACATTTTGTGTACATTATAACGTGATCTATAATTCAAGGGCCGTTATTCAGTACATAATGGAGAAGAGTGTCATAAGCCATATCTTGATATACGGCAGCATCCTTTCAAATTTAGCATGTGAAGCGGAGAACATGCGCCATGCTAACTATCTTCAGCACACATTTATTTGGAATTGTTTATGCTTTTACCTGATTTGCATAATTGCTTCAGTGAATTTGTGCTAAAACAATGCAGACAGTTTATGCACATAAACACGGTCAGCGACTGACTGAAATTCATTATTAGTGAACTCCTCTTGCACACTTTCAGACAGCAGTTTTTTTGTTTGTTTGTTTGTTTGTTTCACCTGCATGACCCTCTTAAGCCCGGACAGATTTATGGCCCAAAAGAGCAGAAACGCTGTGTATCCGGGTCAGTGTCAGGTTGGTCTGGTGCTGACGCCACAGGTCGTGTCTGTCACTCACCGACTTTACATCATCACAGAGCGAGAGATGCTAAACAAAGCCGTGATTCACAACAACAACAAACAACAGCACTGACACAGATGCAGAAACAGAAACAGTCAAACGCCTGTGCACTGCAAAACCAACTGCCAGGGGTGTCAGAGCCAGTTCTTAAGAGTTTAAAGATTGGCTTTGGAAAACTCACTGTTGGTCAATCTGAATATTCTGGAACCACAAAATAATACAGTGGAAAATGTAGAAAGACAAAACATGTTTTGTGCTGCCTGTTTGCACAGAACATCAAACACAATGCCTTCATTGTAGTTTAAATTACAAACCAATGATTTACATAAGTTGGTTCTTATAATGAATCATATAACCAACTCACATATGAGTCATAAACAAAATCAGTATAAAATGGCTGTGCCATTAATATTTGACTCAAACCGCAAACCACAATATTTTCATAAAAGTATGTATGAAAATAAACTTAATTATTGTGTACATACTTAAGGTTCATTATATTTTAATTTAAATGACTGAATAACAGGACAATATGTGGTTAAAGATACAGTATACAATAATTACCAAATTAGTTAGGTAGTAAATCATATAACCAAAACATTTTTTTATAGTACAGTATTTTATTTATAATATATATAAACAAAATATATGGTATTGTAAAAGTGGAATCAAAATTATAACAATAATCAATAAATTATTTACAATTTCCATTCCGAATGTGACATCATAAACTATAGCCCTGACCAAAAAACTAATAATAATAGTACATTAATGATTATACAGACACGGCATTACTTTTTACAGTCATATCTGAATTTAGTTTTTCAATAACTTTTTCCACCTTCTCTCTGATCTTTATACTGTGTCAACACCAGATCTAGACACAGTGTAAAAATATGCTACTGTACCTTTAAGATTTCTATAGGCTACAGTATGTAAATTATACTATAAGTTTTTGAACACTTTAAGCATAGATATTATATTTTAGCTCTTGTTGTGATGCCACATTATGTTGAGTTGAACCAGCCAACAGTTTAGTTTTAATGAATGGGGAAAAAAGCTTTGCATTGAATGGAAGTTACATCATATCATGACCAGGTGCAATATGCAATACAAGCAATCACTTCCATGTAAATTGAAGCAACACAAATTTGGTCTTCTTTCTATTTCTGGTGATTGGTACAAAAGCCTGCTCGTATCAGACGCGATTTCTTTAAGACTGCAAGGGAAGCTCAGCTTCCCTTATTGTCAAAAAATGAATGGTCAAATTAGTACTATTAGTTAACATTTTATTGACTAAAAATGCGTTAAAACACGTTCATCTCGAACGAAACAATTTCGTTCAGAATCAGCTACTTAGGTCGGCTGACTCGATTTCCTTCTCATTATTCCCGTAGCGTACAGCATTACTCTTTGAAGCCCAGCGTCCATTACTTCAATGGGCTGCTTTAAACAGTTTTTTTAGTGCTTAGAAACAAACGGTCATTGGAATGCTGCGATTATGTCCCGCCCACGGACGCTAGCGTCTCTGGGATGAATGGAGGAGTGGGCTGGCCCGGTCCGAGCGTCTGCGTGAATTGGAGGGTCTGTCATCTCTTTTTAATCCACTTTTATGTCCTAAAACGCTCGTTTTTTGGGGTCGACAGCTTATAAAAACGTATTTATTGTTTTTTTTTTTAGCTTGTTTGCTAACAATTGTAATCAGCTTTTAGACATTTTTTTTTTTTTTTTTTTTTTTTAAATAAATGACAAGGAGGCGGCAGCTTTCGCAATGCAAAGAACGGTTGTGTGGGCGTGGCGTGGTCTTCAGATTATGACGCGTTCACCTGTGTCTCCATTTCCAATCAGTCCCATCGCGGATTTTGCATGTGTATCGAAAGACAAACTGCTGCAACCTTCAGTATATTTCACACAATTTCACACCCATTCATTGTTTGTTTAACATAATTCCCACATTTCCTCCCGTTGAGTTAAATATATATATATATATTAATCGTTTGTTCATTAATTCATAAGTCTAATAGCCAGCTAGCAAACTGCACAGTGGCAGACAGTGCTAATATTACCTGATTTTGATTAGAAAGTCTTCCTTACGAGGAGACAGAATTAAACACAGGGGATCAACACCTAAGATTGATTTATGCAAAAGATAGGGAAAAGTAACAGGTCTTTTCAGCTCTCCTGGTAGCAAAGTTAGCTGGCTGACTAAGTGCTGTGAAAAAGAAAATGTACTGCTGGCCATGTCTCTTGATGAAACATATGGATGTGTTGTTTGGTCAAAATTGGGGTTTGGAATTGTTTGACAGGGCATATAAAGGCATGAAAATAGCAATGAACATGTGATGCATTGCAAGTTAAGTTGCATGGGCAATCAGGGTTGACATGCAATCAATGAAGGTTCGCATTCAAGTGGCTAAACATAATGAAACTGTTAAACAAAACAGGGCCTCTAAACCGCCTTATTGATGTGATCTGGCGGCAGGAGCTTATAGGGGACATGATGAGAGTGTGAATCATCAAGGGGTAAACAGAGAGTTCCAGAAACATCTAAATATACTCTGTCCTGTCCACACAACAGTCCTCACTGTGTGTAAAAATATGCTACTGTACCTTTAAGATTTCTATAGGCTACAGTATGTAAATTACCTCCACTTATGAAGTTTTTGAACACAATGGTTGCAGGCCAAATGAAAGCAAAGCCCCCATGCAATGTTTGTGATTGCTATGCACACAGTATCTGGTGCTGTCAAGGGGGCCATGTGCAGCAGAATTTTTTTGCATACTCTGGGGTTTGCCACATTTTCTCAAAATCCACAGAACGTCTTTTCTGGAGTCTCAGGCTGCTCAAGGTTGCCCAGAAACGCTCCTACTGATGAATTTCACATCCGGATAGTGAGCACTGTGCAAACAATTATATGGCCTCCTGCAGACATTTGATAACATCATTGCAGATACGACAATGGATGATGAACCAGCTTCGTGAGGAAACTGGAGGAATGCAGTTTAGTTTTAATAAATGAACTGGGGGAAAAAGCTTCGCATTGTATGGAATGTTACATCATATCATGACCAGGTGCGATGTGATTAAGCTAAGCAATACAAGCAATCACTTCCATGTAAATTGAAGCAACACAACATTTGGTCTTCTTTCTATTTCTGGTGCATTTGGTAGCCAAAAGCCTGCTCCGTTCAATTGTATATTAAACATCAAATATGCTCTGATCAGCTGTGCTTCAGGTCACAATCCATTTCTGCTTTGAGTGTGGAAAGATAAATTACTTGTCTCTGAAAATGTATTGTGTCACGCCTGGTTAGGACGATGTATGAGAGTATGTTGATCTAGTGCATCTTACCCTTTTGTTCCAAAATTAACTTTTTTTTACAATATAAACCCTTTAAGTGATGCCAACATGAAATGCCAACCAAGATCTCTTCACCGGAAACACAAATGCCAGAGTAGCAACATGAATTTTTAATGTACTGTTTCCACAAAACAGCACTGCTTGTTATAGTCTGCTTTTATCCTGTCACTCTAACTATTATATACGTTTTTCCAGACCCTTAAAAATAACACGACACATCATTTTAATAAAAGTGCACTTGTAGTGTACTTTTATTATTAAAAAAAATTTCACAAGTTTATTTACATTTTTTCTTTTCAATTTTCTTAATGAACTTTCATTCACTTTTATGACTTTAAATGTGCAGTTATATAATGCTGTAATAATGTCAAACTAAAAGTTTTATTTCAAAGTACATTGTATTATTTTATTATATTAGTATTATTATACATTATATTATTATTTCAGTATTTTAATAATCTGTTGTTGTTCTTTAAAGTACATATATTTTGATGTGTTGACAAAAGCACATCAAATACATGATTGTAATGTTTAAATGTACTAAATGGTAATAAATGTGGCATTACAAAAATATATAAAAACATGACATACAGTACAAGTTTCAACAGAAATGACATTAAAGTATATTTTAGTTTACCATAAATGCAAATGAAAACCATATTTCAAAAGTATTAAAAGCAATTATGAAATGATGTATAGAGATGTGCTTAAGTTCTACTTACAGTAAGTGGATAAACAATCACTTGAATTTCAACCAATTTTATTTAATATAAGAATTTAAAGTATTTAATATCAAATTAAACTATAATAATTTCTGATTTAATTGTAAACGACTTGCAATGAAGTGTCCAAAAACACAACATTCAGTTTGCACTTAATTATATTCCTTTAAATTATATTATTTCTGTAATAAACACTCTTTTTAAAAGCACGCTAGAGTCAAACCCATGACCTCAGTGCAGCTAGAGTCATGCACTACCATCTGAGCTACAAGAGCAGTAATTGTATAAACCAGTTTGTCATTCAGAGTGAACATCATCATTCCTGTCAGAGACACTAGCTAAAGGTCATGCCTCGGTCAGATTGAGGTCACGCCATCTCACCTGGCAGTCGGATGTGTGCTCATAGAGGTCAACTTCACTCTGGCTCTCTTTACATGAAATAAAAGCGACTGGAGCCTGGGTCGGGCGTTTGTGTGGCATTCACGTGCCATTCTGTGGCATTCAGTGGTATTCTCAAATGACGCATTTTCCAGACCACCCCACTGACATATAACAGTGATTTGTGTGAGGCAGTAAACGAGAGTGACGGCTCTCTGCAGAGGAGTCCAGGAAAGAACAGATTTTCTGCATTTGTCTGTGTAATGTTAATCACGTCTATAGTGTATAATTTGAACTAGGAGGTATCTAAATAAAATTTGCTCTCAGATTGCCCACAACTCCTACAGATAAACACGACAAAACAAAACTCTCCTCCCTGTGCCATTATCTGCCATATCACAAGCTCAGCCCAAGATAAACCCATCATCTCACAAAACCCTGAGATATTACACATTATGATGGACGAATACAGTCACCATATCTCTGTTCCCTATCAGAGAGCTGCCTTGTTTTCTACTGCCTACATCGGCAGCTACCTTCTAAGGCAGCGATCGCTTTGTGAATATTTGGGTTTCTACATTGATCACTCATAAAATGGGGTCTAAAACAAAGTCTGACGAAACTAACAACATACAAACAGTTTATTTTTTAAATAACATACATCAAAATCATACATCCAGGTTGATTCAAACTCATTTAAACACTTTTAAAAATAAAGGCGCTTAAAAGGTTCTTCTCAGCGACGGCATAGAAGAGCCATTTTAGGTTCCACAAAGAACCATTCAGTCAAAGGTTCTTTAAAGAACCATCTCTTTCTTACCTTTTTATAATCTGAAGAACCTTCTTTCACCACAAAGAACCTTTTGTGATACAGAAAGGTTCTTCAGATGTTAAAGATACTTTATGGAACCGTTTAGACAAAAAGGTTCTTCTATGGCATCATGAAGCACCTTTATTTTTAAGAGTGAAGATCTATTATAGATTATACAAAATACAACACAAACGTGCTAAAAGAGGAACATGGTTTGACAGAAAGCATTTCTGCAGCATGCTAACATGAGTGCTCTTGAAAAGTACTTCTGCAAGGCACTTGAGTGTGTACTTCCGCAGAAATGAATGTACAGTACACAAGTGTTTCCAGCACTGCTCTTCATCTCTGCTGGATCTACAATGGTACGGAAAGGATATCTCAGATTTTTATTGAGCTGTCCTTTGGGGCTGCATGCAAAAAGTAACACAACTTGAACAGTGTAGTCTGATTCACCAACAAATGACTCATATGAGCTGGTTCTCACTGATTCTGTCAGAGCGATTATTAAAACAACATACTGGATTTCACTGACGTCTGAACAAAGTGAAGAAGGAACTGTTTTAAACCTACTTAAAATAATGCTGTTACAGTTTAAATTTCATATAGATTGAAATAATTAAATACAGTAAATAACAAAAATAATTCAATTCAAGTTTATTTGTATAGAGCTTGTGGTGATACAAATCGTTGCAAAGCAGCTTTACAGGAAATTAAGATATTTAGTAGTAGCTTATCAGTGGTGACCATGTCAAGTTGATGTTAATATGGCAGAAATGTACGGTAAAAATCAGGTAATGACATAATCAAACAGACGATGAACACTATTTACACAAATTATTATATGTTGTAATCAAACTTATAGCAAAGTTTGGTCGTTCCATGAGTTGTTTCAGGGTTGGCATCATCTGAGGTCCTCTGAGGGGTTGGCATCATCTCTTCTCAGGTGTTCGGTCATCTCAGATCTTATAAGGATTGGATCCAGACTGTGGTAGAAACAGAAACAAATAGAAACATAAGTAGCGTAGCTACTATTCCAACCAAGTAAAAAGTATTTGTTCAACCCAAGCTAAATAAAAAATAAATATGATATGTAATATGATATATGATATATGTAATATGATTTTTGATAAGATATAACTGCAGTACAAGATTATGAGATGCATTATATGAATGCTTGGTTAAAGAGATGTGTCTTTAATCTAGATTTAAATAGAGAGAGTGTGTCTGAACCTCGAACGTTATCAGGAAGACTATTCCAGAGTTTGGGAGCCAAATATGAAAATGTTGTACTTTAGTGCTTTAGTGGACTTTGCTATCCTAGGTACTACCAAGAGTCCAGAGTTTTGCGACCTTAGGGAGCGGGTTGGATTGTAGCGTGATAGAAGATTAGTTAGGTACGCAGGAGCTAAACCATTTAGGGCCTTATAGGTAAGTAATAATATTTTGTAACTGATACAGAACTTAATAGGTAGCCAGTGCAGAGACTGTAAAATTGGAGTAATATGATCATATTTTCTTGATCTGGTAAGGACTCTAGCCGCAGCATTTTGTACTATCTGTAGCTTGTTTATTGAAGATGCAGGACAACCACCTAGCAGTGCATTACAATAGTCCAGTCTAGAGGTCATGAATGCATGAACTAACCTTTCTGCATCAGAAACACTTAACATGTTCCGTAGCTTGGCAATGTTTCTAAGATGGAAGAATGCTGTTTTTGTAACATGGTAAATATGATTTTCAAAAGATAGGTTGCTGTCTAATATAACACCCAGATTTTTGACTGTAGAGGAAGTATCTTCAGATCCTTGTGCTACTCCATACTTTACTGGTGATTATTGAGATGACTCCCCATTTAAATAAACAAAGTGGTAGCGATCGGACAGGTATGATCGAAACCATCTTAAAGCCTGCCCTTGAATACCCGTATAGTTTTGTTATCGATCTATGAGTATGTCATGATCTATAGTGTCGAACGCAGTACTACGATCAAGTAAAACTAGCAATGAGATGCAGCCTTGAAAATACATATATTGTGCATAATGGTGTAGGGTGACAAAAATCTGTAAACACTGGTATACATATTCATATTAGTTGTTTCCAAAGTTGACATTTAACCAAAAAAACAAAGAGAGAGAGAGAGAGAGAGAGAGAGAGAGAGAGAGAGAGAGAGAGAGAGAGAGAGAGAGAGAGAGAGAGAGAGAGAGAGAGAGAAACTTGCCAAAACTAGACCATCATCAATCTTTTTCTCAAGTCATGGAATCCTGCATGAGATTCATAAACCTTCCCTAAATGCAATCCTTTTTTTTCATTCTCCTATTTTTGGCCCAAATCTTATTATTGAGTTATTGAACGTACAGTTTCCACCTCTTCAACACCAGTTCAGACAGATAACACCCCTCAGCAGAATGAACACGCTGAGAATCTCACACACTCAGAGGAACTCTGGGGACCGCCCACAGTGTGTCAAACAGTACAGTCTCTCTAGTCTGGCCTGGGAGCTTGTACTAATATTATCACAGTCCATTAGACACTATATAACTCATTAGTAAATCAACAGCTTTGCTGCCATCCATTTGCACACAATACGGTTATGACACACCTACAGTGGCTCAATAAAGTCCCTCTTAAAAAGACAATAAACGTCATTGTGTTACATTAAATCAGTTGCATTGGCCAGTGATGCTCTTAGAAAAAGACCTTTTCTAATTATTTTTTATAACTCTGCAAACAGATAAATAAATATATTTTCTTTCTTATATTTCATCAAAACTTGTTCAGACTTAAATTATTTTCAATTTTGTGCAGATATCACTAAGCTCTCTTATTTTTCCATCTCCTTTCTCCATCCTTTTCTGTAGTAAATCAGCACAAATGAAATGAATATATCAATAAGGTATTACACTGAACAAAATTATAAATGCAACACTTTTGTTTTTGTCCCCATTTTTCATGAGCTGATCTCAAAGATCTAAGACTTTTTCTATGTACACAAAAGGCCTATTTCTCTCAAATATTGTTCACAAATCTGTCTAAATCTGTGTTAGTGAGCACTTCTCCTTTGCCAAGATAATCCATCCACCTCACAGGTGTGGCATATCAAGATGCTGATTAGACATCATGATTATTGCACAGTGTCCCTTAGGCTGGCCACAATAAAAGACCACTCTAAAGTGGGTAGTTTTACTGTATTGGGGGGGGGGGTCCGGGGGGGTCCGAAAACCAGTCAGTATCTGGTGTGACCACCATTTGCCTCACGCAGTGCAACACATCTCCATCTAATAGAGTTGATCAGGTTATTGATTGTGGCCTGTGGAATGGTGGTCCTCTCCTCTTCAATGGCTGTGCGAAGTTGCTGGATATTGGCAGGAACTGGAACACGCTGTCGTCTACGCCGATCCAGAGCATCCCAAACATGCTCAATGGGTGAATGGTCCGGTGAGTGTGCTGGCCATGCAAGAACTTGGATGTTTTCAGCTTCCAGGAATTGTGTACAGATCCTTGCAAAATGGGCCGTGCATTATCATGCTGCAACATGAGGGGATGGTCATGGATGAATGGCACAACAATGGGCCTCAGGATCTCATCACGGTATCTCTGTGCATTCAAAATGCCATCAATAAAATGCACCTGTGTTCGTTGTCCATAACATACACCTGCCCATACCATCTGTGAAGAGAACACCTCTCCAAAGTGCCAGATGCCATCGAATGTGAGCATTTGCCCACTCGAGTCGGTTACGACGACTAACTGCAGTCAGGTCGAGATCCCAATGAGGATGACGAGCATGCAGATGAGCTTCCCTGAGACGGTTTCTGACAGTTTGTGCAGAAATTATTTGGTTATGCAAACCGATTGTTGCAGCAGCTGTCCGGGTGGCTGGTCTCAAACGGTCTTGGAGGTGAAGATGCTGGATGTGGAGGTCCTGGGCTGGTGTGGTTACACATGGTCTGCGGTTGTGAGGCCGGTTGGGTGTACTACCAAATTCTCTGAAACACCTTTGGAGAAATCTTATGGTAGAGAAATGAACATTCAATTCATGGGCAACAGCTCTGGTGGACATTCCTGCAGTCAGCCTGTTAATTGCATGCTCCCTCAAAACTTGCAACATCTGTGGCATTGTGCTGTGTGATAAAACTGCACATTTTAGAGAGGCCTTTCTTTGTGGCCAGCCTAAGGCACACCTGTGCAATAATCATGCTGTCTAATCAGCATCTTGATATGCCACACCTGTGAGGTGGATGGATTATCTCGGCAAAGGAGAAAGTGCTCACTAACACAGATTTGTGAACAATATTTGAGAGAAATGGGCCTTTTGTGCACATAGAAAAAGTCTTAGATCTTTGAGTTCAGCTCATGAAAATGGGGGCAAAAACAAAAATGTTGCTTTGATCATTTTGTTTAGTATGTATAAAAATATATATCTTCCATCATTTCATTCAGATTTGAAATTAAAAGAGAGGAGATACAGAATCCAACATCAAAGGAATGTATCAGTATTTAAAAAAAATGCTAGAACAACAACTGAAGAAAGGTTTCCACAATAATAAATGTTCAGAAAAGCCTTTCAGCATGGTATTATATTGACAGAGATGTCTGTTAGAACGCCCTTGACCTGGGTAATCAAAACGCTGCAGCCATTTACAGAAAAATTTTCTGTAGAAAATTTTACATTGTTGACATTCAAACTGACTTATGTGAGAGAGAGAGAGAGAGAGAGAGAGAGAGAGAGAGAGAGAGAGAGAGAGAGAGAGAGAGAGAGAGAGAGAGAGAGAGAGAGAGAGGGAACATTTTTGGCGTGGCTAACTTTACTTTCTTATTTGTTTGTATAGGGCAAGAGAGCTTCAACTCCAAGAGTTTGGCCCTTCAGGCCCAAAAGAAGATCTTGAGTAAAATGGCCACCATGGCTGTGGCTAATCTCCTCACAGACGATACCAGCAGCGAGATTCTGGACGAACTCTACAAGGCCAGTCGTGAATACGCCAAGAGCAAGAAGGAAGCTCACAAGATCATCAAAGATGTCATCAAGATCGCCCTGAAGATTGGCATTCTCTACCGAAACCACCAATTCAATACTGATGAGATGGAGACCGTTGAGCGTTTCAAAAAGAAGATGAACCAGGCGGCCATGACGGTGGTGAGCTTTTATGAGGTGGAGTACACATTCGACCGTGGCATTCTTTCCGAGGTACTAATGGAATGTAGGGACCTTCTCCATGAGCTGGTGGAGCACCACTTGACCGCACGCTCTCACGCGCGGATCGACCATGTTTTCAACCATTTCGCAGATGTGGATTTCCTGACCAAGCTGTACGGCCCATCTGAACAGTACAGACTTAACCTGAGGAAGATCTGCGACGGGATAAACAAACTCCTAGATGAGGGCACACTTTAACCTCCAGTTCACGGTTTGTCGGATGAGACTTCAGGCTACCAGGATTTAAATGGCGGGATTTTACCTAACTTGTGTTCTTTGCTTTTTGTTTGAAATGTAGGCTGTCATGATAACTTGATGATGTGATTGTAACCCAACCTGTAGGGATGGTCAACCAAATGCAGATTAAAGTCAAATCCTGGTCTGTATTGTCAACGTACCAGATGATTGTTTGGGGAAAATCCATTTAAGTGGAGAACCTGAATGAATCGGTGTCCCGAAAATCTGTCCTTTGTGTGCATTTGCAGGAATGTTTTAAATTACGAGCTCCTTTATATGCACTGTATGAAATTTGACCTACCTATCCTTCAAGAATGGCCTAGCAATGAAACCCTAGCTTTCTTCTGTGGGTCCAGAAGAACCAGTTAAGATGTCCAGTTAATCTACACAAAAGTTAAAGGGGTATAGTTCATCCCAAAATGAACATTCTTTAGTCAACCTCATGATTTTCCAAACCTGTTTGGCTTCATTTATATTGTGGAACTCAAAGGAGATGTTTAGCATAATCAAGGTATTTTTATTTTCTGTCAAATTTAAATTAAGGTTTATTGATTTTTTATTTAAATCAAAAATAAAACCATACTATACTATAAAACTCTACCATAAAAGTGATACTTTCAGTGATAATTTATCCTTCTGCTATTTCTAACAAAACATACAATTTGGTGCAAATGAATCAGTTATGAAAGACGCAGAAAAATAATGCCATTTGGTATTATTGATAGCAAACCTGACAGAATGTGCTCTCTTGACACATTTGAATGTGAATCAGTGCGAATGCATCCGCTTCAAATATCATTTAAAGCTTGACAGAATCTGCCCCATTCACTTTCTTTGCACAACCTCTTGGATTCTTCAGTAGAAATAAAGTCATACAGGTTTAGAATGAGACAAAGCCAAGTAAAGGATTATGAAAATTATGTATCTTTGGATGAACTATACCTAAAGCGTTGAGAGCTTAAAAGAAAAAGGGCACAATCCTTTGTTTGTGCCAGAGCATACGCCAAAAATATATACATAACTGAAGTGCAGCAGACAGATTGTAAATAAACTTTGGGGGTTTGGTCTTCTGTCTTTTGCCTTTGTAATGACTCAGTGTCACAGCAGCTACCATGATCCTGTGCTTGGTTTTTCCAGATCCTGATGTTTCAGAGCATGTAAATGTGTGTATACATGCAGAAGAGAAATGTGACTATTCCATAAGCCTGTTAAGTAACCCCAGAGTATAGCACTATTATCTGTCAATAAACGATCCATATGAACATCTTGTAGTGTCCTTTTGTCATTCCAGCTACTATGGTTGATCTGTGTTTGATTGGTTCATACTGTTTAGCCAGTTAGGATCTTCTGCCAGTTGGCAGTTAGAATAGTATTCTGCGTTCCATACAAAGTCAGATGTGCATATTTCAACTTCAATATCTTTCCCCTGACCATAGGCCATTCTTTTGCAATTTAGAAAGTACATTTATTGTGATCTTCCAAATAGAAAGTTAGATGGATGAGATAAATGGAATGCAGCATTATTCTACTCAACATCTTTGGTTAATTAGAAGGGACATCTTTGATGACCTTGCTACGTTCACAGTGTCAGTGGTTGGGATTGACAACCACATTTACTTACAAGTGCAAGTCTCAAAATGTTCTGTAAGTTACCCAAACTGCACATTAAACACATATGTTCAGAGCAGAGCACTCTCGCACTATGTAACATGGCAAACAACTAGTCGTACGGTTCCATCCACACATCGAGGCTTTGAGATCGGTTATAGCCTAGAATGCGATTGTCACTTCGAAATAATCGAAACATGCGTGACCGCAATACTCAGATAAAGGTCTGACAACTATATTCTGCCGCAGTGTGAACGTGGCCCTTGATAAGAAAGAATGTTAACTTGCAGTAAAGCTTATTACAGTAGTTTTATTTTAGTTACAGCACATAAGTCCAGTGATGTTCTCAAGAAAGTGAAATATGATTCTACTACAACATAAGTATTTACAATTTTGAGTGAATTATCCCTTTATAAAGTTTTAACAAATGGTCTGGTTTGTCTCTTATTTGTTGATATTAGATGTCCTCCTGTAAAGTTCATACTCATTAGTATGAAAATTATATTACATCATTTTAAATGTTTTTTATTGTAATTTGTTATGTATTGTTAATTGTCCTGTCTTTTGTATGCTGGTCTTGCTGTAAAACCAATTGCCCTTAGGGGACATAAATAATGAAGAAGAAGAAGAAGAAGAAGAAGAAGAAGAAGAAGAAGAAGAAGAAGAAGAAGAAGAAGAAGAAGAAGAAGAAGAAGAAGAAGAAGAAGAAGAAGAAGAAAGAAAGAACATCACTTGTGTTCAAGTGATATTTGGTTAGAACGAAATGGAGTTGTGGTACAATTTTATATTTTGCTCTTTTTTTCATTTCCCGTCAACAACAGGGAGCTTTTTGCACTAATGTTATAAATTGAAAACCAAAAGAATCCCATTAGATGAACAATGATGATGCTTTAATAATGTATCTTCTCATTCTCATGTTGCCAGAGAGAAAGATATGAAATGGGAAGCATTTGGTTTCTTCGTAAACCTTCTGAAATGAATGTTTTCTGGCAAGCTTTTTACAAACTAAATTATATCATCAACGTTCAGAAGTACAACGTATTATGATCAATAACAATCTGCTTCTGTCATAACTATTGACATGATAATTGACAAGCCCTGTTTCCCGCTGGTAATTATTACTCACGCGCTCAACTTGTAAATACGATCATTGTAACATGACTTGAATGCAGCGTTAGATGACGTGACTAATGAGAGTTCAGTTAAATCACTCTATTCAACCACAACTAAAGGCACATTTCATACAACACAAAGACGTTCTTGAAAATTCTGTATGAGGCAGATCCTTTTAAATTGGAGAAGAGGACTCATCATTTACTAACCATGTCTGTCAGTTTTAAAACTTCCTTTTCTATTAACATAAAGAGTTTTAATTCCTCTTTTCTGAACACAAAAGAAATGAACAGACTGACATTTCTATGTATTTGAAAGACCAGATTTAAAAAGCATTAAGAAAGAAATGAAACGCAAGACAATGACACTTTAATGACAAACATCTGGTGAACATTTCCTGTATTACTTGCCATTCATTCCCTTTTAAAAATGACTAAACATTCACTGGTCCAAATTCCCTGTCATAGCTGTATGAGCCAAGGAGTCAAGGTTTGGCTGGTTGGCTTGGTGCATTTAGTCCTTGCTGGTAGATGTTGTCTCCATTGACAGCCATTCAAAAGTAGCCACATATTCTGAGAAAATAAAATTAAATATAACATCTAAAAAATAAAATTGTTCCATTAAAGAATGCATTAGTGCCCACCTATACTTGCAGCAACATTGGTTTCCGTAATTTTTTCCAATTTAAAATGTCTTTGTTAAAGCATTATAAGCAATGAACCAAGCCAACCTGTTACAAGGTGAATCACAACATTACACACGTTTACACCTTACACTGTATTCAACATCTTTAGTGAGGGAAGAGCTACAATCCCATGAAACATAATCATATTAAAAACCATGGAGAAATATAAAACTGTTCAAAGTTGTTGATTATATCTATAGAAACAATGTATTAAGTTTTATCAATAATAATAATGTGAATGGATGGTTTTAATAAAAAGCATATACAATTGATTAAGAACCTTGGAACTCACAGTAGGACTTTCATTAAAGGTTTATAAGTTATCCTTACATATCTATTTCCCTACGGAGAAGTGAGATTTTACTACAGGAAGCCGACTGCTGTACTCTGCAATAAAGCAGATGCTTTGCCAGTAACCAATTTCTGGAGAATGAACTTAACTTAACCATATTTTTCCCATATAAAAAAGTAAATGAGTGCTATCATTGTTTTGAAGCCAGTTGACTTTTATTGTATGGACAAAAATACTTTTTTGGGGGGGGGGGGGAATTATGCCCACCAAAATTAGCACAGAAAAAGTGACATACATAAACAGACTCTGCCTAGACTTGCTAATGAGGAATGGCACTAATTTTTCTAACAGCTCAGAATCTCCCACACAGCGGCTTCACAGATCAAGAATGTGTGACTGAGAGCCCAAATTTAGCCACCGCGGCAGACTGCACTGGGTCGGGTCGCCCAGAAATGAACTAATTGTGGTATTAAAGAACAGAAAGACATGACAGGCTGTTAGACATCAACAGGTTACATATGAACCCACACACTCAAACACCCCCTCACAGTGTGCACTAACAGGGGAGCATAACTAAGATGAATGACAGCGCTTCAAAGCAGTGGGGATTCACAGGGTTGCCAGGTCTGCAAAACTAGCCCAAAAATGCCCATTCAAAAATTTTAAATAATACAATTCCCATATCTAAAGTGCATATTTAAATACAGTCACTGTTACGCAAATTGAAAACCATTAGTGATCATAAACAACTTAAAGGCTCCCTACCAGTGGAAATAAAAGCATTTCAGCCAAATATAATTTATGCAGTATGTCAAACCTTAAACACACAGGTGAAAAAAAAATCAACCCAGAGAAACACTTTAAAAGCAGCAAAATTCCACATGAAAACCACAGACTTGGCAACCCTGGGGAAGAGGTTTTATAGAGGATTTCATACGGCTAGTCTCATTTAATGAATCAGTTTATTTAGAAACTGTTGGTTTGATTTCGTCACTCAAAAAGGAGTACATTGATTAAATAAATTATTGTTTAACGTTGTCATCACGATGTTTGCTATATTGTTGTCATAAAATTGTCTCACTCTCACTGACTAGGAAGAAAAAATTGTCTTAAATGTTGTTTTTGGTTTGGTTATTGTTCCAGTATTTGTGCTTTGTTCCATTTTGTTCTCTCTCATAAAATAGTGATTTTCAAAACACTTCGACCGAATCAGTAAAATATCAGCTCAAAAGAACGATTAATTTGTCTTAACTTTGATCTTGTGACCGACCGTCAATCTTGCTTTTGAAAGACGATTTTCTCTCCTCGGTCTAATCTATAGTTACTCTGAACTTTCATAGCACGCCTCTATATTTGAATATCTTTGAATAAAAGGAAAACTGCTCTATAATTACACCCATGACAGAAAGAGGGCGGGATGGAGAGAGTTGAAGACTCTGGTTTTAATCTCTTTATAACACCCACCAACTAACTCTCACAGACCACCCACCTCTACTCCATGACTCACATCCAGAGACTCATAAAGCACACATAAACTTACACACACACTTAGACAGACTCTCTTTGTTTACACGAATCATAACAGTGCATGATTAAAATTCACAGACCGTTTTTAGTGTCCTGAAGGTGTCTTTGATGAAAAGAGACTCACATTGTTAGATGAAAGAACATAAGAGCCATTTTTTGAAATATCTTTATAAAGCTTTATTAGTATGAAATTAGTATTCACATATCAAACATATCTGAACTTTACAACTTCTCTGCATTTAGTGGTGCAAACTGTTCACCTGAAAGATAAATGTTGCCTAAAATATCTACAAACAGCAGTCACAAACAGACGTCATATGATATTACCAGACTTTCACATGACTTGAACATTTTGTATGCGTTGAACAACTCATCCGAGATCATTTTTCTAATGAACAATCAGTGAAGCTCCATTTACAGAAAAAAAGAATCACCAAATCAAACCCTGGTATTTTTAATATTTCCTGCATTTACTTTTTACTAACGATGTTGCGTGAGATGAGTTCTTTCATGATCTCGTTGGTTCCGCCGTAGATGGGTTGAACTCTGGAGTCTGCAAAAGCCCTGAAAGAGAGCACACGAGACAATCCTTAAAATGTTTCCAATGCATTTTATTTATGAGTCAAGATTGAAAATCTGGCTGGGTGAATCTCAAGAATGCTCCAGTCATATTTCACCACCAAATTATATTAATTGAAGCCTATTTTTAGGACCATTAAGATTTTTTACATATTTGACATTTTCATGGCAATCACATTACCCTCAAATTCTTATTATCATTAAGAAGAAAATTCACTCTCATTACTTACTTTACAAAATATATTATTTAAATTGTAAAGTAGTCTTACATTAAAGGAATGAAGACCAGAAATGTACTCATCTTTCATTACAAAAATAAGAATTTGTGGAGAAAATGTGCTTCATATTGTCATTAAAGTAAAAGACTCAAGTCCAAAAAAGTAGGTTTAAAAAAATATAATATATTTTATTACATTTGTATCTTGTTTGGGTGTGAGATGATCTCTAAAAGCTGTATTTATTTATATTGCACTAAGCAATATAACATATTTTAAAAGACTGGTCAAGTATGAATATTCCGGGAGGTTCTGAAAGAGGCATTTTACACCTACACAGTCTGTAGCCATCTGTTTCCAAGAAAAAATACAAATATATAACAGACTGCCGTTATCATGAGTGACTAATCAGAAATAACAATCAAACTGTAGCTTCCATGGAAAAAATATTTAAATGTCTTCCACAAAACACAGAAGGTCTTCTATAAATGACAATGCAAATGAATCCAGTTTTAGCTATATTTAAAGAGTGTGAGAGTTTTGGTGTGACAGCGCAGAGCTGAGAGAAACACGCCCTCTGTTGGACACCAGAATAACAGTCAAGGAAAAACAAGCCGTCAAACTGCTATATTTTGTGAATGACGTAAACTTAAACACATTTCCACACAAATATATAGCACCACCGCTAGCTTATGCAGCTCTGTCCAAGCTATGGCATTCATGCATAAAATGCATGCATTTTAAGTGTATTTTGATTCATGCAATTCACATTTTTCTCATACACTATATTGCCAAAAGTATTGAGTCACCCCCTTTTAGTGAAAGGTTTGACTACTTTAGTAATTTCCATGAGTACAAATATTAATGTTTAAGTATATAAATGATATTCTAGGGAATTGTGTACTTTTAATTTTATAGCAACAGTTTGGACAGACCCTTTTCTATTCTAACATGACAGTGTCTCTGTGTATAAGGCAAGGATCAAAGAGAAATGATGATTCAGTCAGTGTGGAAGAACTTGACTGGTCTGCAGAAAGCCAAGTCCTAATCCCAGCTGAACACCTCTGGTGTGACTTTAAATGCAGACCTTGAGCCAAAAATGAATCACTAAACACCAATGACATATGGGTACAGTCATTTCATACACTTCAAAACTGTTGCAACAGAGGTGGAAATACAATTTTTAAGTACATTAACTTCTTTGTTGCCACAGTTTGGAAGTGCCTTTTTCTCTTCTAAAGAAGGGGGTGTCTCAGTACTTTTGTCCATATAATTAATGTACAAGTCATTGGTGTTTGGTGATTAATTTTTGGCTCAAGGTCTGCATTTAAAGTCACACCAGAAGTGTTCAGCTGGGATTAGGACTTGGCTTTCTGCAGACCAGTCAAGTTCTTCCACACTGACTGAATCATCATTTCTCGTTGATCCTTGCCTTATACACAGATGCACTGTCATGTTAGAGTAGAAAATACTGTATAAATTCATGCTCCTGCAGCACTGACATTGTAAATTTCTCCTTTTGTTTTAGATGAAATTCATTTGACATTACATAACAATTTTCATTTCACAACACTTCTCAGTGACTGTTACTCACTTGGCTATCGGATACTCCCACATGTAGCCCCATCCTCCGTGAAGCTGCAGGCACTGAGTAGCAACTCTATTCTGCAAATCTGTGGTCCTAGGGAGGGAAAAAGACTTTGATCATACAAAAACTGGTATAACATTAAGTGTGCAAAAAGATGCAAGAAAAGTGATGCTTTCTATAGACTTCATCAGGCACGCAAAGCTTTACATAAAACAAATCCAAATGGTAACGCTTTTTAAAATCTCTTGTTTGCCATTATTGTCACAATCAGTCAGCATGAAATGGAAGCTGCAACTGACATTACTATTGTACTGTGATGCATTTCTAAGTGAAACGACTTGTTGAATGAGAATACATGGCGGGGAATGAGATCTGGATGATGGATCAGTTAGATTCAAATTTCAAAATACATCAGCTTTTGACAGTACTACAGTGTTCAGTAGTGATAAGAGGGATGACAATATTAGAAACTACCAATAAATAAAACCACTTGCTTTTCAGCTAAATTGATTCATTATTTAATTTAGTATGTATTAAGTACAGTATGCATGAAGATGTATGAAGTATAGCTCACACAAAAGTCACTTTCAAACAAAGAAGGTTTCTGATGGTCAACGCTGCAAATTTGATCATCTGTGTTAGGAAATCTTTTGCTCTTAAGTGAAACTCCATATCGCACAGATTCCCATTGAAACTAAGGGTTGGGCCGATAGACGATGCCATCACGATGGCACGATGACATCACGATGTTGAGCCGGCATCGTTAACAACTGCTACGGAGCAGCAGTACCATACATTTTACAAGATTAAGATGTTTGTCAGTCGTGCTCAGTATCTGCAAATCATTCACCTTTGTCCTATCAGTTATCTCCCTTACTCTGTGTATGTGGTAAGTGAACTTTCATGTACTGTAATAGGCTGCTAGCAAGCGGCTAACCATGTCCCTTTAGTGCAGCGGTTCTCAATTCCACTCCTCGCGTACCCTGCTCTGCACATTTTGTATGTTTTTCTTATCGCTTCAGAGGTTTGTACTATTCGACTGTAAGTGCACTGCGAAGTGGACATCACATCACAGGATATTTACGCCATGATTCCAGTTCGAAGCGAACGTATTTGTTACGTTCAAAGGGCGTTGAAGTGTGCGAGACGTGAATTTAAATTGTATTAATTTACAGAGGTATATTATGTCAAACTTTACGCTTCTTTAGTAAGTTTCGTGAATGAATGTTCCGAAGTAAAGTAAACTTCAACATATGTCCCCTGCTTAGGGAGCAGGGAGCAATGGACCATGTAATAACTTGGAGGCATGAGATCTGTTCAAGATTGCATTTATCTACAACAGACCATGTCAATCGGAACACAGTTCATGCACGGAGCTCCCTTCTAACGAGCTGGTGTGTTAACAAAGACATGCAAAATATGCAGAGCGGGGGTACGCGAAGACTTATTACATGAGGTACTTTATTTGTTTTCCGTGCCTTTCTGCATACGGATTCACAGTTCAGGCACACCCCTAACCCCGCCCCCGATGTCATCGTCCATCACAATGTTTCACTGTAGACATCGTCCGATGCCTATTTGGTAGACATCGCCCAACCCTAGTTGAAACGACTGGATTTTGCCCACAATAATTCACCAACCAATGATAAATGTGACTGTAACTTAAGGCAAGGCTCTGCAAATTACTCTAATTAGAAACAGTTAAATTTCACTCTCTTGTTTGTATTTTTGCATTTAGTAAATTATATATTTTTTAAAGTTAGACACTCTTTTAAGGGTTCACAAGATCAACAAACCATCAGAATTTTGAAACATTAGGAAACCAAGGGTCTTAAGAGTAATAAATGATGGAGTTTTGTTTGCAAAATCACATTATATCTAGAATACACTACATGACATGTTCTTAAATTTTGCCCCTATTTGCGGTCTGGACAGGCATCGCTAGCTGCCGAAAATCTGTGATTTTTTCTTTTCATCATCTAAAGTCTCACCAGTATTTGGCCATGGACGCTGTGCTTGAGTCCAGCTTCTTCTCACTGTGGAGCTGAAGGCAGCTGTCAATAAAAGCTCGACCTACGCAGATTTCTGTCTTCAACTCAGCCAGTTTGTGCTGCACCACCTGAAAGACGGTAGACGGTCAGTTATAGCTCTGATGATAATGAGGTTTTATTAGTGCAAACCTGATTTAGCCCTCACTGATTCTACTCATCCATACGTATACATGAACAGTGTAATGGAGCTTATTCAATTTCTCTGAGCATCTGTCTGAAACTGCAGGCAGGATGGAGGGATACATTTACAAAGTGAGTGTGTGGCCGTGACCTTACGTGAGGTTAAAAGCACACTAAACAAATGAGGAAACTAATTGTGAGGATCTGGCAGAGAAACTTAATTAAACTGAAAGGGTTTTTTGAAGAGGTCATACCATAAAGAGTTTTTACTTTTTCTTTTAAATAAAAAAATAAAAATAAATAAAAAAATTATATGAAAACAATCACTATATAAATAGTTAATTTATTAAAACCAAGTTGTGGCTTGTTCTGAAATGGCTAGTTTTCTGTCATCAAAAACTATAGCCATTCACATTTACTGTACATGTCAACAATACCTATAGTGTTCAGAAACTTGGTCCACCCAGTCACTACAAAATAGTAAAGTGGGACAGATACTAATCTAACAACTAACAATAAGAGTCAAATGTGTCAACGTTCACAAAATCTTTTGCTCTTGCTGATTGTGTGTAGAACCTGCAACTCTGCAAGTCAATCTGATGTTTGTGTGTATTTTGTTCCCTCATCATTTCAGTGTAATCCTAAAAGATTATTCAGCATATTTCAGTGCATATTGTTATGTGAACCAGTCAAGAATTGAACAGGTCAAAACTACATTAGGCTCAAGAACAGTGCTGTACCTCACGTGAAATGGGCATTTACATAGAAGTCTTAAAGGCACCACAGTAAAACCAGAGAAAAGAAAAGAAAAAGTAAAGCTGTCATATAAACTACATAATGACATTTTTTGGTACAAGAAGTAAGTTTACTAATATATATATATATATATATATATATATGAGCATTATTACTAACTGGTTAATTACAGGACGGCATTGCCTCAGGAATTTACTGTACAAGTACTTTTTGGTTTAACTATGTGTTTCTATCAATTATTTGTATTATTTATTTATAGTTTCCAGAAATATTTTCTGTAGGCTAACATGAAATGGGGTAAACTGCAGGGCTGAGTAAAAAATGTAGATATCTCGATATTAATCGGTTCTCATTTTTACGGAACAATATGGATTCTTAAATACCATGAATCGATTAGTCTAGCCTGTTTTCAGTTAATGGACGGAACGTTGAAGGGCACTTCCCATCCAATATGTCACAATAAGCATTGTGCTTTGGTCATTTTAATATGAAACAAAGTGTCATATTTCAAATTCTGTGCATTATATTGTAGTATTCAAACAATAAATGCCGTTTTGCCGCTGTTTAATGTGGAGTGACAGATCGCTGTTCAACATATTCTGCTGTTCCGTACCCACGGATTTGCAGGTCTTGTCTTTTTCTCCTACAGGTGACTTGCAGGACCCTATATGTTATGATATTAAATTAGATTTAATCATTTAACCACCACAGTGTCTAGTCTCCATTGGCAACGCACACGATTTGTGCCGAATGCAAGTGACGTCGCAGGTAGCGGAAAGTGCAAGCAGCGATTGCAAGTGACATTGTATTTATTTTAGTTTCTTTTTTCTTGTCTTCACCACCTGGCTACTGTTGTAAAATGATGAGAGATTCAAACAAAACATAAATCAATAAATAGAACAAAATAAAATTAAGTTTTCAAATTATGTGACTTCACTTGCGGAAGCGCAAGTGTCTGAGAGTACAGGTGCAAGTCTGCAGCCAAACCTTATTGGTTTCAGCCGCACAAAGATGTCAAAATAACGTCTTTTAAACAACGTCACGTTAAGCAGGGGTTGAAGCAAAAAAAAAAAAAAATCCTGAGCCTGACCTTTTTTCCCGGGTTGGGGGGTTGGGGTTTGGTTTCATTATTTGGGGGTGGAAATACAAATATACAAGACTCAGTTCAGTTAATTTAACGAAACAAAAATTTAATTCTCCAAAACTGGAAACTTAAAAGGGTTCGTAGTTGTACAGATACTGTTAAATTAAATGATTTTCAAGGACCATCGAAAAAACTAAAACAACAAAATGGTACAAATAAGTGCAGCACATCAAAGAACTACTGTGGCAACATATACTTTGAAAGTATATGGCAAAGTTATCACTTTCCTTATTCCTTAATTATGCAAAGTAAATATGACATTAAATATTAGTGAAATAATATAAATATAATATACACTAAGATTACTTTGGAAAACAGATACAGTCAATGACAGAATATTTGTTAATCACTAAAAGTAAACAAACTTTAATATGTTAACTAATCTAGGGCTGTAACTAAATTACTTTGGTAATCAAGGAATCTACTGATTATTGACAATTGAGTAATCTGATATTTTTTAGTAATACAAATAGACCTAAGTGAAAACGAGGCTTTAATATGACTAAACTAGCCTAATACAATAATAATTGGTTTAAATAAAGTATCAAAGCCAAGTAATTACAGTTTTATTGAACCACACACCAAATATGCCTATAATATGAACATAACCAACTTAAGTAGGCCTACATTATGTATTATAACAAATAGCCTACCAGCAAAGGGCGCCAAGGGCCTGGTGTCGTTTCACTTTACAGCGTGATTCAACGACGATTAAATCCATTTCATTCCACATGCAAACTCAGAGCAAGGGTTTAAACTTTTATTTTGAAATTGCGATGTACAATAAAAATCACATATAGAAATATATTGATGTATTATCCTGTGTTGGCATAGGTTTTATAAATGATTTACGTTACAAATCTAGTGAGATAATGCACTCTGTTTTTCCCAGATTAACTTTAAGCACAGCATATACAGAGGAAGAGTTTAGCTCCTTTCACACATACAGTCTTTACTTAATTACAGGCAAGTTACCATTAAGAGATCATATGTGAACAGGACCTTTTTAAATTCGTTCTGACAACATGGAGATCATTAGCGGTTTTATTCTTTCATATATTCTATATTTAATGACTAAAACAACAATTCAATGGTACACATGATAGCCAAAAAAGTGCAGCACGAAGCGGTGATCTCAACATTTTTTTTTTTCATAGCCGACGCTGCATGCTGGAATGCACTGCGGAGAACTTTGCCCTGCGTAACATCACATTTCCTCAGAAAAACATATTCGGTGACCATAAACTCATTAGTAAGGTTAACTGTAGAGAGGGGCATTTTGCTTAATATATGCACCATATACCATATTCATTATAAATTTGACTCTTCTTCAATGTTTAATTTATGTTTATTCACCTGACTATTGAAGTAGAAATATGATGTAATCGTAACTTAATTATTTTTAAAACCATTCATTAAGTGTAATTTTAACAAATCAGTCAATTTTAACCTTCAATGTTATAGTACCAACTGACTCTCATGTATATTTTACAGCATTAGCTGAGAGATTTTATTTCCATGAGAAAATTTGGCATGTGATATATATCCAAAATAATCGATATTGAATCAAATCGAATCAAATTGGTAATCGAATTGAAAGCTTGTGAATGAGAATCGAATCAAATCGTGCAATTTGTTTCAAAACCCAGCCCTAGTAAACAATATGATGGAGAGACTTTAGAAACAAAAGGAAACACTGATTATTCTCATCTTAAAAATAGAAACCTTCATTGCTTACACTGAAAAATAATGCAGAGCTGATATTATAGATAAAAATGTATTTTAATGATTATTTGTTTACTGATAACAAAAATGTAATGATTAATTAATTACTAATTATTTTTGAACATACAATTATGTTTTATGTCTGTTAGAAAAGTACCACTTCTTTGGAAATGGTCAAAGGGGCCATTTTTCTGTCGTTTTTATTTACTTTCCCATAAAAATGTAAATATCATGAATTATTATTATCAACTAAAATTAGGAATACTGTGTTAGAAATGTTTGCTCACTTGTCTTCAAATATGTACAAAATAATGAATAGAATTTGACCTGCAGGTCAGCGATGGTCTTGCCGAACGCCTTCCGCTGCATCACATAGTTCCTTGTCTCTTCAAACATGAACTCACAGCTGGCAATGGCCATGACTGCTATAAGAAGACGCTCCTGCAGAATGACATAGAAAGAAACAAACTGAAATCTATCCCTATTCCTATTATAGTCCATTATAACAGGGTGTGAGCCTGGACTCTTAATCCCCTCATATTTTGATATCGTATATGACAATGCAATCCATGTACAAAAGATCTTCACAGACGGAGGCAATGTGTGAGAGGGAATTGACTGGGTCCTAAAGCAGGTTGTTAGAAATAGGGAGAGATTAACTCAATAATACAAATAATACTCATTTATATTCTGTACATTCTTCTAAAAAAGCAGCACTGTGTTGTTTATAAACACTACTTTTTAAGCATTATATGGAATATATATCATACAACTACCCACACACAAAGCATTAAATATGTTGCAGTATTATCAAGAATAAGAAAACTCAAAAGAGCAGCAGATTTGTGCTCTCACCTGTGGCAGCTCGTTCATCAGATAGTAAAATCCCTTGTTGACCTGACCCAACAAAGCTTCAGCAGGCAAACGCACATCCTCAAAGAACAGTTCAGCTGTATCCTGCACAGAAACAAATACCCAATACATTTATAACAGGAGATCTTTATTAATCTATATTGAACTATAATGTACATTTAATTTGTAGAGGTTTCAATCAATTCTAAGCAAACTCTTACACAAACTGGCAACTGCATGTAAACAGAGGTTATGTATATGGAAAGCTTTAAGGGGAACCTGAGCTTTGAGTCCGATCTTCTCCAGCTTGCGGCCCTTTTGGAAGCCCTTAGTGCCGCCGTCAACCAGGAACAGACTGATTCCATGAGCTGCTGTCTTTGCTTCACGGTTAGTTACAGCAACTACAATCACCACATCACTCATCCAGCCGTTAGTGATGAACACCTGAGAGAAAGTGACAAGAACGAGACCGGGATTTAACGAAACCTGATGGAAAATAACGAACTAATCAGCAGAAGATTCACTCTTTATTCATTTAAGTTATTTATTGATTTTTAAATTATGATTGTTTTTGATGAAAAATCATAGCAATATTATAAGTGCACCTCAAGGAACATTATTTAAAAAATGAAGTTTATGACACCTTCAAATTTTTCTAATTTGAAAATGAATGACCTGAAAAACAGTGTACGAATTTTGTGGACTAATTTATGATTTATGTTTTTTTCTTGGAGTGCAGAAGCATTCATTGCCATTAATTTTGGTTATACAGAAGAGAAAAGCACAAACATTCTACTGAATATTAACTACAGTACTGAACTTTTATTAATGTGAAAGGTTTGCTGGCTACTTTCAGAAGAAAATAATGGATATTAGATATAATATATCCTAGAAAACAAAAACAAGCATGCTACATTTTTTTTGGCTTCTAAAAACTTGCTATAGTACATCACTCCCCACAGCTTGCTATATTCTGCCACTGATTTTAAAACTGATTTAATAAAAAACTAAAGCTGTTCCACACAGTAGAATTAAAATATAGTCTGATGCCCCATTCAGCCATTACACTAAATGCCACTGTAACAACAAATGAAGAGAGAAGTGCATCAGATATTAGTATTTTTAAATGTAAATTAAAATGATTTTAAGTTGCATTACAAAATATCAATAACTTCTGCAACTCCCACTTCATCTGTTATTACATTGACATTCAGCTGAATAGCATTTTAAATTCTATTTCAATCCTAAATTGAAAATTATTTTATATTTTTGTATATTTTAATTAAATAAACTTATTTAGTCTGACTTTTATATTACCATCACAATCACTTATTTCTATTGTACTTTTTTATTATAAACACTTTTTGTGCTATTTTCATGTATTTTGCATCAGTCACTTTATACTTGCATTGAATTTGTTTGATAGATGCTACATGAACAGTTATATTAATTGACTGACTGATAGAAACATTTTCTGCATCAGAAGCCATTGTTCATACCTTGCTTCCATTAAGAATCCAGTCAGTTCCATCTTTTTTTGCAAATGTCTTCACTCCTTGAAGGTCACTTCAGAACGAAAATTAAACATGTGAAGCAGGACGACACGACTTTGTATCTTTAAAAGCATCTTTTATTCTTTAATGTCATGCCTGCACAGAAGCCCACCTGCCGGCTGCAGGTTCTGTCATAGCGATGGCCCCGATGCATTTCCCAGCAGTCATCTGTGGAATATAGTGCTCAATCTGAGCCTTGGAGCCATAGTGACTGATATAAGGCATTACAATCTCAGAGTGGAGAGAGAACCCAGGACCAGTGCAGTTACAGTACATTCTACAACACAAACAGAGCCAGAACACCCACTACATTACACACACAGACACACAAAGCCAAGGGAGAAAAAATAATCCTATACATTCAGGGTTGTGCTTTATTCAAAACTGAAATGCCAAGAACTGAAACTCCAGTTCAATTCTAAATTTGAACCGAGACAGCAAGCACAACATTGAATTGGAATTCAAATTTGAATTTAAGGAAGTAGAATTAAAAAACTGACTGCTGTAATTTTAAAATATATGACTGGTTTGCTACCATATTGTGATGCATTTCAAAGTGAAGTTTATTTTTAAATAATTATTCAAAAACATCAAGCAGATGAAGAGGTATTTCCTGAGACATTTGATGATATCAGTTATCAGTACTTAAAATGTCACCAGTAGAAATGTGTGTTTCATATATATACAGGTGCATATCAATAAATTAGAATGTCATGGAAAAGTTCATTTATTTCAGTAATTCAACTCAAATTGTGAAACTCGTGTATTAAATAAATTCAATGCACACAGACTGAAGTAGTTTAAGTCTTTGGTTATTTTAATTGTGATGATTTTGGCTCAAATTTACAAAAATCCACCAATTCACTATCTCAACAAATTAGAATACTTCATAAGACCAATAAAAAAAAAAAATTTTAGTGAATTGTTGGCCTGGAAAGTATGTTAATTTACTGTATATGTACTCAATACTTGGTAGGGGCTCCTTTTGCTTTAATAACTGCCTCAATTCGGCGTGGCATGGAGGTGATCAGTTTGTGGCACTGCTGAGGTGGTATGGAAGCCCAGGTTTCTTTGACAGTGGCCTTCAGCTCATCTGCATTTTTTGATCTCTTGTTTCTCATTTTTCCTCTTGACAATACCCCATAGATTCTCTCGATGGGGTTCAGGTCTGGTGAGTTTGCTGGCCAGTCAAGCACACCAACACCATGGTCTATAGTTATTTAACCAACTTTTGGTGCTTTTGGCAGTGTGGGCAGGTGCCAAATCCTGCTGGAAAATGAAATCAGCATCTTTAAAAAGCTGGTCAGCAGAAGGAAGCATGAAGTGCTCCAAAATTTTATTGGTAAACGGGTGCAGTGACGTTGGTTTTCAAAAAACACAAATGGACCAACACCAGCAGATGACATTGCACCCCAAATCATCACAGACTGTGGAAACTTAACACTGGACTTCAAGCAACTTGGGCTATGAGCTTCTCCACCCTTCCTCCAGACTCTAGGACCTTGGTTTCCAAATGAAATCCAAAACTTGCTCTCATCTGAAAAAAGGACTTTGGACCACTGGGCAACAGTCCAGTTCTTCTTCTTCTTCTTAGCCCAGGTAAGACGCCTCTGACGACAACTGTAGCCAAATTCCTTGACACGTCTGTGTGTGGTGGCTCTTGATGCCTTGACCCCAGCCTCAGTCCATTCCTTGTGAAGTTCATCCAAACTGAATCGATTTTGCTTGACAATCCTCATAAGGCTGCGGTTCTCTCGGTTGGTTGTGCATCTTTTTCTTCCACACTTTTTCCTTCCACTCAACTTTCTGTTAACATGCTTGGATACAGCACTCTGTGAACAGCCAGCTTCTTTGGCAATGAATGTTTGTGGCTTACCCTCCTTGTGAAGGGTGTCAATGATTGTCTTCTGGACAACTGTCAGATCAGCAGTCTTCCCCATGATTGTGTAGCCTAGTGAACCAAACTGAGAGACCATTTTGAACCTTTGCAGGTGTTTTGAGTTGATTAGCTGATTGGCATGTCATCATATTCTTATTTGTTGAGATAGTGAATTTGTGGGTTTTTGTTAAATGTGAACCAAAATCATCACAATCAAAAGAACCAAAGACTTAAACTACTTCAGTCTGTGTGCATTGAATTTATTTAATACACGAGTTTCACAATTTGAGTTGAATTACTGAAATAAATTAACTTTTCCATGACATTCTAATTTATTGAGATGCACCTGTATGTCTATATTTATTTGTATCTGTTATTCAATATTTTGTTTTATTATTACATTTAATATACTTTTATTTGTCACTTTCAGAACAGGATATGGACGACATTTTGTGGTGATTGTGTAAGCAGAATAAAAATTTGTTTTGAGGAGTGTGGTAACTTTTTGACAGGACTGAACATGAAACAGAACTAATCAGTCCAATTAATTTATTTATATTTTATTGCATAACTCCTGTTATATAACTATGATACATTATACTGAATTACAGTTCAGTAATTTAATTGTCCCGTCATTCAAATTTTAATTCCTATGGGATATCCCATTGAAATTCACACTTGAAATAGAAATAGAAAGTTTTATAATTGTGAATTTTGCCCAATCCGACAGGTAAGGGATGAGCTACTATGACAGACAAGTGAAGGCGGGGCTACTCACTGCTCCTCCCACACTATAGCAGCAGACAGGAGGTCCCCTCCGATTCCTCCATGCTCCTCAGGTGTATATATTCCCAGCAATCCATGTTCTCCGGCCTTTTCCCAAACCTCTCTGCTGACCTCACCATCCTTTTCCCACCTATAAGCATACAGTATGTGCGTACATTTTGAAACCTATTACATCATATTCAGGACGAGAGAGCGGTGACTTACTGAGCGTGATGTGGAACAACTTCCTCCTGAAAGAACCGCCGCACATTTTGACGGAACAGGTCATGCTCCTCTGAGAAGATCCGTCTGGTGCCGATGTCCATCAGTGTCTTGGCCATGGGAGTTTCAGGTCGAAAAGGTGCTGCTGTTTCTTCATGCTGGACCTCCGAATGCTGCATTCTGGGAATCAAATTAACCCCTTTGCTATAGTTCTTCAAATATTATTACCATATATCATCCCGTTTAATAATATATTCAACCATATTCAGTACTCCAAGGTACCATAAAAGACAAAACTGTCCATAAACGGAAAAAGCATACCATTAAACTTTTTTGTAATTAGTTGTATTATAATTTCATTCTAAAAAAAATATTTGTGTTAAATACATGTAAGAAACCCCAATGTAATTTGAAAATGCATATATTAACCCCTAATTAACCCATTTTGTTTGCTATTTTAACCATTCAGGACGTTATGTTACAAAAAAAATACAATACGATTATTTTTTCTTGTCTTTCCCACAAATGTATATATAGCTGCCCTCCTTATTTGTCATTATGATAATGTAAATGCAACATTTCTGATTAACGTTACATAAATCATTTAAAAATATATTTTATTGCAAATATATAATGTGGGGGTAAGGATTTGATATTATCATATTCTTTACTGTAGAAGTGAACAGGAATAATAATACATAGATTGTTTGGTGGACCTTATTAATATGCCTTACATGCTATATTTTAAAAAATACAATATATTTAATGTTTTAGAGATACTTCTTAGGTTTTTTTCATCAATGTTTTAGTAACAGCACCTACAAGTTTTCTTATTGATTTTTAGCAATACAAATATAAATGTTGTTCATATGTAAAAAAAAAAATCCTCAGAGAAATAAATAACTAAAACGAGAACTACTAAAATGAACTAACATTATTCCTGTGAATTGTGATTAAACAGAACTATGATAAAACGCGAAAGATAGCGAAAACAATAAAGTCAACAGAAATGAGACTCACCTCGACATAGTCAAGCTAAACGCCTGTTGACTCCGCAAATAAACATTTTTCGTCGCAGGAGAAAAACTCCTTAGTGCCTTTAGTGCAAACATGCTGATGTGGACGTGATCAACTCAAAAGCTGAGGCACAATATTTGACAGGTTAAATATTGTCCGTGAACTTTACTCTAATTAAAGAAAGGACACTTCCGTCTAAAGACAGAAAGACGACATGTCAAAATAAGAGTCTTTTTACTGATGATGTCAACTTGAAGCTGAACGTATGACTGTAATTCACTAGAAATATTCTAAAACATTCTAAAAATTAAAACACGTTAATTTGTCTTGATAGTAATGGTTTGTCACTGAATGGCACCGAAACACTATTTTAATGTATATCTGCACGTTTTCTGAGCCCTGTATATAATTAAATGCCTTTGGAGAATAGTGAATGCTTAATGGTGTAAGATAGTAAAAACACATATCAGCAGATTTCCAGATAACTGGAACAAACTAACAAGCCAAACCCTGTACTAACAGCTAGCCTATAACACTCTACAGCAGAGATAGACCTAACTAACAAGGGTAGACTGCTTTTGTTAACGCACATTAAAAAGGTTGAAGTTTGTTAAGTTTGTCATCCTGTTTTCTGGTTGTTAAATTAGATGTGGAATAGGTCACATCTAATTTGTACAACCTATGTTTTCCAGAGTTTCTTCACACCAAGATAATTGCCAATACCAATTTAACGTTAAGGTCATTTTCGCTACAAATTTGAAGCTTCCTCAAGAATTTAGTGTTGCAACAAGGCATCATGAAGAAAAAAAAATGTATTGTAAAAAATGAAAGCATTTCATATTCCTAGACTGTTTTCTGGGCGATGCCTCATAATAATCATATCCACGTCGTCTTTCTATTTTACTTTTATTCTCCAATACATTAGTGACCTCTACTGGACACAAATAATAAACACATTAAAAAAATCCCCTTATTTTTTCATTATTTGTGAATTTTAATAGCAGTTTCTGAGTATACAAGTATATAAATGTTTTTTTATATATATATATTACTATTATTATTGTGTTACAATTTTTGTGAATACCCTTGTGTTTTGTTTTGTCAATGCTGTCTCGTTGAATTCTCAACTCACTGGCTGTAATATCAGCTGCATTACTTTAACAAGAAAAGCCTGGTCTTCCAAATGATGCACGAGTGTCACAGGCTGAGAGACTGATGCAGTGCAGAACATGTGGAGCAGTGCTAATGAAGAATCTGAACAAAGAGCCTGTTGTGTTCAGACTCACAGAGAAGAAGCCCAATGACCTCTGTCCCACTTTCACTGAGACGCAGAGCTGTCTGCTGCAAACATGAACCGAAACATATCAGCTCATACACAGGGAACGTGATGCCTTGATAAGTCTTGTAAATATTGCAAATATTGAATGTGCAAAAGAAGCTCAAAGTGGTTTTAAGACAAAAAAAAATGGAACACTATAATCCTAACTGCTCTGAGATCAGTGAAAATCCGCTTTGAGAAGATTGTGGTGGGTGAACAGAACCTGTCATGTGAATTAGGAACAGTACCCACAAACCCTGTCATGCCCTCAATGTACCAAACAAACAGTTTGACAGGTCAAAGACAAACTCACCCTATAAATGGTCGGAAGACATGAAGAAACAAGCGTGTTAATGGTTGAAAATGAAGGTTTTCTGTTAAAACTTGTTTTGTTTATTTTGTCTAAATAACACTCTGCACAGAAACAATTACTTTGTTTAAAATCATATTTTCACTTGACCTCAGTGTTGATGTTTTTATTGTTATTATTATTATTATTATTTTCATAATAAAAATGACATTATTTCACAGTTGCCTTTATTATAGTATGAAAACAAAACTAAACATTGACTAACAAAATGTATTATCATAAGTAAAAAAAACATACTTTCAAATTATATTTAGCTTTTATAATTAAATTAAGTATACAAATTCAAAAAATGACCTACATTAAGTAACATTTTAGCTTATGTCTAAAGAAAACATATTAAATATTAGAAGATGTGAAAATATCAAGACTTATGAAGTCAAAACAGCATGTTCTTATTTAGTGAAATCTGAAAAACACTATAGGTTAATGGCAAATTTCCATTATGGCTATTTATATTGGGACATTTACACAAACGTTCACCATGCATTCATTCTATAAATTACATTTTTTATAAGACTTTATATGGGCCTATCTTGAAATAAGCCTAGCCTGGTATACTGTATACTGACCAATACAAAATATATTTGTAAAAAAAAATTATATATATAAATAACATAAAATAAAATACAATACAATTCAAGAATATTTTGCAGTATTTGGGAACAGGGCTGTATCTCATGTGCATCTGCCAAGCTGATAACGATTTCTCAATATCCAGATGCTTATTGTTCTCAGCATGACACACGAAAGGATATTTTGTTCATTTGATGAAGCTATTAGTGATCACATGTCACCTCATGCATGAGACCTGCAGAGGAAATCATGAGCTGTTTAACACACTCTTCCAGCACAGAACACATTCACCATGAGCAACTCTCAACCTCTCAAGATAATCTACAGAAAGCCATGTCAAATAATCATCAGTCTATATATGTGTAACATATTTAATGTATCTTTATATTTTCATATAAAGTCATATAAGCATATACATCAACTTCTGTAAGGATCAGATTTATTAAATGAACATTCATTAGAGATACAGACTCTGTATTTGTAAAGTGCAAGATAAAAGGAGGAGGCATCCAAAAGTAAAAAAGCAAAGAGAAATAATAAAAAATAATTAGTTGTTTGATCTTTTCTCTTTGTATTTTTCTGCTAACATATTACAATATCATCCCTATTTTATTACATGGGAACACTGCGGTTTATTGATGTTTTGATAGATGTTTTTGATCACAAGTATAATTAATAAAATGTTTATTTTGTCTACCAGTGGTTTTATATGCTGCTGTCTAGTTTTATTCGTATTTTATCCCATTTTTATAACAGCTTTGGATAAACAATGAACTGTGAACAGTTTTGCAGGACAAAGTTGTGTTTTCCTCATAAATGTCAGGTTAGCATGTCACATTTTTATTTTTGTATGTATTTTACAAATAATTTATTGCAAAATCTTTCTAAGACTTAGAAAACAATATTTAGTTATTATATATATATATATATATATATATATATATATATAATATTGATATATATATATATATATAAACTCAAGCTTAATATTTTAGAACTTTTTGTATCTTTGTTTTTTCATCATTGATTTTGTGTTTCATAATTGTTTGCTCAAAGGCCCATAAAAGGCCAGTTCCCATGGTGACATCAGTGTCATAAAAGGTCAGTGTGTTCAATGTACTGTATCTTTTTTCCCGAGCAACACATTTTCAATACCTTCTTGCTGTCAAGATTGCTGTCAAGTTTTGCCTATAAAACCATATCAATCCATCAATTTTACATATCGCTTTATCCTCTGTAAAACCATATGAAATCTAACATGTAATCTATCTATCTATCCATAAGTATCTAAATCTATCTATCTATCTATCTATCTATCTATATCTATCTATCTATCTATCTATCTATCTATCTATCTATCTATCTATCTATCTATCTATCTATCTATCTATCTATCTATCTATCTATCTATCTATCTATCTATCTATCTATCTATCTATCTATCTATCTATCTATCTATCTATCTATCTATCTATCTATCTATCTATCTATCTATCTATCTATCTATCGCTCACAGCCAACACATGTGTGTACCTCAAAGCATAATAGAGGATTACCAAAACAGGTCAAATCTCTCATTTGCATTTCAATCCGCATTGTCATAAACTGGTTCTTTTCAGAGTGCCGTCTTGTCTTGTCTCTTATCTGCTCTTTATTGCGCTCATCGGTCGTTTGCTGCCCCGCAGCATGAATGAATGCGAGATGCGCGTGTGACGCAGGTGCTTCAGACTGACGCACATGGGCGGATGTGACCGTGGCGTCCTCCTCCTCTTCTATCCATCCATGAGCTGCTGGAGTCAGGGCCCGTTATACACGAGGAGCTCCCATCAGCTTATCCGCTGTTAATTATAGCCAGCGACCTGGTTTCAGCACTGCTGGGACTCAACAGCTCCCGCGGAACTAAAGCCTTTGCGCTTACAGAAGAGAGGCGCTGAGAGCGCGCGGCATCCTGCCAACCACAGCGCGCTCTACAAAACCAAACCAACGGCGCGTTTATCTCCACAGAGGACAGCAGAGAGAGCGAGAGAGAAAACATCTGAACACCAGCTGAAGGATGGCGTCAAAACGCGTAGGGATTGTGGTCGTCCTTGCTGTAATATCGCAGATCAGCGCGTTTCCCACACCTGCCGGACCCGACGGTGAGTTACTGAACAACCAAAAACACTACAGAACAATATATTAGAAGATGTGGAATATTTGATTTAGAGGATTCATCTGATTGAGTGGAACACACAACACATGCACGACGTGTATAGATTAATATAAGCCATGTTAATTAATAAGAGGATATTTTGGTATTTAGGACAGCGTCCACCTGACTCATTAACACATGTCTGGACTTCAGCGTGGACATGCTCTTTTTTCAAATAGAAGTAAATATTAGGATATCTGTTTAATTTCAACAATTACATGTGTATTAAATTGTATTTCAAATATATTATAGGCTGCATATATGGATTATGTCGGCCATCATATTAGTCATTGAAAAACCCATATTGGCTGACAACTCCATATAACTAAATGTGGGAAGAAGGTGGATGAATTGGATGGTTTGTTTTGTTTGTTGTTGTTTTCATCATTTATCGTATAGGAAGCTTTAGCCTCAGTTTTCAAAGGCCTTTAATCTTTTGTCCTGTAATCCGATTACTCCGTGGCAGCTTCTCTTGGACAGTTTGGACTGCAACTGAATGCATCAAAGATCTCAGCAAGCTATAGACAGAGTGAAGAAAATGCATCTTAATAACTATTTTTATTTTAGGGCAAAAATAGACTTGTAATGTAGCGTGTTTTGACTCCTTGAAAATGATAGTCGATTCATACACCGTAGATGAGGTGCACACATTTTGTTTTTCAAAAACACATTAATGTTATTGATTTCCTTACATTAATGTAATAACCAATCAATAGTATTCTGAGTCTGATCCTGCGATGCTGAATACTTTTTTTTCTCATCATCCTCCTGGTCTTAGTGTTTTTGTTATCCGGTGTGAGTGTATTAAAGGGATAGTTCATCCCCAAAATGTAATTCTGTAATCATTTAGTCACCCTCACATTGTTCTAAACAGAATTTCTGTCTTTCTTCTTTGGAACACAAAAATAAATTCAGCTATTGGGTGTCCCTTTAAGGTCAGCAATGACTGATATGCCATTGTGGGGGAAGTCGAGGCCTAATGGTTAGAGAGTCGGATTCGTAATCCAAAGTTTGCAAGTTCGAGTCTCGGGTCCGGCAAGAATTGTAGGTGGAGGGAGTGAATATCTAGCGCTCTCTCCACCCTCAATACCATGACTGAAGTGCCCTTGAGCAAGGCACCGAACCCCCAACTGCTCCCCGGGCGCCTCAGCATAAATGGCTGCCCACTGCCCCGGGTGTGTGTTCACGTGTGTGTGTGTGTGTGTGTGTGTGTGTGTGTGTGTGTGTGTGTGTGTGTGTGTGTGTGTGTGTGTGTGTGTGTGTGTGTGTGTGTGTGTGTGTGTGTGTGTGTGTGTGTGTGTGTGTGTGTGTGTGTGTGTGTGTGTGTGTGTGTGTGTGTGTGTGTGTGTTAACTGCTGTGTGTGCACTTTGGATGGGTTAATGCAGAGCACAAATTCCAAGTATGGGTCACCATACTTGGTCGTATGTCACGTCGTATTATTATGACTTATTAGTGATCTTTGCCTTTATTAAATGTGTTTGTGTTTCTTTCCTGATCCAGATAAGAGCATTTATGACCGAGAGCTGACTAAGGAGAAGCCATTGGAACAGCAGGTGTGATTTCAGTAATATGAACTTATTGTTAATCACGAAGTTATGTAAAAGACATAGATTAATATACTTCATACCTCCATTCAGCATCAGACAAAACTACTGTTTATAAAACAAGACGCTCAGAAAACAAACTACAAAAGTTGCCATGGAGCAGTAGCTTTTCAAAGGTCCAATTATATACCATTAAGGTACTAATATGTACAAATTAAGATATGTACCTTTACCGTACTTGTATGCACCCTTTAGGGGTAAATAAGGTACAAATTTTACTGCCCCTGTGACCATTTTTGTACCCTTGTTTCTGACCGCGTATAGAAGATGTTTTATGCATTAAGTTCAAATATATTTTAATAAAAATGTAAGTAAAAGTCAAAACTGTGTTTTTATTTCTTTTTTTCCCAACAGATTGCAGAAGCTGACAACATCAGGAAGACAGGTGAGGAATAATCTTATGCAGACAGTGCTTCACAGTGATCAATAGCTCAAAGTGTTTTCTGTTCATCCATGCACCAGCTGAGGCCGAGTCCAACTCTGAGGACGATGACATCACTTTCCTTAAGTCTCTGGCCCAGAAGTCCAAAGCGTCAGACAACGAGACTCCCATCTCAGATTCTGTGGATGAGGCCGACACTACCAAAAACAGAAGACTGGCCAATGATTATGACTCTACTAAGAATGGAATGGACTACAAATACCAAGGTAAGAACTACGATTACCATGCTAACGAAGCCTTATTCAGAAGAGCATAGCATGTTGTATGTCTACTTTACAAAGCATGTTGTTTGCATATAAATGTTCTGTATGCATGGATTACTTGATGACCAGGGGATTTGTGATGTGATCCATTTGTGTGAGAGATTTGTGCGAGCCATTCATATCGCGAAGCTGATGGTCAAATATGTGATCTATTTGAATTATTTAGTGAAACAGCCACTTTAAAATGCTATGGAGAAAGTTGAACAGTATCTAAAAAAGGCAAATAAACTAAAAAGACTGATGAAAAGAGGAGGAAACAGTCTTGAACTAGCACTAACATTTATTAAACTATTTTTAAACTACTCGTGACCACCTTTACTAGAATGTATCACATTTTATTGTAGGCTTGTTTATTGTGTAAAATTTTGTCAACTAGTTGTAGAATTTATATTAGATAATCTGTTAAGGGAATAGATTTTTCCCTATATATTTTTATAAAAACTGTGGCATGTTGAAGCAATTGGTTCTAAATGTGCAGGCGGTTGTTTCTTCATAACAAATGCTATATTGATTAATATTAAAAAAAGTAAAAAGACAATTTCACAAAAATAAATATATAAGCAAACAAGCAAATAAATAAATCTTATGAGTGAGCATGACCCGGGACCCTTCTAAAACAGTTCAAACTTCAACCCCCCATTGTTCACACCAATACTACGCCCTTGTTGATGACCTACAAAATCCCCACTGTGTGGAACACTGTATCCCACAATGCAATGTGATTGCCGTTTCCAGTCTAACGAATGAACCAAGTATCATGTTTAGCATCTGTGTTTTATTTATACCCATTTTGATTATCTGACTTACAAAAGTCAATACATTTAAACAAAGTTACATTTTAACAAATGAACCGTTTTGTGTTAATGTTCCATTTTGAGCATAGCTTTGTCTTCTAGTCTTTACTAGTTTTTAGCATCAAGACATTGTGGATTCTAAATGGTAAAA
This sequence comes from Ptychobarbus kaznakovi, assembly GCA_027422405.1. Taxonomy (NCBI): domain Eukaryota; kingdom Metazoa; phylum Chordata; class Actinopteri; order Cypriniformes; family Cyprinidae; genus Ptychobarbus; species Ptychobarbus kaznakovi. Next base: position 23,508,114 of record CM049809.1, read on the forward strand.
TAACCAGCCTAAGGAAAAAACCTGTCAAAAGCCAGATCATCTCCCTCTTTGAAAGTGCTAATCCATCCCTGTGACTGTATGTGATCCTAAATACATGAACAGGTGGCAGACACCATAGGTCAATCAGGAGGTATTTTGTAGAGATAAAGAGACAGAGCAAGATAGAGAAGGAGAGAGCGAATCAGGGGATTATCCCTCCGCAGGCTGCAGTACTGAATGTTTTATAGCATTAAACCCCACAGTCCCCTACAACAGGGCAGTCTAACCTAATAATAGCACAATAGATCAAAAGGTCATGACATAATCCATTTACCATTTTTCCCCGACACTATGATGGTTCTTGGAGAAAATCAACTGTTTTTTTTTTTCATGTCCATTTTCTACTTTATGACTCTTACAATTTAATATGCAGTCTTTGTGCATTTTAAGTATGTGCTGTGTTATGATTGGCTAACCAACAGAATTTACATTAAATTACTATTCATGCATATGGGCTACCAGTTTGCTGCTGGGTCAAATATACAGTGGTTTTGTCAATACCAACCCTCTTTGCATAGCCACTTTTTTATTGTGATTTATGATCATAAAAAAATCACAAAATCACAAAGGCTCTAAAGAGCTACACACAGCCGCAGATTTGTCAGACTTCACCACATTTTACTTGTTAGCTCTTATGTGTTTAGGAATAAGATGACCTGTTCTATGTCCTTCTTTTACCTCACCAAGACTGCATGGGAGGACCATGTTTCTGAATACAGAATAACTGTTGTTGACATGTGGGCAGTCATGTGTTCGTGTATTCAATTCTGCCTGATGTCAGCTGGCCAAGGAAAAGCAGTTTTGGCAGCTCAATTTAACTGTTACTTAAATAGTTACTTCATTATTAACTTATAATATGACCGCTTTAAGTATTTGTTTTTTTTATGACACTGTCATGTCATAAAGGCACTCAGACCACCTAAGACCTCAGAATGAGCGTCAGACGTTTGATCAGTGTCACGTTTCAGGCAGATGGGGAGTTTAACTGGAAGCGATTGTAAGTCGATCTCTATGGTAGATAATGGCAGATAACAGAGTGGGAGGTGTTTTTGTGTGATTTCACTGGGTTGCAGGAATTACAACAGACAATAATTGCTGGCAAATTTCAGCTCCAACATTCAGATCTCTGTTTCACACATTCCTCTCCTACTTAGTCTCGCTTTTTAAGAGCTTTGGGCTTGTAGCCTTCTGATAAAGCAATATCAAATTCAGCTCACTAGAAACTAAATCTATGGCACAGAAAAAGACACCAAAAAATGCTGGATGTGGTGGATATTCAGGCTACAGTCAATCAGCGGTTCATTTATAATCAAGTTACATCCATAACAGTTTATATAAAAGTGTAAAACTATGGAGACACTTTTAAGGGGGGACCTGTTCCCCAATACAGACGAAAGGCTAGAAATGTTTCTGATATTATCCAAAATAAGTAAGGGATTGAAATAAACATGAAAAGGTGATCAGGACCCAGAGGCGAAATGCTGGTTGAATAAATGGACATGAAATATTGATTTATTCTGAACTGAATTATTTATGAAAAAAGTGGATACAGTACAGTTACAAACTGGAACGATACCTAATAAAGCATCCACACCAACAGATGATATTTCAATATCTGTTCATTATAAGCACAAGCTGCTGCTTTAAATGCTCAGGCTCTTTAAAATCAGGTATAGTTGTGGTTCAGACATCCCTATTCTCATAGAATTAGAACAATTATTAAAACTCTATATTTAAAGTTATCTTCCTTGGATGGATGTGAAGTATTTTAATGTGTTCCTTTTCAGATGATCCTGAAAGTTTTCGGCAGCTGGACGGGACCCCGCTAACAGCTCATGACATCGTCCAGAAAATCGCCAACAAAATCTACGAAGAGGATGACCGAGGAGTGTTTGACAGAATTGTGTCTAAACTGCTCAAGCTGGGTCTAGTAAGAGATTCAAATTGTGGTTTTCGCAGTGATTCTGATAGCTGCCATATTGATGACCCATGCAATAAACATCATACATAATGTATTAGTTCCTCCAGGGAAACATATTCCAGTTTAACCCTAAATAGCATGTAAAATAGATTGCCATACAATAAAACCTTTGTGAATTGATTGTTCCAGCAGGTGTTGTGTTGTTTTGTTTGACCTTCAGATCACAGACAGTCAGGCAGATACACTGGAGTATGAGGTTGCTGAAGCCCTGCAGGATCTGATCACCAAAAACGCCAAAGATAACATGATTGGAGACCTCAGTATGGACTACCCTGTTAATGCTGCGAAAGACACACAAAACAATATGGTACGAGTGTATGACTGTAGTGTTTCTACCAACTGCATATTTATCCACAAAGAAAAACTCTCTATTTTCTTGGATTCTTCTCTTCAGGATGAGGAAGACAGGCCCAGTCGACGATATGATGATGAGGATGAAGGCGATAATGATAATGGTGGTGATGATGATAATGGTGGTGATGATGATGGTAATGGTGATGAAGAACAGGAGGAGGAGATTAGAGAAGACACAGTGAGGGCCGAAGACTCATGGGATGCCGTGAGCGATGGGAACGACAGAAACGAACTGAACCCTGAAGATGGACTGCAGGACCTTCAGTTCTTCCCCAACTTCTACAGACTCCTCAAGAGCCTCGACTCAGGTAGACAACACAACATATGACACAATACAGTACAACACAAACATACAACATAACAAAATACAGCATGATACAACTCACACACTGGATACTGTACAACACAAAAAAAGAAGTGCACTTGACGGTGTTCAATGCATTTGTAATGTCTTAAAAGTGTATTTTTTCAAATGATGTACTTGTATAATCAAATGTTAATAAAATAAAAGGCCATTTAAGTGTACTTAAGTGTAATAAAAGGCCATTTAAGGGAATACAATTTAATAACCGTTTCTTAACACACTTAAGTACACTTTTAAAAGGTGCATTTTGTGATGTCAAATTAAAGGTTTTCATTTAAAGTATGTTAAATCATCAAGTTTTAACATTTTGTTGTGCTTATTTTGATGTGTTGATTAACATATATGTGACCCTGGAGCACAAAACCAGTCTTAAGTCGCTGGGGTATATCTGTAGCAATAACCAAAAACACATTGTATGGGTCAAAATTATCAAATGTTCTTTTATGCCATAAATCATTAGGATATTAAGTAAAGATCATTTTACATGAATATATTTAGTCAATTTCCTACCATAAATATATTCAAACTTAATTTTTTTATTTATAATATGCATTGCTAAGGACTTCATTTGGACAACTTTAAAGGCAATTTTCAGCCAAATATTATCCTATCTTAACAAACCATACATCAATGGAACGCTTATTTATTCAGCTTGATGTATAAATCTTGGAAAGTCTATTTTGGAAAATTGACCCTTATGACTGGTTTTGTGGTCCAGGGTCACATATAGTGGATGTAAAGTACTTAATATTTGATTATAATTTTAACTGTAGTGTGGTATTTGATATTACATTAGTAAAAGTTAATATATTTTAAACTTCATCTTTATAAATGTGTAATTACCAATATATTTAAAATACATGAAAAACTGTTCATGTTTCAACAGAAATGACATTAAAGAATATTTTAATTGTTCTTAAATGCTTGTCAGTACATTCGGCAGTACAATTTAACCATATTTCAAAGAAAATATAAATAATTACGACTTAAGCAGGTCAAAAAAGTAAAAAAAAATGCACACATGTGAGTATAGCACAACACGACACACTCAAAAGCCACACAAACAGTAATGTAACACAACACAACCCAGCTCATTCAGTAAATCAGCAGCTATAGGGTCTGTAGAAACATCACCATCTGGTTTTCAGCTGCCCTCTTCTTCATCAAACAACACAGTAATCCAGATTAATCCAAGTCTGCTCTCATTGCTTAATCACATTCTTCTCCTCTCCCATTACAGAGAAAGATAAAGAGGAGAGAGAAACCCTGATCACCATCATGAAGACCTTGATCGACTTTGTGAAGATGATGGTCAAATATGGAACCATCACGCCTGAAGAAGGAGTTTCTTATCTGGGTAAGACCAAAGTTGTTAGACCTTATTTTTCCCATTACACTGAATTTTCACTTTAAATAAAGGAGTCCAGAGGGCAGCCATCTTGGTAATCTCTTTTAAAGAAGATCAAAGCTCGTGTTTTAATAACAGGTTTAGTCGCCACTTTGACCTTTGTTAGGTCAAATCGGGATACAACCGCTCGTGTTGATCTGGGTAATGCATTTGTGAGCAAAAACACAAATAAGATTTTTTTAAATGAAAAGTCTCCATATTGAGCAAGTCTCCCGTCTATTTTTTTTCTGAGTCCCTTCATCTTTGCACTGTCCCAACCAAGCACAATGTGTCATAGAAGCTGTCTCTTCAATGGGAACCACTGAATATTTTGTCTGCTTCACTTTTTGTGTTAAACAACAAATATGTTCTGATTGGCTGGTATTGTGTCACATTAGACAGTATTTTCTCTTTCAGTGAGTATAGATGTAAATCACACTGGTTAGGACATGATGTATGTGTGACTGACTGTTTTTGTGTGTGTTTGGTTCCTGAAATAATGTTTTGTCCAGCCTGAAAGAGAGAAAGAGAGAGACAGCAGCTGTATTTTGACTTGCTCCTAATGTAAAATATGTATCCCTATCAAATTAAATATAGAGTCAATACTTCAGGCAGATTTCAGGAGATGCAGTGTGTGCATTATGTGCAATCAGACAACAGCACAAGAGTCACATTATAGTTAAAAAAGGGTGAGGACAGTGGTGGTGGAATCACTGATCGGCAGGTGGGCCGTTTATGATATGATTAAAATGATGTTTTTCTACTTTTGTTTCCTACACTGATAACAGCCATAGCAACCACTGAGCAAACATTTACTGTAGCAGTAACATTTTCAGCACCAGATTGCCTTTCATTGTAATAAATATCTTAAGCTGTGGTTGGGATAATCGACCATGAATAAAAGTAGTTGCCAGCGATGGCAACCCCCATACAAAATAAAAGCACTTTAGCATACTTTTAAAAGAGCAGTAATTACAAAAATACTATATTTTGAAATAAAATAAAATAAAAATAAAATAACATTCTAAAGTACAAACTGAATGTAATGTTTTTGGATAATTAAAAAATGTATAAAAATGTATTTGATTTAAAAATTCAATTAAATGAAGATTGATTGATTGATTGATTGATTGATTGATTGATTGATTGATTGATTGATTGATTGATTGATTTGATTATTGATTGATTGATTGATTGATTGATTGATTGATTGATAATTTTTAAGTGGGGCTTTAGTACATCTTTTTATGTACTTTCACAATTGCTTCTTTTGTATTTGAAATATGATTTCAATATGACGAAGTGTATTGCCAAATGTACTGAAAAAATTATTGTCAACTAAAATATATTTTAAAGGTGTGGTAAGTGATTTCTGGCATTTCAAATCACCAAATCAAACACGCCCCTACCCCAAAAGGGTCTCTCGCCCCTGTTTTGATAGCTCCGCCCCACACATACGTACACAACAGGCAATGATTAGTTCTGTGAACCTCGGCATCCGATCGCAGAGCTTTCTGCTCCTTGAGTTCTCTCCAGCGCTGGAAAGCTGATCCGATATTTACACGGTCCTACTTCTTGCCTTATCGTAACACCGTGTCTACACCGGACACGAGCGGCGCGAAAAAATACCGTAGAACTCATTATAATCAGTGATACTGTCTTCACTGCAGCGTGGCGCGACACGACAAATCTCCGACAGTAAACTGCCGCCGCGTTCAATTTATGACATATTGACGCAAATTTCAAATGATTTTCAGCGGTCACTTTGTCGTGTCCTGCATAGGCAGACTTTAGCTGTTACGGCGCGGCGTCCGGTGTACACACAGTCTAAGCCTTCAGTCTTTCTGTCATCGCTCGGCTCAGCTAATGTCAGTGTTGCCAACTTTTTTCAAAGGAAAGTAGCTAATGCCAGTTTGAAAAATCTCTAAATGTCGCCAGATGACGTCATATGCTAATTAGCATATTCATGCATAGTCATGCTTCAATTTAGCCAAATTCTCAATAAAACTGTTTTCATTTATATAATTGACTGTTTCTGTTGTCAGTCAATGGGATAAATATGAAATAGTGACTGAAATGTGGCCCTTTAAGAATACATGACCAGCTCTCCCTTCCAAGATGTTAATCTGCAAAAAAATCAAATACACATAACATAAGCAAAGACAATTCCTGTGCCGTGTTTCCGGCTATAATTGCATGTAAAATTAGAGAAGCAACATCATCTATTTTAACTGAAAGTGCTGCTCCTCTCTGCCGCTCGCTGAACAGAGCAGAGAGAGAGCGAGAGAGAGGGAGTTGTGTGCATGCTGTGAAAGCAAGATCTTGCTCTCGTGCGGTAGTGCCAGCGAGAGACTCGCAGTCAAAGAGACTCGCTAAGGTTTGTCCAAGAAGTCGCTAGATTTGTCGCTAGTCGCTTTTTTAGAAAAAAGTCGCTAGAGGGGTCTGAAAAGTTGCTAAATCTAGTGATAAAGTCGCTAAGTTGGCAACACTGGCTAATGTCCGTCATGTGCACTTGAGTAGACACGCCCCTTACTGCTGATTGGCTACAAGTTTGTTTTGGTACTGGGCCCGACTCAGTTTTCTAAAGCATTTTTGAAAAAATACGTACCCAACATAATGCCATTTCAATTAATATTTGTAACTGCGTGTTTGTAAGAATTGCAAAACAGTATATTTATAATATATTAATATTAAATGTAATACTGAATAACTACAGTTAAAATTATAATCAAGTACTTTACAGGTGCTTTAGTAGTCAACACATAAAAGTTATTGCACTTATTTAAAGTATGACAAAAGATTATTACAAATATAATGATTTTAAAAAACACTTTAAAGTAAAACTTTTTAATTAGACAATTTTATAAAAACAGTTTTGAAAGTGTATTCTCTTAGCTAGCTCAGTTTTATTGTTTTTTTGTTGTTTTTTGGTAACACTTTATTTTAAGGTGCATGTCCTTGTTACATGTTAAATGTAATTACTATTAAAATGGTAATAAATTATGCATAATTACATGCAAGTAACCTGAAACCAAACCCTAATCCTAACCCTAACCCTACAGTAAGTATATGTAGTTAATTAATATTACTCAGTACTTCAATGTATAATTACACTGTAACAAGGACACAAAATAAAGTGTAACCGTTTTTTTTTTGTAAGATTTGAAGTACACTGCAAGTGCACATTCATGTGTGGCATTTGTTTGTTTGGAAAAACTGTCCCTGTCATTAATTTGACTCATACGTGTTTGACTAGCACTGGATCTGTGTTAATGTTCAGTATTAAGTTCTTTCGCTACAGATGGTTTGAGTCAGTTGTGTTGTAGGTCAGGTGACACGTATATCTAGAATGACTACAGATAAATATACTTTCACACACTGATGCTAATAATTTGACATCAGTCTGTTCATACATATATCTGTGGCCAAAGACAGAATAGCACAGACTATTCTGATATCCACTATATGCACAATCCATTTTCTACACCCACTGATGTTTTAAAGCGAACTTCAACTTTATTTTCTGCAGTTTTGTGAGGATAACCAAATGAAAGAAAATAATAGCATATAGTTCTACCGTGGTAAAAGGGGCAATTATTTGAAAATTATTTTTGCATCTACTACAACAGTAAAAGGCACAAAAAATGCTTTGCAATGAAAACATTTTAACTTTGTGTCACTAATCATAACTGATCAGGTATTTTAAGGGGACACAAGCCATGTCCATCTCATGCCCTTATATGTTCAAGACATCCGCTCAAGCAAACAGCATCCTGTCTCATTCATCCAGCGCTCTCTCTTTTGTTCCCCTCTCTTTCATTCCGTGTAATTAATTCTGTCTGTCTCTCTAGCGAGATGGCCACGGTTGTAATGATAGAACACAGATAAGGATTTGGAGTTCTCCATTGCGTGATAATGGGTTACTCTGGTAACCAGTGCCACATGATGACAGAGCTGTAAAGATCAAATAGAATGGCAGGCTGTGTTGCCAGGATACAGCTGGTTATTGATCTGCTGTGCTTTGAACATGAGATGAGGCTCTTATCATTCTGCTCTAATATGTGTGTGTTTGTCATTGACAAACAGCTCCAAGACACAAAGTGTGTACACAACACATAATGAGTACAGCGTACATCCACGTATGCATAAAGCTCTATGAGGTCAAAGATAATTCTGATCAGAAAAAAACTGTTGTTGCAATGGGATTCAGAAAGAGAAGAAATGGACATTACTAAAATTGCAGCATCTGTAGCAATCATATGCCATGTTAAAATTATAATAGAAAAAGGTCAAAGAATTACAGTAAAAAAGATTCATTTGATATCTGTAAGTACCATATATAGTGAAAGCTATATTGTTTTTGTATTTGTTTGTTTAAAAAGACATTACATGTAAGTTTACTATACAATATCGTATTTTTCAAAGTAAAACATTAGCAATTAAGAATTTAACAAGTAATTATACATTACAATGATACTGTTTAAATTATGTTCTTAATAATAATAATAACAATTTATAATAATAATTTATGGAGAAAGGTGCATTCACAAGAAATCCCTTTGATTTGTTTTATTTTCAGTTTTTCATCAGTTATTTACTTTGGATTGTAACATATTATGTTATTTAATTGATATTGACTGAATAATAATAACAATTATTATTATTATTTTATCACTGCCTATAGTTGCTAAAGATGCATTTTTATCACATTACAGCAACAACTGATTTGAATAGCTTCAATATTGTAAATTAACATTATAAAGCTAGGAAAAATGGTAACACTTTACTATAAGGTTTCATTTGTTAACATCAGTTAATATGAACTAACTAACATACTTTTAAAACATCTATTAATCTAATGTCATGTTACTATTAATTTCAACATTTACTAATACATTATTCTAAACAAAAGTTGTCTGTTGATATTATTTAATAGACCTGAGCTAACAATAAACGGGTTTATTTGTAACTAATGATTAATAAATACTGTATCAAATGTATTGCCCATTGTTACACTGCTTGTAATCCTTATAACATTTATAAATATTGTGTTTTTCACACAGAAAATCTGGATGCCATGATTGCCCTGCAGACCAAAAACAAGCTGGGCAAATCTCTGGTTCCTCTCAGCTTTACACCCCCTACAGGTAAATCAGACCCATAACACTGCAAACTGCAAGTCATTCACTGCAGAAGACTTTGGCATCACTATACTGCGTTTCCCTCTTGCTCCAGGAAAAGCATTGGATGATGACGACAACACCAAAACCGAAGCTGCCCAAATGAAGAAGGAGTATGAGACTCTCAAAGACTCGACCAAAGACGTCCAGACAGCTGCTGAAATCAGTGAGTAAATCAAGGAGCCCGTATCATCTTCACATGCTTACGGTTTGGGATGATATTAAAAGCCTCTCAGCTTCTGCTGGTGTAACCGAGCTGTTTAACTGGACTCTCTAGCAGTAGAGCTGAGGCAGATACACTGATAATGCAACACCGCTCCACTGGAAACGACTGCAGTGTGTGTGTTTTAGAGATACAGCGAGAGACTCTGTAGATTGAGGGCATCGCTGTAACGCGCTCACACTGAACTAACAGTGATGAAAACAATTATGAGGCCTTGTTCAGGGAGACGTGTATTGATTCTTTGAAAAGTACTGAACATTATTGTTAAAAGCTGTGGTAATCACTGCCGATTATGACCCAAGAAGCATTTAGAACAAACCCAATATACATTAATACTGCTTTCGTGTTTGAACTGCCACAATTATGAGGTGACAGCTCAGAACTAATGGACTTATGGAAATGATTTGTTACTACAGCAACACTCATAATACCAAACTGTCCATGTACATAATTCAACTTTATGTTCTCTAGCAAAATTGTGAACACTGCACATGAGGTATATAATAATAATAATACTGTAAAAAATCCATCTTTCAAAAAGTTCTACTAACAAATGTAAAAAAGTAGCCTGAACAAATCATTTTTAGTGAAGTCAGTTGAATTTTTGTGTGAACCGAACACAAATACTCATATCGCTAACAAAAGTTGTTTTGTTTACTTTATTTGTTCACAACATATCCAAATGTTCTCTCAACTGCCAAAATTGAGTCATCTGAATAACCAATTTAACACTGAACAATATTGCACAAGTTCCCAGCATGCATTGCAGCTTGAACAAATAGTTTGAATTATTATTCAAATATTATCATTGTTTTATATTTTACTGGGTTAGTTTATGCTGCTGCTGCTGTTGTCACTGTCAGTTAGCTGTCATGTGGATCAGAGTTGATATTTTTACTGATTTAACATCTGTTGATCCTCGGCATGGTTGAGAATCATGTGCTGAGGTATACGGACATCTCATTGCAACTTATCTGAGTTCAATACATTTGTCTATCAGCATGTTAGTTTGCCATCAGGTTTAAGAAATATGCGATCCATATTATGTAGTGGGCTTTGAAAATAAACATGCATGTCAAAGAAAGAAGATTGTTAAAGATGATTATAAATGCTAAAGTGTTTTAGTTGATCTGACAAATACAATAGACTGACTTTTTAATTTGATGAACCTTTTGACTATTCTTTAGATGAACAAAGTTTTTAAGTTGTCGGTTGCTAGTTGAGTTAACTTGTCGAGTTTGCCTTAATTTTTTCAGTTAGGTCAACTATATTTTTTTTACAGTGTTATAATAATAATAATAATAACAATGATATACTAAAAAGAAGCTAAAATGAAGAAATATAAAAATATATATATTTTAACAAACAATAAAATAATAATCCATCAATCTATTAAATAACGTCATCCATCTATTTATCCATTTAATATGTATCCATCCTTAAATGAAGAAGAGGACATGTTTAAACAGAAAATATGTTTAAAAATGTATATATAGAAATATATTTGAACAAATAATTGAAATAATAAATCTATCCATTCATCTGTCAATCTATTTAAGAAGAAAACATATATAGAAATATGTTTAAACAAAAATATAGCATAATAATTCTTCTGTCCATTCCCCAAACTAATTGTGCTATAGGATTGAGGAGATGCTGGAGCCCAGAAGAAGTAGTAGTAGTAGTAGTAATAATAATAATAATAATAATTTCTGTCTGACAGGTCATCCTGGGAAGTCTGAGAGCTATCTGGAGGCAATCAGGAAGAATATTGAATGGCTGAAAAAACACAACAAGGAAAGCAACAAAGAAGGTAAATGTTCATTAAATATTAAAACCCATTTCCTTTCAGTCGTGACTGTTATTATACAGCTGCTGAAATAGACTGAAGCATGTGCTCGGCTTTCTCTTCTCAATTTAATCACGATTGAAGCCAGCAGGATATGTGCTTTGCCTTTTATTGTTTTTTTTTTATGTAATATTAATCAAATTAAATTCCATTAGAAGAGAAATCAGTTTCTACATGTTAATTAGTGGTTACATTAGTGTAATATAGGCCAGCAGTCTACATTCATAACACAGTTCAAAGATGAAAATTATATGTGCATACTCAAATGTTGACAAAATAAATAAACACCAGTTTTACCGAATATTAGCTCAAAATTAACTGACAAAGCTGTTGCTAGATTTCGGAAATGACAATGATACAAGAATACCGTCCTATTCTTCTAGTAAGCGCCATGATAAACTGGTAAACTGCCCTATCTCGCTCTCTTAGGGCTGATAAAGGGTTTACCCCAACCCAAGGTTACACACAATTCAGTGAAAACATGGAGAAGAACAGTCAAATTAAAGACTCTTTTCTTTCTCTTAATTTGCAATTGAAATAAGCGTGGGTGAGGGCGCTCATGAATATGCGTCGGTTTGATGAGCTTGGCTGTGTTACAGTACTGCAAGCCTGCTGTGTTTTTGTGTGTTCCTCTCTTCATACCTGCCAGCATGAGACTCTTCAGGCATCATCTGCTCCGCTCAGAAAACCAGAGTGTGTTTGGAGATGAGAACTCTCGCACTATTGTTCAAATTCCAGACAGATGCATTAGAGGCAGACTGTTACCGTCTAGACGGGTGAATCATGCCCTGGTCATAATAATCATAAAAGAAAAAAAGAATATTATTGCATAACGCAAATAAAGCCTATTTTAGGACAGTTCTCATTGCTGCAATGCTTTCTTTTCATTATGTGTAAACACTTTTTATGTTTTTATTTTTGCATTACATTAATAGAAATTGACATTTTGCAGTATGGTAATGAGAATCTATATAGAGAAAATATGTTTAATTAATATGTTTAAATTAAAGTCTCAATGTAAATAAATAAAGGGGGGGAACAAATCTGGGGATCCTAAAATGGTTCCTAATATATATATATTATATTTTTTTGTATTTTTTTAATATATAATATTATTATTATTATTTTTTATTTTAAGAAATACTTTTGACATTTTTAACCCTGAAATAAAACTAAATAAACAAAATAATAAAAACAAGCGTGGTTTCCTTAATACCTAGAAATAGGAATAGACCAACATTTCAAGTTTTTCCACAAAAAAGGCAAAAAAAAAGCTAGTTCTCAGTTAAGAATAGTTTTAAAATACAATAAAAAAATTTAAAAAAGTTTTTCCTGTCACCTTTTATCAATTTAATATATCCTTCCTGAATAAAAATATTATTATTCTTTTTTTAACCCAAACTTTTGACCAGTAACTCTAACATCACCCATCCATGTTCATGCAACATTAATATCTCCTATCATACACATCGAGATGTGTGAGTGAGTGTTTTAAATACAACATGAGTCATAGTGATTATGGCCACTATTACAGACATAGTACGAGTCTCTGAGTCAGGAAGCATGTGAGGTCTCTGTGAGGACTGTCCAGTCTTATTCCATTGTAATGGTCAGTGTGAGAAGAATCCACTGCCAGAGCCCACACTCAAAAACATTCACCAACACACGCTCTTCTGATGCGTGTTCCAGCAATTCTTTCAAACCACACAATGTACTTTCACACACACACATGCGTGTGCCAAAACTGGTGAATTTGGAAATGGATTTATACATATTTAGTGCTTTGTGAGTCTTCTGGCTCTCGGCTCTCTCCCACGCACACCCACTCTCATGCAGGCTTACACTAGTACATACACTGGCCATCAGGCTTGCCTCCCACATTTCAAGTGTTTGCTTTAAATGGTTATAGCCTTTTAGTTAGCATAAAAAACGACATTGTTTTAACTAGCTTACAGATTTATATAAGCCTTAACATTTCTCATCTGAAATGCGTTTGATGCACCCTCGTTAGATCTAGTGTTACGAAACTGAAGTTAAGTGCAAAAACAACAAGGAACAATATATATATATCGCACCATGCCACAGTATTCAGTTAATATTTGTGCAATTTAAGCAAAGAACAATGTTTTTCTGTAAAAAAAAAGTCCTGCAGATTGAACTTTTGAGCTTGATAAGGCAAATATGCATTGAAATAACAAAATAAAAAATTATTAAATTATGATGATCAAACCCTTATTTTTAAGTGGGAAATAGCACATTTATTTTTGTTTGTTTGTTTGTTGTTATTGTAGTTTTAAATACACATTTTATGATTTCCTTTATACATTCATAAAATATTTTTTTTGTTATTTTTAATTAACATTTCCGTTATATAATACAACTAAAATATTTAAAATAAAGATATGTTAGATATGAATATTTTAAAGGAGAACTTTTCTCTCTTTCTTTCTTTCCTATAGATATTGTAGTTTTAAATAAATAATTTATAGTTTCCTTTATACATTTATAAAATATTTGTTTTGTTTACAGCTAACAAATATTTTTAATAATTAATATTTGTTAAATCTGATTATATTTAAAGGGGAAATATCCATTTATTTATGTATTTGTTTGTTTGTTTGTTTATTTGTTAATTTATTCATGATATTGTAGTCTTAAATGCATAATTTATAATTTCCTTTATACATTTATAAAATAAACCTTTTTATTTTCTAATAATATTTTAATTATTCAATACATCTAAAACATTTTTTTTTATTATTTATTACTGTAAAATAATATTTTTAAACAGGGAAATATATATTTTTCATTTATTTAATCATTAATTAATTGATTTTACCTTTAACTAAATATTTTACAATCCCCCTTATACTATTAAACATTTAATATTTAATTTATAATTTATAATTTTATTAAATTAAATTAACATATACTTTAATATATATATATATATTACTTTTTTAATTATTATAATAATTACTAAAAATATATTTGTTTTATATTATTGATTTAATATCACTTCATGTTTTAATACTTTGTAACATCTCTGGAAATAAATCAATAAAGATTTGCGTTCAGAAACTGCTGTACTGATCAGCTCCCGTGTCCTGTTTAAGATCAAGACCTCTCCAAGCTGAGGGACTTCATGGACCAGCAGGTGGACGCGTACATCGACAAAGGCATCCTCGAGAAGAGCGAAGGTGACGTCATCAAGAGAATCTACGGAAGCCTGTAGGAACCACAAGTCCAGCTTCACGTGTAATAGTGTAACAGTTAGACTATCTACTGCTTGGACCAGGCATACTAACACAGATCCTAATGCTTTAACTCCTAATAAACAAGATTTAGTATTTCTGCAGAATAATTCCCTTCAGAAGGCAATATCCTCTCTCAGTGCAGTCAGCAATAGAACACAATCTAGTTCTAGATAAGCCACAAATCACATTTAGTGTTCGTACACATTAGGACAGAATAAGTAGAGGACTAGAGGAATGAAATTCGGTGGATTTGTTGGTATGACTTGCAAATCAGTGAAAATAGAAGCTTTTGCACCTGTCCCTCTTTTGCAATACTTTTACAGCATCATATGCATATACTGTATCTGTACGTAACATTCATTCATGTATGGTGTTTAGCATTTTCTCTTATTTGATGAAGAAGAATCTGTATTATTGTTTCTCAACCAACCAAAAAAATCAGCTCGCCTGTCAGTGAATTTTCTCCTCTGTTGTTGTTTTGTCTCCCAGTCTGTAGGGGGCAGTCTTTATATCTCCCTTCTCTATCTTAAGTTTGCTTTTCTTTGTTTTCTTTCTCCACTATTTTGACTTTGTATTCCACATGCTATAGATTCACAAAAATCAAGTATTTTTAAATGTAAATATCGTGATTTTTTTCCCAAAAATCTATTAAACATTGCCTTTCTTTAATTACTTAACCTCTGTGGTTGTCATTTTTAAAGCTTTTTTTTAGTTTTAAAAAGTTTATTTCCCAAAGAGCTGTTATCTAACAAATCTGTGCTGCCTGGAGTGCTTGTTAAAACTTCTATGGTGATGCTGAAAGGTGAGATCCATCCTATAATAATAACCCAAAATGTTCTTGAAGAACTATAATCCACAAAACAGGAAGCTCTTCGTTTACAGAAGCATTTATTGATTCTGCATGAACCAAATCAAACAGCACAGTAAAATATTTTTTATTAAACTCCAACACAACATTCACGCCAACACAGCATTATTTATCCCTTTCAACCCCACACATAAAGCTTTTATAGGCCAAACAAAAGATAAATTAAAATCAGCAGGCAGCCACACAGAGTCCGGGATGTTTTATCTGCTAAGTTACGTTACTGGACAGACTGCAGATATAATGTTTCATATGAGCAGAGGTTATCATAAGTTTGTGATCTACATGTGGATGGCTATTGCTCTTCCTAAAGAAGACAAGCTCGGCTGTAGCTTCTTTACTGTCATGCGAGATGGAGAATTGATGATAAAAGTCAGAAATAACATCACTATAATACTGCTGAAGAAGGCAATGATGGACCTCCAGCACAAGAGTATGGTGTTGCAGTTTGGGTAAAGGTAGAGTTAAAAAATGAGCAGGCAAACAGGGATGGAAAGATGAAGATGGGTCGTTGTCCGCGCTGCAGGTAAACAGATGAAGAAGAAGCCATCAGATCTCCTGATATGATGATGATGTTGAGTTTGCTGGGTCATCTTCCTCTCTGAAATTAATCACACACAAACAATATTTAAAAAAACAGCTGAATATATATAGCAAATGTGTCATTTTAATATGAAGCTTAAAAGAACTGAAAGTGAATTTTCCTATATATTATATTATTATATATATATTCTTATATAAAACCTAAAGCAAATATTTAAATGTGAAATAAAACTAAAAAACAACTAGACATTCTTTTTCCATTTAAAATCTAATACAAGTTGAGTGAAATGATAAGACACAATTAGTTATTAGTGTTATTATTTATGTGTGTTAGATTTTGTTGCATAATCTTAAAAAATAAATTTATTTTTTCTGCATTAAAAATTGTGAATTTGAAAATACAGATTTGTTTTCCACCACACCCGAAAAGACTCTATGGCCAACCAATTCTAGAATTATCGAGGCGGTTTTGTAGGGCAATGCATCTGCATAGAAAATGAAAACAAGTCGAAAGATTGCTTTTTTTTTCTTTAAGCATTTTTTGGTATGAATATTCCTACTGGAAATGAAATATATAAGAAAATCTGGAAAAAAATTGAGTGTCCAACTCAAACCGTTATCAGTAACCATAAAGTTAACAGGGTTCAAAAATGTCCAATTGAGTTATCAGACCACGTTCTCATTGTTTTTGACCTATTCGACATGACTATAAAATAATAATACTATTGTACTGTAAGGCAAACAATAATAATATTTAATGACATTTTATCAGGCACACTTTATTTTAAGGTCCAATTCTCATCATTATTAAACCATTAACTACGACTTTTGCCTCAAACTCCTAATTTGCTGATTAATTAATAGTTAGTAAGGATATTAAAGGAACACCACTATTTTTGAAAATAGGCTCATTTTCCAACTCCAAGAGTTAAACAGTTGAATTTTACCGTATTTGAATCCAGTCAGATGCTCCGGTTCCTGGGCGGTAGCACTTTTAGCACAGCTTAGCATACTCAATGCAATCTGATTAGACTGATAGCATCTACGCTCAAAAATGACAAAGAGAGTTAAATATTTTTCCTATTTAAAACTTGACTCTTCTGTATTTACCTCGTGTACTAAGACTGACGGAAAATGAAATGATATCACGCAGCGCCTGAAAGTAGTCCCCAGCTATATCATAACTAGTTACCTAGCTGGTGACTACTTTCAGACACTGCGTAATATCATTGCGCCTGCTGCACCCATGGTACGGTAATAATCCTTGATTATTACGCCGGAACGAGAGTATAGTTCCTAGCCACATCGGCCTAGAAAATCACAACTTTTCATTTTGCGTCGGTCTTAGTACACAATGTAACAACAGAAGAGTCAAGTTTTAAATAGGAAAAATATCTAAACTCTTTGGTCGTTTTTGAGCGAGATGCTAGCGGTCTAATCAGATTCAATCATCTACACCAGGGTTCTTCAAATCTTTCCCAGGAGGGCCGATCTGCTGCTGAGTTTAGCTCCAACCCTGATCAAACTCACCTACCTGTGATTTCTAAAGATCTTGAAGACTCTGATTAGCATGCTCGGTGTGTTTATTGAGGTTAGAGCTAAACTTGCATTTACATATATGCATTAGCAGACACTATTATCCAAAGAGTCGACTTACAATGCATCCCAGTTACAGTTTCTACATTTGATTCAACCTTGCTTTCCCAGGGAATCGACCCATGATCTGGCGTGCTAGGCATGCTCTCTAGTTGAGCTACAGGAAAGCTGGGAGCTACGGAAATTTCTGCAGAGTTCCAGATTTGACGATGCCTGATCTATGCTAAGCTACACTAAAAGTGCTACCGCGAGACCCGGAGATTGGCGGAGTAAAACTCAATGGTTTAACTCTAGGGGTGTTGGAAAATGCCTATTTTCAAAAAAAGTGGAGTGCTCTTTTAAGTTTAGGTATTGGGTAGAATTAAGGATGTAGAATATGGTCATGCAGAATGAGCTTTATAAGAACTAATAAATACCCAATATGTTAATAATAGGTATGCTAATAAGCACTAGTTAATAGTGAGAATACTATTCTCACTATTCTTGTGAATATAATTCACAACTGTAAAATTACAATATTGATATTTAAAACTTTATTTATTTATGTATATAAGTGCATCACTCTGTGTGCACATTTTAATTACAGAAGAGAAACTAGTTTATTACGTTTGAATATGGATATTTTTCTTACAAAAATGCATGCATTCACTACAGGAGGCCTTTTATATAGGCAAGTTTTATTATGGATGCACGCAATTTATTTGACGTTTTGTGGACTATTTAACAGAAACAACCACCCACTGCAATGATAACGGTTGGAATAGCCAGGACAATTTTAAATATAACTCAGATTGGATTCATCTGAAAGAAAAAAAAAGTAATATACACCAAGGATGCCTCGAGTGCAAGTAAAACAGGCAAATTTTCATTTCTGGGTGAACTCTTTAAATGTGAAACTAAAGCCACCAGCAGGTGGCAGCAAGTCACTGTTTTTAAGTGAGTCATTGCAATTGAATTAAATAATTTAAAAGGTTGATTCATTCAGGAACGAAACAGTCATGTTGCTCAGAGGCGCAAAACAGTGTAGTGGCTGTGTTTGGAATTTTTTTTGTTGTTGAAATAGCGCGAAAACAGGCAATATGGTGTCTAAAATGTAGGTCTCTTAATTAACCTGGTTTATTGAACTGTTGTAAAAAAAAATATCAATCACATTTGTAACCAGGGTCATTTTTGGAGAACAAAAAAACCCACTCTTCATGTGAAATGTATTAACTATATGAATTGTTATAAGTTTTCTGCCTCCATGTCTTGAATTTTATGATCATTATACATTTATTTTTATAGACTGAATCATGCTGTGAAAGAATATTTTCACTCTGCCAACTAGTCTAGACTTCATGTAATGCGTGCACTTTAAGTGTTTTGAATGGTTTTTGCTAAATACTCGATAATGTCATATCGCACATCGTTAAAACAACAATTACGATATAGCGCAGACGATATATAGCACACATACTAAAATAATGCCTGACACAAGGCAATGCAATTGACTTCACATTCCATTAACAATGTAAATAAAGTTGAAGAACATGACTGCAATTCTTTTAATGTCTTTCTTGACTCCTTATTTGTAGGTTAAAAGGGATTGTCCAC
>CM049809.1:23527444-23591104 GCA_027422405.1 Ptychobarbus kaznakovi
AAAACCAGTGATGAAAGAACGGACACTGACATTCCAAAAATCATTGCATGAGAAGTATCCCCTGCTGCATGTTAGTATGGGTACAGATGGTGTTCTGTGTTTTCACTGCTCTAAGTACTTCAAGACAGGGAAACCAGCACAAGCCAAGAGTATAGACCCAGCTTTTGTCAGTAATGGATTTAAAAACTGGAAAAAAGCACTTGAAAAATTTTCCATGCATGAGAAATCAGAGGGTCACAACGTTGCTGTACAACTGCTGCCTATGAAAACAGGCAAGTTACTACAACAGTCGTGCAGTGCAGTCAGTACACAGCAAGCAGAAAACAGAGCTAGCCTGTTAAAAATAATAGGGGTGAGATGTTTCTGGCGAGGCAGGGATTGGCCTTTAGGGGGCATGAACATCATCAAGGTAACCTTGACCAGCTTTTAAAATACAAAGCTGAAGATGATCAATCATTCACTAGGTGTTATCTGCAAAGAGGGGGTGCACACATCTTGGGATTGTCAAAATGAGCGTATAAATTTGATGAGTTTCATCGATTATCAGGACAATTGCAGATAAGATCCGGTCCCTTCCAGTTTGCAGTATTCGATTAATTATGGATGGGGACAAGGGATATCTCTGGTGTTGAGCAGGAGGCGCTGTGCCTACTTTATGTTGACACTGATTTGCTGGTGCACAAAGAACTTGATAGGGTTGTATGAAACAACTTCTACACCAGGTGAAAACCTTGCCAAATAAGTTTGGACATTCATGTTGAGACTGAATTTGCCAATATATGGCCTCAGAGGTCAAGTATAATGATGGGGCCTTCAAATATGGCTGGAAAGTACACAGGTGCCCAGGCGTTATTCAGCGAGCACAGCCACTGAGCGCCATATATACATTGTGGAGCACACTGTGTTAATTAATTACACAACAGGCTTGCTCCCTCCAGTGGTCGGCGAAATGCACTTGATGGATACATGACCTTGGCACATTTTTTGGGCAGTCTGGTAAAATGACGACAAGTTTAAAGCCATTGGTTGCAGCTGAAGGGGAAGGGCCAGCCCTGTCCAGCAGGCCGTTTGTCCCACTAGGGGACTGTACGCTCACTATCTGCATCCGTGCCTGTCTCCAGTCAGCCATATGGGATGGTTCTAAATGCCCTGGTTGAGATGGCTGCAATAATTCTGAATCTGCAAGCCGGCAGAGCTTACGTTTCGACTGCAACAGGTAAGTTTATGGGAATTCTGCAGTTGTTTAGATGTGATAGTGAACTAGAGGTTCTAAACGCACTGCTCCCAGAAAACACACAGACAGAGGAGGGCATGCTTCTCTGCAGTTTCTCTTGTCCAAGAAAGCTTGAAATCCAAAAGAAACACTGAAAACACTTGAGGCAGTCTTTAAGGAGGCAGGAACATGTGTGAACAATCTGTCTCTAGAGACCATTGTTCCACCACGCACACATAGGCCCCCTAAGAGACATTCTCCTGGCAGGCTCCTGCATACACACCTGGATCACACTGTGGATTTTAATAGTAAGAGTTCTACCGTGTCCTTCGACACAGTAATGCACAAACTAATTGAGAAGTTTATGCAACCAGGCATTCAAACTTAAAAGAACTGGAAAACTCACTCCTTGACTCCAGTACAAATGATGCAGCAGTTCAGAAATATCCTGAACTGAAGTGAGGAAGACTTGAAAGTCCAATTAGCCATGTTTAAAAACAAGTACAAGGTCAACACAACTGCAGATGCTGCATGTTTTTTGAGAGAAATGCCCCCTGAAGTCCGTGCCTATTTGACAAGTAGAACATTATAAGATTGTTGATGGTGGTGCCCATAACATCTGCTGAGGCAGAGCACAGTTTTAGTGGGTTACGCAGGTTGAAAACTTGTTGCGATCAACATGAACCAAAATAGACTCAATGGCATTGCTGTGTGCCATATTCACCAAGAGAGGCTTGACAGACTGGACAGTCAAGAAATTGCCCAGCAGTATGTTCAGGGTAATGAAAGGAGGAGAGATGTTTTTGGGTCCTTCATTGAGTAAATTTGTTTGGCTGCACTAGAGGGAATTTCTCATACCCGTATACTTACTTATTTTTTATTTATGTAAATGTGTTATTTTATTTTATTATTATTATAATTATTATTTTTTGCACATAGTTTCTTTGCTTTTTTGTTCATAATGATAGACTTTGTATGCTGAAATAAGCAAATGTTTAAATAAAACTCATACTTTGCTGAAGACATGAAGTTTTGGTGGGTGATTGGCATACTAGTCAAATAACAGTCTGATCATGCATTGCTAGTGGTGATCAGGTAGGCCTTTGTTCATTGTTGTTTATCCATGATTTCAAATAAGAATCCCCCAATGGCTTTTTAGTGCAAATCATTAGCCCAAATTACGCAAAGTAACTACTTGAGCACTAGTTAAAGCCCAAATTACGCAAATTAACGAATTGAGTTTAAATAATTAGCTGACAGCTTGGTCCCCCCCAGTTAAAAAATCCTATCTGCGCCCCTGTCTCACGGGACACTGCATTTATTCACAATCACAAAAGTACCTGCTTTAAAGCTTTGCTGGTTAAACGTTAATTCGTGTGCTGTTCTGACGAGCGCCTTTTCTGAGCACATACATTCAAAGCACGCTAAATAAAAAGCCTGTCAAACAGCGCCTGATTAATGAACTAAGTTATGTTTTATGCTAATACTGTCAAAACACACAAGGTTTACATATAGACTCAGTTGGTTATTGTAACACTCTGGTCAAGTAGGCAGACAAGAGGGTACTGGCAAGCAGGTAAGTGATTTATTCAAAACTCAAAGATCAGGCTTCCGGGTAAATAGTAACTCAAACATCAGTGGAAGCCGTATAAAGAGTCTTATCCGGGCACTCGTCCCTTCCTTGGCAGGCAAACGGCAGACCGGCAGATCCGAGGCAACAGGTAGACAGTAACCAGAGAATAGCTTGCTACCTTGAGACTAGCCGATGAGTGAGTGAGTGGAGTGTGCTTAAATGTGGTGCCGGTAAGTGGGTGCAGGTGATCAGTAATCAGGTGAGAGTGAGCGTATGTAGGAGGCTGGTTCCGCTGGTGGCTGTGTGACATTACCCCCTCCCCCACGGGCGTCTCCCGACGCTCGTGATCGACGGTGAGGGCGACCACGCCCCCTGGGAGCTGGGCGATCGGGATGGACTTGGTGGAAATCGGAAACGAGGGATGGGTCGAGAATGTCATCTTTGTCGGCCCAGGATCTCTCCTCAGGACCGTACCCCTCCCAGTCTATGAGGTACTGTATCCGGCCGCCCCGCCGCCGGGAGTCGAGAATCTCTTTGACTCTGTAGATGGCCTCACTGACCTCGACTTCGGGTGGAGGAGGGGATACTTCATGCTCTGAGGAGGAAGGGAGAAGAGGGTTAGTGAAGGGCTTTAGTAAGGAGACGTGGAAGGTGGGTGAGATTCGGTAGTGATCCGGTAATTGCAATTGGTAGGTGACTTCATTGACGCGTTTTGTGATGGGGAAAGGACCTATGTACCGGGGACTCAGCTTCCTGCTGGGCAGTCGGAGACGAATATCTCGGGTCGATAGCCAGACGCGATCACCCGGTTGGTAGACGGGATTAGTGGATTGGCGAGCGTCAGCGTAGAACTTGTGTCTCCGAACTGCCTGCTGGAGATGGGCGTGAGCTGAGTCCCATACCCTCTCGCTCTCCCGGAACCAGTAATCTACCGCCGGGACCTCCGAGCGCTCCCCGGTCCAGGGAAACAGTGGTGGCTGGAACCCAAGAACGCACTGAAAGGGTGTTAATCCTGTGGTTGATTGACGTAGCGAATTCTGGGCATATTCCGCCCAGGGCAGATACCGGTTCCAGCTGTTTTGATGATTGTGACAGTAGGCCCGGAGATATCGACCGATCTCTTGAATTTTCCGTTCGGTCTGGCCGTTGGTCTGAGGGTGATAGCCGGAGGATAGACTGAGACACCTAAGAGGCGGAAGAACGCTCGCCAGACTCTGGAGGTGAATTGGGACCCTCTGTCAGATACTATGTCCTCAGGAAGTCCAAAGTTCCTAAACACGTGTTGAAAGAGAGTCTCTGCGGTCTCTAGGGCGGTAGGTAGGCCTCGTAGGGGAATTAGCTTGCACCACTTTGAAAACCGGTCTACGACCACTAGGATGGTGGTATATCCGTCGGAGGGAGGTAGGTCTGTGGCAAAGTCTATCCCCAGGTGAGACCAGGGCCGGCGAGGTATTGGTAAAGGAACCAATTTACCTTCGGGCAGTTTACGAGGCATGGAGGTGATGGCACAGACCGAACAACCTTTGACATACCGGCCGACATCCCGGGCCATGTTGGGCCACCAGTAGCGGCCTTGGAGGAGCAAGAGGGTTCGGTTGCTGCCTGGGTGCCCGAATCCCAGAGAGGTGTGGACTGAGTCCAGAAGGGTGAGGCGAAGGGTAGATGGGACATACTCCTTGCCTTCGGGACCTCCCGGCGGAGCAGGTTCTGTTAGAGTGGCGGCACGGATTTGATCATCGAGGGCCCACTGGATTGGAGACAGAAATACGGAGAACGGTAGGATTGGCTCGGGCTCGTCGGGTGTCGGATCTGGTTGGTGAAGACGGGAGAGTGCGTCAGCCTTGATGTTCTTATTGCCAGGACGGTAAGTGATGATAAAGTTGAAACGGGTGAAGAAGAGGGCCCAGCGGGCTTGTCTGGGGTTCAAGCGTTTAGCGTCTCTGAGGTATTGCAAGTTCTTGTGGTCGGTAATTACTTCGAATGGATATTGGGCCCCTTCCAGCCAATGCCGCCATTCCTCCAGAGCGAGCTTGATGGCCAGTAACTCTCGATTCCCCACGTCATAGTTCTGCTCCGCCGGGGACAATTTTCGGGAGAAGTATGCGCAGGGATGGAGCACAGGGGGTTCACCCTTCCACTGGGATAAGGCGGCACCGACTCCCAGGGTGGCCGTATCTACTTCCACCACAAAGCGGAGATTAGGGTCAGGATGGATCAGCGCGGGAGCGGTACAGAAGGCTGACTTGAGTTGATGGAAGGCCTGTTCGGCTTCGGGTGCCCAGGAGATGGAATGGGTCTTTCGTCTCAGTAGTGAGGTGAGAGGTGCCGCCACCTGGCTGTAATGAGCGATGAACCGACGATAAAAGTTTGCAAATCCAAGGAACCTCTGTAACTCCTTGACCGTGGTAGGTCATGGCCAGCTTCGCACCGCATCAATCTTTTTGGGGTCCATTTGAACTCCAGTGGGTGTGATGATGTAGCCCAGGAAGTGAATGGTGGTTTTGTGAAACTCACATTTTTCAGCTTTCAGGAATAAGTGGTGCTGACGGAGGCGTTGAAGGACCTGGGTTACGTGTCTGTGATGTTCGGTGATGTCAGGGGAGTATATGAGAATGTCGTCAATGTAGATGAGGACGAACCGGTGAAGCATATCCCTGAAGATTTCGTTCATGAAGTTTTGGAATATGGAAGGCGAGTTAGAAAGCCCGTTTGGCATAACCCGATATTTGTAGTGCCCAGTGGGTGTTATGAAGGCGGTTTTCCACTCATCGCCTTTGCGGATAAGGTTATAGGCACTTCTCAAGTCGAGTTTGCTGAAGATGCGGGCGTCACGGAGTTCTTCCAGGGATGCAGGAACTAGAGGAAGTGGATAGGCAAACTTTACCGTCTGGTCATTGAGTGCTCGATAGTCGATACAGGGTCTTAACCCTACATCCTTCTTGGCGACAAAGAAGAAGCTGGATGCGGCCGGAGAGGTGGATGGTCTGATGAACCCCTGTTGAAGAGCCTCCTTAACATACTCTTCCATGGCAGTCCTCTCCGGGATTGATAGAGGATAGACCCGTCCCTTCGGTAATTTGGCCCCAGGCAGCAGGTCAATGGCGCAGTCCCATCGCCGGTGAGGTGGTAAGTGAGTGGCTGCAATTTTGCTGAACACGTCGGAGTACGGGTGATATTCGGGTGGAATGGGTGTGATGGGCAGTGAATCAGGGCTTTCAACGGTGGTGGAACAGAGGGATAATGGAAACAGAACGGATCTAGGCTGGGGCCGTTCCTTCATACACTCTCGGATACAGTTCTCACTACATCGGAGGATCTCTCCAGATTCCCAATCGATGGTGGGTTGGTGGCGAGCGAGCCAGGGACGTCCGAGAACAATGTCCACGACTGCTTCCTCCAATACCAGTAGAGATATGGGCTCCGAGTGGAGGCACCCAATGCGTAGTACCACCTCTGGGGTGCGGTGGCGCACCAAACCTCTGCCCAGCGGCTTTCCTTGGATGGTAGTGATTTGATAGCGGATTTGGTTGGTGTGACGGGGAATAGAGAATTCAGTGAGACTGCGGGACGCGATGAAGTTCCCAGAGGCTCCCGAGTCAACGAGTATCTTGACTGGGAAAGATTGGTCATGATACATGAGAGAAGCATTGATGTGAGGCACACTGGAAATGGTAGGAGTTATATGTACAGTACTCACTGCTGGGCATGGAGGACGGACGGGACAGGTGTTGAGAACATGTCCGTGAGACCCACATTAGAGGCAGAGGCCCTGGGCAATGCGGCGAGATCTTTCCGTGGGGTGAGGTGATAGTTATCTGTGACCATTGGTTCGGGAGGAGGTTGGGCCTGTCTTGAGGAGATGGCAGTGGGAATTACGGGCTCTGAGTGGCAGGCAATCAGGTGCTGGGATATACGGCTTGCTTTGAGGAGGAAGCTCTCGAGACCCACCGTGTCATCAAAGATGGACATGTGTCGACGAACGGTGGCGTTCAGCCCACGGCGGAACACGGAGAGCAGGGCCGAATCATTCCAGCCACTACTAGCAGCGAGGGCGCGGAAACGGAGTGTGTACTCATGGATGGATGAATCTGCTTGTTGTAACTGCAGCAACTCATCATGTACAGAGACTTTGGTGGTAGACAGACTAAAGACCTCCCGGAAGTGTTCCACGAAACTTTCAAGGGAGTTTACCTGAGGGCTATCCGCATTCCATAGAGCTTCTGCCCACTGTAGCGCTCGGCCAGAGAGGAGCGAGATGATGAAGGCAATCTTGGAACGCTCGGTTGGGAAGAGCTGGGGTTGCATCTCTAGATAAAGGGAGCATTGTAGCAGGAATCCGCTGCATGCAGCTGCCTCACCCGAGAAGTTTCCTGGTCGGGCCATGGGACTGGCAGAGGGAGGAATTGGAGAGGGCAGAGCTTCTTGTAAGGCTTGCACGAGTGTGGTGAAGGTGTCCGATTGTGGATCCATGATTCTTGGTGCTCCTGGACACTTGTTTGTGAGAAAAAGCGGGGCTAGACTCGGTCAAGTAGGGTAGCGAGGGTAAGTCTTCTGATTTATTCAAAACTCAGGTCAAGTGATTTATTCAAAACGGAAATAGTAACAAGAGGGTCAGGCTGCAAGCGGTAAGTGGAAGCCGTAACTCAAAAGTCAGTGGAATCCGGCACTCGTCCCTTCCGGGTAAAATCCGGGTACTCAAAAAATCAGTGGCAGGCGTATAAAGAAACTCGTCCCTTCCTTGGCAGACCGGCAGATCCGAGGCAACAGGTAGACAGTAACCAAGAATAGCTTGCTACCTTGAGACTAGCCGATGAGTGAGTGAGTGGAGTGTGCTTAAATGTGGTGCCGGTAAGTGGGTGCAGGTGCGGGGGATCAGTAATCAGGTGAGAGTGAGCGTGTGTAGGAGGCTGGTTCCGCTGGTGGCTGTGTGACAGTTATGTCTAAAATGTAAGTAAACAGATGTGAGAGAAACGTATGCGTGCCTGTATATTAGATGTGTGCAGGCTAAAGGGACAGTATTAAACATGCTGCCGACTGTCATTAAAGGGATAGTTCACCCTAAAATGTTATTTCTGTCAGTATTTATTCACTCACATGTTGTCCCAAACCTGTATTAATTTATTTCTTGTGTTGAACACAAAATAAGTGTAATATGAGTATAATTCATATGAGTTTCATAAACGCTATTTTGACAAAGGTGGAAAACCAAACAGTTGATGGTTTGAATGTTATGAAACTCATTCAGGTTTAAAACAACTTTTGAGTGAGTAAATGAAGGTCTAAAAATAAAACACAAGCCTATTTAAATTTTAGGGTGAATTATTCCTTTAATGTTAATAAAACACCAAACACTAAGAAAAAAATCACTCACTATTCTTGACTGAAAAACTTTAATACAGTCGCTTTAATAGGAATCAATGCATATAGTGTTTTATTTTTATATTTGTTTATTCAGTTTCTTGCATGCTCTTGCTAAATACACCTATAGCCTATCTGAAAATAAAACACTGTTTATTTTATTCGTATGTGTATTTGTAATGTGTATCTTTGCTCTCATTTTGTAATAACAAAGTTAAAATAATGACAACGATTTTTATCTTCACCTACTTTGGCCTAAATATCTGCCATACTTTTTTATATTTTGTTACCTTTGTAAGGCTTTGTCTTTATCATAGGCAAATACATTTAGCAGTAATGCTTAAACAACTTTCAAAATAGACAAAGAATCGTGATAGAATCATGATATTTCAAAAAAAATAAAAGTGTAATTTTTGCCATTATGCCCACCCCTAGCCGAGGGGAACCAAACCCAAATACGCCCCCCGGGCCACGATTGTGCCCACCTAACGCCATTTTGCCCCTGCACCTCCAGAGGTTTGTGCACGCCACTGGACAAGGCTGTAACAGAAGACTGTGTTCAATGGATTATGGCATCATTTATCAACATACTGATAGTTTAGCTGACAAAATGTTTCCAAAAGACTACACAAAAACTCCATGTTGATGCTATCTAGGACCTTTAAAAGTTGCATGCTACAGCCTCATTTTTATACAGGGGTGAATTGCCGTAACGTGGGTCATTTTTTGCATTTCAGATTTCTCTGACATATTGTGACGTGTAGCAAAAACATTAAATCCACACCCAATACGTTTTAAAAACCCCAGGATGTGTCGTAATCAAATCAAAAGAGAAAATGCAGATGACACATTTGTAAAAGAAATGACACAGAACTTCTACAGCTTCCTAATGTGGGACAGTTATGTTTCTGTTTTGGATAAAAAAGGCTAGCTAGATTCAACCTTGAGTCAGAATTCATGAACGTGCAGTGAACTGCTGTTTAAGACCATGTTGCCTAATATTTTCTATTTTACTAAACAGATTTTTTTAAATCTCCAGCCTGCACAAACTTTTATAATAAAAACAACCTGCAGAGGTTAACCCATTACATCTCTGGAAACAGCAGTCTTTGCATGTCAAGACACCATCATCATCATCATCATCATCATATCCCCATCTGCAGTAACAGCATTCAAATATTGCATAGCAACACTAAAACCATGTAAATAACCATTTTTGTCCCACAAACCATGCCCCACCACACATTTTTGACCGACTGAAGTACTGTCCCAATTTTCTAAAATCATATATCCTAAAGTAGGACACTAGGCAATTTGGATTAAAATATAAAATACATGTATACAAATGTTTACAACTTTTGATGGACAAACATTTCATAAGCACATTAAGCCAAAAAGTGGCGGGACTGTTTTGTTTAAAATTTATTTATACTCTTTAATATCATGTTTGTCAAATTATCTGTCACTGACCTTTGGGAGGTCTTCACAAAATGTGCTTCCTGTTTGATGATTGCTCCACCTCCATAAATAACTGTACATTTGAGAAGTAATTTAATTTTGATCACATGACACCGCAGCTTTGCCAGTCCATAGTTTCACTGGCATTAATTTATTTACGGGTGTCCCAAATTAGGCATTGTCCCACTTTAGGGCAATTCACCCCATGTTCAATTCTATCTCGCGTCTTACCTGACTAATGTCTATTAGAATAATTTCTGAACATCATTGAAGTTCTTAGCTTTGGGCACATGAGTTTTGTGGAATGGCATTGTGTGCCACATTATGTTTCACTGGAATATCTAAGCCTGGAACGGGGGCGTTCACATGTTCCTGACCATATTGTATACTGACTGTTCATCTGAGAGTATAAAGAACCGCTCTGCCCCTTACAGGAACACACAGATACTACATAAAAGTACAAGTGCAGATGCATGGAAAGTGTTCAGCAAGTATGAGATAGATGCATTCATTGCTCTAAATACAAACCAGAATTATTTTTTTTCATGTTGCCTTTGTATCTAGTAATTTTTCCCGACTAAATAAATGGTGTTATTTACTCTATGTGACTTTATTGTCAATCGAGGTTGCAGTCCTTATTAGGAGCAGCAGGTGTTGTATGTTACCCAATACCCTCAGTAGACAATAGACCTGCTGCTCTGCCTTACAGGCCTCCGGTAAAACTCAGACTGAATTAATCTGCACCATGATTTGTTTATGTTTGAGCTTCTTGAATAATGTTTTCATAATGTCATTAGTCTATACCACTCATACACACATGCACATCTATCCTAATAGAATAGAGCTGAGGGGTCACAGGGTCATGCATATTTAAACAGAGAAACTGAGGAGCATCACCTGATATTCATTCAAACCTGCTTGCAGGTGAGAAGAAATGGACAGATGTTCTACTGAGCATGTCTCCTAATTATGGTGCATGACTTCTTACAAACATAAAGAATCCATTGCATTGATCATTAGAGTGGCAAATAAAGATTATTTAAGGTTTCAAAATGCCAGATTACAGGGTGTTTACTCTGTAGAGACAGGTTAAACACACTAAAGCTGGATAACGCCAGCCTCAATCCATTTTAATGTTATTGTTCTTTGTATCATTTTTGGTGGTATTTTTATCTAAAACTACACTAAACCTTGACTCGTCTAAATAAAATGTTAGGCCTATGTTGTTTAGTTATATAAAATATAGTTTTGATTTAAAAGGTTTGGGAGAACAGTGTCTAGAATTAATATCACAAACATTTGAAGGATAAAATCACACAACATGACACTTGTTGTAAATACAGTTTTTTTATAAACAGTGTATTAATATGTAATTGTATAAATAGAAAACATAATGGGTTTCTGCAAACTATTGAAAAATGTTCAATGCTCAAATAATATGTTTGGGTTACCACTGCATTGGATCTCTGGAAAAAAATACTGTATTAGCACTGTACTCTCATTATAAAAATTACGTATTTTTTCAACCTTTAAAAAATACAAATGCCACCCCAAGCAATTCACCCTAGTGCCATCTACCCTCCTTTTTATTGTTCTCAAGACAAAAAACATAATTTTCAATCAAAATAATAGCACACCTCTTTTCAACAAGCTGCACGATTTGAGATTTTAATCCAGGTTCATTTGACAAACAGCACCTGCACTACAGTACTTGTTATAATAGTGATGCTTGGCTTAGCAGGCACTATTAAGGACAAGTTGTGTGAGAGACAGGTGATGAATACAAATGTCAAGGTTTGTGTGAACATAAGCAATCGGTGTCGAAGGGGTCACAGTGGTTTGTTTTGGGTTCTGGATGTTCTTACGGCAGGTGTTCAAGGGCCCTGGAGGATTATTCATCTGTCCATTCTCATGTATAGCTCACGCAGATGCCACTTACACAAACACTCTTTCATTATTCAAAGTTAATGAAGTGTAAAACATCACCTGTATGCTATCAAACAAAAGAAAGGTTGAGTGTGCTGTGTAGGCAGGGATTCAAACACTGGTCATCTCATAATAGACAGATGTTGCCCATGGCCTTTTATCATTGGATGTTTCATGTCATTTTTGTCTACTTTTTATCCCCCTTGTCTTTTATTCCATTGATCATCGCTCCTCTTTTTCTTGTCCCTCAAGTCAGTTTTTATACAGTCATCTTCCACTTCAAACATCAAAGCTCCTGATCAAACATAGGAACATGTGTCGGCTAAAATAGCTCTTTATTTACAATTCCTTGTTCAAATCTAACAAAGAGTAATCAAGAGACGCTGTATCAGTCAATACAATGTTTCAGTCATACTAAAACACATAATACAGTACCAGTTATAACACAAAGCACCTCTTCATCCAAACTATTAAGCTGTAGTTTTTAGTTATGTCATTTGGTGTGATTCATTGGAATAATGTAGTCCACTCACTCAGAATATAAATATGCTCTAATGTGATTGATCTCGGAGCTGGTTTGGTTTATAGCTCAGAGCTGATGGTGTACCGGTTTATACCATCAGGTTTACACTGACCTCTACTGGTCGCTGTCGTTATCGCATGTAATTCGTCTTTCTGCGTGTAGGTGGCGCACATGAACAGATAATGACCTTCTGTCCCGCTTCATAATGTGGGGTTTGACAGCTACTACAAACAAAACAATTTCAGCACATAAAAAAACTGTTGTTTCCCGTTGAAAAAGCACATTTTATGTTGGCTGTTTGTATGGTTTCCATTTGTCCTGGGTTCAAATAATATTATAAAGGAATAATGCCTGCCTCTTCACATGCATGGATGGATTCAGACGCTTCTAACCACAAACACAGTTTCCAGGTCAATGTTTAACTTCTGTCACACCTAGTGTTTGTCCTCTGCCTTACAAGGACATTTAATACAAAGGACTCGGTGTCACATACTACAGGTGTGTGATCACACAAACACACAAGCACATAATCTTGGGTAAGGGGATAGAATGTGAAAAAAAAACAGTTAGTGTTGTTTCAACTGGAACATTATGGGGACCAAAATTTTTAATATTTTTCCCGGGGAAAAATGAATACCTATTTTCCCCCACTCTTTTCGCGAGTGTGTGTGTGTGTGTGTGAGGGATTCCTGGTAATTTTAATAACTAATGTAGAGTTGTAGATTTAGAGGAAGGGTACCTTGGGGTAAGGGGATAGAATAGGTGAAAAAAAAGTTTGTACAGTATAAAAATCATTACGCCTATGAATGTCCCTATAAAACATGGAAATCAAAGTGTGTGTGTGTGTTTTGTGTGTGTGTGTGTGTGTGTGTGTGTGTGTGCGTGTGTGTGTGTGTGTGTGCGTGTGTGTGTGTGTGTGTGTGTGCTGTGTGTGTGGGTGTGTGTGTGTGTGTGTGTGTGTGTGTGTGTGTGTGTGTGGATGAAAATACATACACACTTCCTCCTGTTCAGTGACGAACGCAAACTGACAAACGCAAATGCTCCATCATAACAAAAGTGGAATATTTTATCAACTGGTTGTTTTCATTAAATATATTTAAAAAAAAAGTAATGTACAGATATTAATTAAGTTTTTTAGCAGTCTATCAACTGCATTTTGTGCCACACTCTACAACCTTCTATAACGCAGTTTATCAAAGTTGGAACTGTTTTGAGGATCACTGAAAAAAAATCTTCACTGAATCTGTCATTGTTTTTAGTTACTGAGGCGATGGTAGCGTGGCAAGTCAAGGCTTAAGATTTTTTTTTGCTGCTGCCATGGTTGGTGGTTCAGATTTGTACTTGTCTGTACAAAATGTTCACTGGGCCTGCCATTAAAACAAAACGTATTATGTAACTTGTTAAAAAAACAAGTAATACAATCAGAACACAAACAAATTATACGCACAAATTAAATAGAACAAAGTTACAAATGAATTGGTGAACGTTTTTCAGCTAGGGCTAATAATAGTATTCGGGAGAAATACTGAAGAAATTAAATTAAGTAATACAATTTAAAATAACATATTTTTCAGTGTATAAATTAAATATAGATTATTCCTTTCCTAAACGTCGTTCAGTCAAGAGCAGTGAGTGACTTTCTCTTTTTCCTTTGCTGTTTAATCAACATAAAGCACACAAACAGCAAGTATATTAGGCTGCTGTCACTTTAAGACCTAATGCGTGGATCTAATATACTGACATATTTGATTTTCTCCCAGATCTGAGATATAACCAACCTTGTTTATGTGAATACTCACCATGATTTACGTTTCTTCATTTAGCAGATGCTTTTATCCAAGAACAAAATAAATTTGTCAAGAAGACACCCGTCTTACACCCACTGAAGACACCTAACAACCATCAAAATGGGAGTGCCATGCTCGTTTGCCACAGGGAGCTTCCATTGCTGCTAGTTTCCAACAGGAAGCATCTGTGGTTGCTGGTTTCAACAAACATCAACCGTGGTCACCTGTTTCCTACATGCAGCACCTGTGCCTGCCGCTTTTACCACAGGGAGCACATATACCACCGGTTACCCACAGAAAGCAGCAGTAGCAGCCCAGACTCAACAAGGAGCACCCATGAATTTCTTTCTTACAGAGAACACACTTGCCTGCCGATTTCCCACAGGGACCAGCCACGTGTTCTGGTGTCCCTCAGGTTTCTCACCCTCTCTATTTCATTCCAACCAATGGCAGTCCCTTTCAAAATGGGATCACTTATTGGCAGCAATAACATGTGCATTGAAATAAAGCCTGATCTTAGATGGGGAATCCCTTTCTTACATGGAGCACATGGACCTTGATATCTGATTCTTATCAGATTTGCAAAGGGAGCATCTATGCCTGCCGGTTTCCCCCTGCAAGCACCTATGCCCATCCATTTCCCATAAGAAACACAGTGCTCACCTGTGTCCTGAAAGGAGCAACTGTGTCCAAATGGTTTGAAGTCAAGACATAGTTTGAGTTTTTTTTATTGGTTCTTTCGAATCCAGATGGAAACTTTTATTAGCCAGGCAGAGTATAAAAAAAATATAGATTTTGTTTTGTTTTTACAGTCAACAAATGATGCAGATATAAATGCACATGAAAATTAAGTGTGAGAGTATAAAACAAAAAGAGTGCAAAATGCCTACACACACACACACACACACACACACACAGAGTTACTTCATCCCTGTTAGACTGTGTGACCTTGACCTCAGATCAGATTCTGCTCTGCACATACTGTAATAATAATAATAAACAGAAATGTGTCTGTTCCTATCACTGGATAACACAGATCCATGTGCTAGATTTACTTTCAGGGTCTAATTACATTATAGAAGTTCTGAAATTTGATCCCAAGCCCAGTTGTTAGATCACTCATTGGTGCTGTCTACTGAAGACTCTGGTTTCGGCTTGATTCCAAACACACATAGCCAAAATGAGTTCACAGGAAGCCCTTCAAGTCATTTGGGACAAGTCTAATTACAGATGATGATGAATACATCTGGTGAAAATATACAAGTTCAATGACGTCTGCCTCAGAGTGAAACATTTTCCATCTTTTTCTGACACACACACACACACACACACACACACACACACACACACACACACACACACACACACAACACACACACACACACACACACACACACACACACACACACACACACACACACACACACACACACACACACACACACACACACACACACACACACACACACACACACACACACACACACACACACACACACACACACACACACACACACACACACACACACACACAACACACACACACACACACACACACACAACTTCATGACTCATTTCCCATGTAGCAGCAGTGAGGTCATTTTGGGCTGGTGTTGGTTAAGCATGAGATAAGCTCTGCTGGAGTTTAAGACACAGCAGGAATGATGTAGTCTCAATAACATCATGTGCCTGGCATCTCCAAAATCATCCCAGAAACTGGATCTGATTAAAACAAAACCTCACCTGCATATTTCTCTGTACCTCAGCACACACTGCAGTTCTTAAAGATTGTTACCCTGTAGAAGTGCTTGAATGATTATAACTAGACGATTGACCTTAGAAGACAAGCTGATCTTTATTTTTTCAACATTTATTAATCTAGTTTTATTATATATATATATATATATATAGGCTGTACTAAGGGATCTTATTCAGGTCAGTACTAAATAAAAAAATAACATGCATGTGTGATCCCCCTTATTTTAAACAAATAATTGACATTTTGCAGAAAGTCTTTTATCACAACTGTAAGTCCCTATTCTCTATCAGCCAACTATTATTAATGTCTAGTTATTAAAAACACTGAATAATAAGTAATACTATGTTTCAGCAGTCACCACTGCAATTGTTGAGTATCTTATAATAAATACTAGTATTTTATAGCAGCTCTGGAAAGTATTTGTTTTATTGCGGTTAAATATTAACAGTAGTGTCTCCAGTGTCATTAGTCCTTATTGAACAAACAGCATCTCTCAGGTAGTCATTGTGACTAATCGTTAGAGACAATAAGCACTGAAACTGGGATATATGCCAATCGCTCTTTAAATAAACGACTATCCGGCAATTCATACAAAAATAGATTCAAGTTACAACTTTTAATAACTGACTAGTACGTATAACGTGTTTCACATTCTGTTGTCAACTCGCAGCACGGTTAGAGAAAGAAAACGAACTGACCAATCTGTAAAAACATACATTTTATTGAGGACGTCTGATACTTTACATAGTTGTGTTATTAACAGTACATAGTAAGATTTCCTCTTCTGGAATCCAGACATGTATCAACATACAAAATTGCGGCAATATAAGAGGCATTAACGGTACATGACATTTATATGTATATCTATATACGTGTGGAATCTTCTGAAGAGGATTTGAGATGGATATTTCATATGAACTCATGGTAAGATTGCAGAGCTCTTTCTTACAAGCACAAGCTTTCAGCAAAACATGAACCTTTAACCAATAATCAAACAAAGATGGAATGAAACATGAACCATAACCTGAAAAAAGATTTCATACAATTCAGCATTTGTTCACAAAGAAAAAAGACAAACATAAACTCAAAATCAATTGATACGCAAGGCTCTTACAAAACAGAACAGTACAAAACAATGAAGCATAACGACAAGGTGAGAAAAGGAAAACTTCAAACTTGGTCCAAACTTTTGCATTTAAAGCAGGTGTACATGTTCCCCTGTGTAATCCATACCTGGCATGCTCAGACTGCTTTGCCCGAGATGCCGTGATTTTGTGCTGAAGGTCCATTTGGTGGCTTCACCACCTTGCTCAAAAACATGCCAAAGCATCTGCGCTCTACATAACACCACAATCAAAGAACCTCGTAGGACGTACAAGCTCACAGAGAACGGCAAGCGGTATAAAGGTTAATTCAGTATTTTACACTGGTGTTATGAAAGCATGTTAGTTCGCTTTAGTGAAAAGATAAAGCTTTACATTGCAAACATGCATGCGATCACAAACGTGCGGGGCTCTGGCTGCACCAGGACCACTAAATGCTCAGAATTGGTAGCAATTTAAGATGAAACTTTACTCATCCCTCTCGCTCTCGTTTAACTAGTTCCCTAATTTCCTCTTTAGCACGGACCATGTGCTTAAAACATATCCTTCTAAATAAACTAAAGGAATAATCCACCACAACTTGAACGTTTTGCCATTTTTTCACCCTTGTCTTGTTCAAAACCCATTATCTGGTTATTAATTTTTTTGAACGGGAATCTTCATGCAGCTATATTTTGAACAAAATGTGAGCGTTACATTCCAAGCCATTAAGCGATTGGTTGTTGTTGAACCAATTATAGTGAACATTTTAAATGTTGTCCTAGCCCGCATAAAAAACTATCGTAGTCTTCATAACACAAGGTGTTTGACAGCCGTGGTTATCATATGCGAAAATACTTTAAAAATGAACCTTGTTGCGTTCTACATAAAAAAATAACCGCATATAACTTTGGAACAAATTAGGGTAAGAGCATTTTCTTTTAGGGTGAATTATACCTTTAATAAACTAAAAGAAAGAAAGAAATCCAAATCTATTTCCTGTCTGACCTCAGCTAGAGTCCTGAAAATGAGAGTATTTAGGTGTTAGTCTTTGGCATGGTATTAGAAAAGCCATTTCAGATTTATCTACAGGAAAAATACTCATCTACATCTATAACTGACAACTAAATTACATAAATGCTCACTTCCTGTGTTCAAAAAAAGAAGAAAAGATCCCTTAGTGCATTGCTTGGTGGAAATATACCTCTAAAGTGTTTAAGTCCCAAGTGAAACCTGTCAATCTTTGACCATTTACATACCCAAGCTTGTCATTAGTGCTGATCTAGTACACCATTTTCGAGACATTTGATAAAAATGGGGCACTGATCTTAAATTAGCACTGTAATTCCTCAGACACACAGTATCAGCTGGTGTGTTTAGGGAATAGAGGTGAATTTTACAATTTGAATTGTCTCAATCGGCAGCAAAACCGAGGTGCAGTGCGGAAGCTGAGAGTTTTTGAGACGACCCAGCCGCCCAAAGACATCCACACACAACCCACGCTGATAAAACTACAACCGCGCAATCTTCTCACACACTCACGGTGAAGTTAACAGCGAGAGTATAGAGGACTTTTATTAAGAAGTGTCTGTTACAAACAGCGTGGCTCATTGGCTAACTCAAACCTGTGCTCCAAACCCAGACTCAACAAATCTAGATTTAGCTCACATTAAGCGGAGAACACAGCAGATCCAGTTCAGTTGAGTCTAGATTTGTTCAGAGTGAATGTGGGCGACAGGTTCTGATCCATGAAGAGATAACTATAGCGCTTGAGTGCATGTCTGTAAGCGTTGCAACCTGTTTAATTTCGTTTCAAAGAACTTTCACTTTTAACTTTTAAAAGAGCATGAACACGCAAAAAGAGTTGCAGCTATAAAAACAAACAACAATTAACAACAACAACAATAATAATAATACAACATAAAAAGATTATGGAGTATAAACATTAAGGAGGCAAAGTATCCAGTTGTGTCCCTTCTTCAGGTGAAGCGGCTCCCTCCGAGGGTTTGGCACAAGAGTCTGATGAGCTTCTGAGAGAGAGAGAGAGAGAGAGAGAGAGAGAGAGAGAATATGTTCTACGCATCCTTCTCTACTCGCCTCCGCCGCACTGAAAGAAAACAGAGACGTGTTAGTACTCTGATATATTCACAGCATTCACGCCGTCAGGGCATGCTGAGAGCTACAAGAACCTTTAATGAGATCTGCTCATTTAAGACGCTTAATAAATCAGTGTGTTAGTCAATCCTTATTCCTGTTACAAAGCTATTCACACAACTACTCATTTCAGCCAAAACGTGTTCTGTCATGAACAATCGGGTCCCCTGCACAAACGGGTCCGTTT
The DNA here is from genome assembly GCA_027422405.1 of Ptychobarbus kaznakovi. Taxonomy (NCBI): domain Eukaryota; kingdom Metazoa; phylum Chordata; class Actinopteri; order Cypriniformes; family Cyprinidae; genus Ptychobarbus; species Ptychobarbus kaznakovi. The sequence continues at coordinate 23,546,465 of CM049809.1, forward strand.
TCAAATCAGTGTTCTGTTACAGTAAAATAGTTTAGCCTACTGTATTATACCAAAGCTGATATCAAAAGTTTTTCATTTGCATGTTCTTGATGATCAAAGGTAATATGAGATTTAATAAGCTAGTACAATAATACTAGCATAGAAGAACAGTTTCCATAGACTTTCTTGTATGGCCAAAAAAGTCTGAGACATTTCTCAAAATATCTTATAATATCTATAATTCCACAGAAGAAAGAAGGTCATACAGGTTTTGAATGACAGGGTGAGTAAATGACGACAAGTTTTGTTTTTGGGGGGTGAACCATACCTTTATTACTACATATTTGTGAAATTGCAAGGTTTTCTAATCAGGCACTTAACAGAGTACAAATTAAAGATGTTTTAGCCAATGGAAAGACGGCCCATCTAGTCTATCTCAGATCCAATTATTGTTTTCAATAAGCCTGAAGGGAAACAAAGATTTATTTTGAAGGTACTAGGCTGATAGGCAGCCCAATCACTAGATTTCACCAAAATTATAAGGTTAGCTTAGAAGCAAGCATATTAAAATACATGACTCCTTTGTTGAAATACATGTTCAGCAGTGCAGCAAACATAAGTTACTTATTTTTCATTTTTAAAGTTTGTTTTTAGTGAATCGCAAACGAATGATGCTAATGAGTAGGATTTAATCAAATCAAACACGTACAACTTACAACTAATTGTGGTATTAAGTATTTTGAGATTTCCAATCCATATTAGTAAGCTATTCACTTTTGGACAGAAATTCTACACATTTTATGCTAATTCTTGCAGGGTTCTTTCTAAGTTGGCAGTTCTTAGACAGAACAAGCAGCAAAGTGGACCAGACCAGTCAAAAGACTACCGCTCTGAACTGTAGCATGTTAGTGTTTTTGTGCATTTCCAGTTATGGATTGTGTTTGGTTAATCAGTGTTGACTAGTTCACTTCTATATAAGGTCTGAATTCACAACTGTGAGGATCTGATAACTTGTCACACCCCGTATAACCTGTCCAATGTACAGGTGAGTCAAACAGTCTTTAACAAAACACACATCACTTTTTAAAATGTGCTGTTAGCATTCATGCCAAAAGTTAAATGTCAAACCCGTGCTCTCACACATAATACCTAAAGACACTGGAATAGAGCTTGATGCATGACATCACCTCACACACATGGAAAGCACACTGTGTGTGTGTGTGTGGTAACATAAGACTGGCAAACAGGAGATAGATCCAGACTTCATTGATGAAAGACAGAAAGGAGAAGAAAGTCTCATTAATAAAATGCCATTTTAAAAGACCTTGATCTACAGTTTTGTAGACGCTTAAGTCCACTTATAATTTCTATTTTTATCGTCTAGCTGAAACCAAAAATACAAGTGGTTTTTGCTACTGTACCTTTAAAAATTCAAAATGTAAATCAAGCTGTAATAACTGACTAACAACATTGCATGTGAAATAATGTGTGTGCTAACACTTGTGCTTACAGATGCGCAGCAGTAATCAACTAGAAAACTTGTTCTTAACGGAGTCTCACATGTACACACTGTAACTAGATTCAGATGTCAGTTCACCTTTTAGTGCTTAATCCGGTTCTGTACACACAGTTCGGTAATTTACAGGAGTGACAACCGCATTCTACAACCAAATTAACTCCTAAAAAATTCAGGTAGTGCCAACAGCATTTGTAGAAATTTTACTCCGTGTGAACAGAACCAAATTGGAATGTAATGATGCACCCAAAGCCGACATATCAATAAAAACATTTGACGATTCAAGTCGGTTGCCATGTTAAATGAATCGCGATACACTTCGGGGTGGGGAAACTGAAGGAAACTGACTGTCTACAGAACAATTTAGATGGTATTTTCTTTTCACCTTGCCTTTGTATAATGCCTATTACAGTAGTATTTATAAGCACAGTGGCGCTTTGTTTACAGCGGTTAGCAAGGAAATGCTATATTGCTGCCGTTCATAAGCGCCACCTGTTGTCAGAGAGTAAATTTGCGTTTTCATTCAGCCCGTCTGCTGATTTTGTTTCATTCAGATGTTTTTTGTAGTATAGTTTCACAAAGCTAAAATTAGACCATCCTCGTTTTTGCTTCAAATTTCGAAATTATAAAATATAATTTGAAACAAAAACGGCTCATGCTGCATATATGCATCATCTTAGTTTGGATCTTGATTCAAATGCAGTGGTTATAAAAAAAAAAAAATCCTTAAATCGGATCACATCTTGAGTTGAGTTAATCGTAATACCCTAGAACCAAACTGAAGAACTAGTTGTTAAGGACGTATTTAAATGTGCATCACAGTTGTGTCTTTCTTAGGTCAAAGACAGTGAATGTCAAACACATGAGAGGGCCTGTACTAGCCTGTTTCTGTCAATCAGAGCAAATGTGCATTAGGTCATGTTCTCACCCAGGTCGTTGTTTTTTGTGATTGCGGCAGCGGCGCGGGATCTGGGACCCTGCTGGGTGAAGTGGTACCCAAACTTCATAATGCTTGTATTCTGCTCCAGCATCTTAGCGATCTCCATCTCTGCCGATGTACCGAGCTGCTGCCGCTGAGAGCAGAAAACACACACACCGGAAAAATATCTATTACACATGCTTACATAAGCCCACACACACAGACATTTCACTACGAGTAACATTTGAATTCAATTTGCATAGTGCCGGCAAAATAGCTGGGTTTTAATATTTAAACAAATATGTACAAGAAAAGATGCAGCATAATTCATTATATTTATAATGTATGTACCTACATTGATCAAATAACTGAATTAAGACCAATTTATGCAGTGGTCTACTAACACAAGCATTTAAAACCCATTAATGTGATTGCATTAATTATGCAATTCTAATTGCAGTGTAATGTATTCATGCTACTTCTGAACAGTCTGTGTGAATGCTATATAATCCTGGCATGGTTAATTCTGCTGGAAATTCAACCCCCAAAATGTTAAATGTATCATTCGACACTGGTAGCACCAGTCTGTGACAGTCTACAAAGTAAAACATAAATAAAAAGCTTGCTGGTTTTAGAACAGCATGTGGTTGAATTCCTGTGCTGTACCTGGTTGTCAATCTTGATCTCTGCAAGCGTGTCATTGTCCCGCAGAGCTTCTACCAGAACCTTAACTCCTGCGCCCGTGATAAAATTAGTCTCCAGATTCAAACTTTTTAGCGTCTTATTCTCTCGTAGCATGTCTGAGAAGGCCTGCAGTGAACACGGAGAAAAACACAGCTTTAACAAGGTGTCAAGGGAGCCGGATCTCTTCCATGTTTATCTTAGCTTAGCTTAAGACAGACAACCTACTTGACACAGACAATTTCACCAGAAACCAGTAATGACAGTGTAATCTATTATTTAGAGTGTAATATATTTAAAACTGCTTATGCAACAGTTATCAGAGGTTTAACAAATGCTGCCTATTTGAAACCACCAGCAATGCAATCACAGTACTTGACATGGAAGAATCAGTTCACTGTAGGTCCATGATTTAAGAGTTTTCAAGAGATTCATTTCTTTTATTTTTTTTGACACAAAAGGCACAAATGTGGAGGCTCAGCCCTAAAGACAGCATTTGTCCAATCTCAACCCCGAACACATGGACATCTGAAGTGAATCATGTCCCTCACCACGGCAACAGGGTCATTGCTTCTGGTGGCAGCCAGACTGAACTTCTTCACATGAGTGTTCCTCTCCATGGCTTTTGCAAAGTCCTTTAGAGTCGGGATAGGAATGTTCTAGAAGAAAAGAGGAAAACATTAAAAACAGATTTTTTTTGGACAATTAAACAGCTCCTTTATGTTACTAAATTCAATGCCATGTTCTTCATCCTGATTTTATGACATATCCTCCATTTTAGGTCATATGAGTTTATAAGAAATAACATAGCTCCCAGTCAGTGAGAGACAAAAACAGATATCCAAAATAAGCCATAATTTAAACATTAAAAAGTAAAAATGTTGGGTTGGGAGCTTTCAGGAAAAAAAATTCTGGTTTGTACTGTTTGTCTGTTTACTGAATAATTTCAGTAATTTCATAGCACATATTGAAAAGAGTTTTAAGCAGCTAATATATATAGTATTTGTTATTTAATCAAATCCAAAGTCTGAGACATCTGCATCTGAGAACACAACTGAAAAGGTTTCACAAATCACCATAATTTGAGTTAAAGTGCTGTATTATTTGGTGTGTCCAACTTTAAATTTAATGAGAACAAAACTTGATAATCGTGTTCTCCCGCATAGTTTGAGAATGTTTCATAGAGCATTCTGTGCTTTAGTGGAACCAAGAAAAGCAGGCCGTCTGTACAAAAAAGCGACATGTCACTAATTTAATTAGTGACTGAGACACAATTCACAATATTAAAACACAAGTGGATTTTTTGTTCAAAATGTTCAAGAATATATAAATACTTTTGTGCATTCCCAGTCGTTTTCTTTTTTTCAGATTGTCAAATATAAGGCAGTATCAAATATTTGGACTAAAGTGTATTAGGTAGTAATTTGTTGGCGATATAAAATTAATCCAACATCAATATCAAAATGACTTTAATGCATTTTTATTTTTGGCCATTAAGTGTCTTGGTTTGTGTACAGGTACATCTAAAAAAATTGAATATCATGGCTAAGGTCAATATTTTTTGTCACTCATTTCAGAAAGTGAAACCCGTATATTATATAGATTCATTACACAGAGTGAAATATTTCAAGCCTTTATTTCTTGAAATGTTGATGATTATAGCTTACAGACAATGAAAACCCCAAATTCAGTGTCTCAGAAAATTTGAATAATAAATAAGATACAAAAAAGGATATTTTTAAACAGAAATATCAGGCTTCTGAAAAGTATGTTCATTTCTATGCACTCAATACTTGGTTGGGCCTCCTTTTGCATGAATTACTGCATCAATGCGGCGTGGCATGGAGGCAATCAGCCTGTGGCACTGCTCAGGTGTAATGGAAGCCCAGGTTGCTTTGATAGCGGCCTTCAGGTCATCTGCATTGTTGGGTCTGGTGTCTCTCATCTTCCTCTTGACAATACCCCATAGATTCTCTATGGGGTTCAGGTCAGGCGAGTTTGCTGGCCAATCAAGCACAGTAACACCATGGTCATTGAACCAGCTTTTGGTACCTTTGGCAGTGTGGGCAGGTGCCAAGTCCTGCTGGAAAATGAAATCAGCATCTCCATCAAGCTTGTCAGCAAAAGGAAGCATGAAGTGCTCTAAAATTTCCTGGTAGATGGCTGCGTTTACTGTGGATTTCAGAAAACATAGACCAACACCAGCAGATGACATGGCAGCCCAAATCATCACTGACTGTGGAAACTTCACTCTGGACTTCAAGCAACATGGATTCTGCACATCTCCACACTTCCTCCAGACTCTGCGACCTTGATTTCCAAATGAAATGCAAAATTTACTTTCATCTGAAAAGAGGACTTTGGACCACTGAGCAACAGTCCAGTTCTTTTTCTCCTTAGCCCAGGTAAGATGCTTCGGACGAGGTTTCGTTTTCAGAAGTGGCTTGGTAGCCCTTTTCCTGAAGATGTCTGAGCGTGGTGACTCTTGATGCACTGACTCCAGCTTCAGTTCACTCCTTGTGAAGCTCTCCCAAGTGTTTGAATCGGCTTTGCTTGACCGTATTCTCAAGCTTGCTGTCATCCCTGTTGCTCGTGCACATTTTCTTACCCAATTTCTTCCTTCCAGTCAACACTGCATTTAATATGCTTTGATACAGCACTCCTTGAACAGCCACCCCTTTCAGTAATGACCCTCTGTGACTTACCATCTTTGTGGAGGGTGTCAATGATCGTCTTCAGGATCATTGCCAAGTCAGCAGTGATCCCCATTATTGTGGTTTCAAAGAACAAGATATACCCACAATTTATACTGTATGGATGGTCATTTATTGAAACTCAAATGTAAATATTCTAATATTAACTGATTTTGACTTTCATTAGCTGTAAGCTCTAATCATCAAAATCAAAACCAAAAAAAACGTTTAAGTGTTTTACTTTACATGTAATGAATCTAAAATATTTGAAAGTTTAACTTTTTGAAATAAGTTACAAGAAAAAAAAGATAATTTTCACCATATTGAATCTCATTACCTTTATGTTGTTGAGATTGACTTCGGTCAGTGAGGAATCATTGGACTTTATCCGCTGCAGAGTTTCCTCCACGTTTGTAGGGTTTGGTGGCTCATCAAAAACTGGCTTTACCTTTTCTCCCTTAATAACATCTACAACAAACACAACATTCCCAAATTAGCTTCTACTTAGTCATGAATGCATGAGAAGACTACACGACTATGATATCTGCTGAAAGATGAAATCAACTTGTAGAATAATAAACTCACTGTTATAACCATCTGTATAGGTGCCGTCATAACTCTGCGTGCTCGTCAACAGTGTGTTCACTCCAAGTATAGCTATAGAACACAACACAGCACTGTTACAATATACACAAATTATTTAAGAGCACCCACATGAACACATAATGATAAAGTGCAGTAATTCACAGTTCATTAAAAAAGGCTGTTTAATGCTTATGTGCAACACTTCATCATACACTGGTATTATAGATGTTACTGCATGAAGCCACTTTCACATTCCTGTGTTTCGGCACAGCTGACCAAAAAAACACATCCAGCACACAAAGAGAATAAAGCTTATCAGGGTTATAATGAATCATGCAGTGAGGGAAACCAGCCAGGGACAATCTCTTAAAGAGGCTGTTTAGAGAGAGAGAGAGAGGGGATGTGTTTGCGGTTTTATTCTGGAGCTGTGATGGATGCAGTGTGGGTGTTCAGACCCCCAGAGTCAAGGAGGGAAAAAATCTTGCAGAGAGAGTAACAGAAAACACTAGAACAATAGATAGCCCAGAGCTGTTAATTCAGGCTTAAAGCAATAAAACTAACCCTAGTGATATTTAGGGATGGGATATAAAAAAATAGATCCATCGCGATTCTCTCTCCAACGATTCTGGATCGATTCTGAGAATTTCAGAATTGATTCTGAGCTTAGTTTTTAACCAGATGTGTGATGACGCTGAGTTTGCTTTAGAAACACCTGTATTCTGCTTGCTTCTAATTCCTCACACACATACACCACTTGAACCTTCCGTAAAATAATCTTTCATAAAGTTCGGAAAGGTTGAAGCGAACGACAAGGACATTCACAGGTTTCATTACACAGGATGCGTTGTGAGAGACGCGCGCTTTGTTTGATGTTACACTTGAAGTGTGCGGTCTCGCCCGTCTGTATTTTCCTTACAAAATGCTCTACGAAGTCATCATTTATGTGGTTTGGAATGCCGTGGACTTATATATTTAAAATATGAACCTCACTAACAGAAGACTGCTTTCAATTTCAAATGCTGACGCGCGCTTTGTTTGTGTAGACTGCTCGTGCATGCGGCTGTGCACGACTCCGTGTAAGTGGTTTAATGTACTTTCGCAAAATTAATGTAAACACAGCCAGCTATGTCTTAAGGGATTAAACGGACAAGACAAACCACATTACTTCTTATATTTCAAAAGAGATCCGTGCGTGAATGCAGCTTAATAGATCTCCCGCTGTCTATGATGTCATAGTTAAAAACAACAGTTAAAGATGAAGAAAAATCACTCACAGTTCTTGAATGGAAACAGATTATCAGATAATCTTAAATACTGAAAGCACTCTTTGTTTGTTATGTTTCTATGCTCCTCTTTATTATTTGCTACTTGCTTGTATGTTTTGGTTATATTAGTTTAACATTCTTAACATACAAACGTATTCATATTGTTTTTATTTGTAATTATTTCAAAAAGTACTTAATTACTTATGTAAGGATTTGTAAATGTAAGGATTTTAAGATTCTCAAGTCGGTAAACTAATTAATTAATAAGGGGGGGAAAAAAGTAGATCAAGAATCGTTCTGGAATCGGATCGTGACTCCCAGAATCGGAATTGGATCGTGAGGTGACTAAAGATTCCCACTCCTGATATTAGCGTTCTCTCTAGGTGCTAAACTAGAAACTGTCCAGCACGGTTGTTCCTAGTGAACCAATTTCTTCCTTCCCCTCTAAATAAAAGAGCACGAAAATCTGACTACATCTCCTATGACAACTTAAATTGCAGTGTTACATATCACCGAAGCTGAGAAAAGAACACAATGTTGCAGGAAACAGGTAAATGCCGTTATCGCTGTTTTCCATGTTCGTGGAGTGAATATTTTTACACAGCTTTTTAAAAATGCAGATAACCGGTGTTTCATAAGAGTTTGTCCAATCAGCGTACATGTACATCACTGGTAGTTGCAATATAACTGTTTTAGACCCTACTCTGAAGGAGGAGATAATTTGGTTCCTAGGACTAAATACGTTCCTAGTTCTGCCAATAGTTCTAGGAACTATGAAAAGGTTCCTACGTTGCGAAAGCGCCTTCTGACTCTTGCTGATCTACCATTAACACTGTTTGTGAGTTTCTGTAGTTGTTTTTACCTGCCAGGTCATGCAGTTCTGTGTCAGTAGCGCTAGAAAGTGCCTCCTCCAATTCCGGGTCAAGGGTCGTGGCTTCCTCCTGATGGATCTCGATTGGCTTCTTTTTGGGAATCCATATCTTTCCTGTAGAACAAAAAGACAAAAAGTGATCAGTAACATAAAATGGCATAACTTACATCTTTCAAAAGTGACCCATATCTGATATCTGCATTTACACTATACACTTGGCAAAACATTCTGACATTCTGACCTGGAAAATCTTAGGCCAAAAATGAAGTAAATGGACACAGATGAAATAAGCTTTTGATTGCCCAAAAGTTTAAAATACATAAATCTTCAGCATGACTCCAGTGGGTAGAGCCTTTAACCTCCACTGCACCACTGAAAAGATTGATGTAATCGTGGTTGATGTCAACCTGAATCACATTGACAGGGGAATATCCAATCTGTCCGCTTACACAAATGCAATTTTTTGATTCATATCAGATTTATTTCTACTTAAGTTGACTTTTTTTTAAACCGTTATTTAGTCATCATCCACACAAATACATCACGATTTAACAGACTAATGTTACAAGTTTCATGACAGTAAGGACTTTATCTTTTTGAAACAAGTCTCTTATGCTCACCAAGGCAGCATTTATTTTATGAAAAATTCAGAAACAATTATAATTATCAGTATTGAAAACAGTTGTGCTTCTTAATATATTTGTGGGAACGGATCAATTTTTCCCTTGTTGAATAGAAAGTTATTTGATGAATAGAGTTCAAAAGAACAGCATTAAAGGGTTACTGTACCCCCCCCCCCAAAAAAAAACCATAAAAGCTTATTTCGTCTTCGGAACACAATTTAAGATATTTTGTATGAAAACCGGGAGGCTTCTGACTGTCCCATTGACTGCATAGTAAATTGCAAGGTCAAGGTCCAGAAAAGTATGAAAATCAACGACAGAATAGTCCATCTGCCATCAGTGGTTCAATCTGAATCTAACGAAGCAACGAGAACACTTTCTGCTCAAAGAAAACAAAACTACGACTTTATTCAACAATTTGTCTCCACTGCATCAGCGTAGCACCATTTTGGAGAATATTTGGAGCCGTTTTTGTTCAAAGCGTAGAAAAAGTATGACACAGAAGAGCATACGCTATTTGCATCCAGCGGATATTCTCCAAAATGGCACTACACTGATGCAGTGGAGACAAATTGTTGAATTAAGTCGTTGTTTTTGTTTTCTTTGCACAGAAAAATTTAAATCTTAAATTGAGTTCCAAACATAAAATGCTTGAAAAATGTTGCCCAGTCAAATGATGAAATTTCAAATAAAGTGAACAGCCCTTTACTTCACTGAAAACGGTCAAAAGACTACATCGTTACTGAAGACCTCAGCAGAGAGAGAGGGTTAGTGGTCAGACATGATGTTCAGCTGTATGAATGGCTGGTGTTTATGAAATTGACACGCAGATAATGATGGTGCACAGCAGGCCCATCATGATAACAGCTCATCGCTTGACCTCATCCAGACTCCAATGCATCGGACACTCTGTGACGCTGATAATGAGGTCAGTAATGTGATGCTGGTCTTGTGACGAGCTCATTCTCTCTGGACAGTGAACAACACACTCTGCAGCTTTATTCAGGACATGTGACTGCTGATCTCTCTCATACCGAGTGCGTGTGGAGGGAGGGATATGCTGAAAACATTCAGTTCTTCTGTTTCAGTAAAACCTCATAATGTCAAAATTTGAATTGGATGTTTCACAAAGAATAAAAGACTCCTGGAAAGTCATTTATTTAATGTCCATCAAGATTTGTGCTACTACTCAGCCCTTTAGAAGCAAATATGTAACATCCCAACTCATGCTGGATGTTGAGAGACATTTAAAGATGAACATTCTGTCATCATGCTGATCCAAACATGTATAATTTCTTTCTTCCAAGGAAAACAAAAAGAGATGTTCTGCAACAGTCGGGTTCTGGAAGTAAAAATCCCATTCATTTTCTCCCAAAAGTAATTGATTCTGAACAGTAACTTTACAGACAGACCTACTGTGATCTATGTTAATCAATGGTAAATGCTTTTGCTGAACATGAAAATGCATATTTTAAATTACACTTTTATCAAAGAAATTCTTGGTAACAACTACATTACCCATGATTTTGCAGATAAATTTCCTCCACCAAGAAAAATCGCAACAAGTAAATCTTGGCAAAAGAACACTTTAGGACCGACTCCTTTGAGGCACTGCAAATGACATGCAGTCAGTTTCCCTATACTTTCAAAATACTTAAATTTTTGCAATATTTTTGCAATAAAATGACCAGTTTTGTATTTTTGTCAAATTTCCAAACACTTTTTGCTTCAAATCAAAGTTTGTAATGTTTTGGTTCTCCTTGAAGCTTGTAACTCTTTAAAAAAAAAAATCCCTATTGGGAAAATAAGTGAAAAAAAGGCCATTGAAAAATTAACAGGCACCGCTGAACTCTAAAATAATGTAGGGTTTGGCTCATTTAATTTATAGGCAAGTATTCCTTTAAGGGTCTATGACGTTACATGATGATTCTAGACTTTTATGCATGACATAATGTTTCCAGCCATTATAAAAGCAGCTGGCAGCTGTAACTTCTCATTACACAGAGATGTGATTAAACCGCAGCTATGGCCTGAACCAGCAGAACCATCTACTCCATACTCATACGAAGCTTTCTCTCTTCCACGCTGGACAGCAGCAGTACGTCACTTAGACCTGTGAGGTTTGGAAACACATGACACAGTTTGGAGAGACTCCGCTGATGCCAAACATATGATTGGTTTGTCTTTTTCTAATCCCAATTCAGTAATGAAATGTGAAACACTCACACTGTAATGAGTAAAAGAAAAGAAATAAGCCAAAAGAGGCAGTGTGTTACAGCAATTTTACCACTTTTAATTTTAAAGGGTACTTTTAGGGCACAACACAAGTTATTTATTTTTTAACTTGGCGCACTAGAGCTCCTAACAGGAACAGGCTGAGGGTTCTAAGATCTTTCTCAATGCTTTGTGTTTGAGGTGCGGCTGAATTCCAAACACGTTATCAGTGCAAAACATTTACGTGAACCAGAAAAAAAAACATGTTTGGAGAAAACTATCGCAGAGCCACTGATGTGGAAAGCAGAGACTGCTGAGTTTTAAAGAGAATATTATAGAGTATATCTGCCATAAATAGATGAATATTCACGTGACTTTAGAGGATATCTGCCATATACACAGTCTTCAGCTACAAATAATATTTAATACAACTCCTAAAAAATATATTTCTTAGTTTTATATGTTCCAAACACAAAGTTAATGCATTCAGGACACTGTGATTAAAATGAACAAAATGAGCTAAAACGGTAAAATCGTTCTTATGCAACTGGAACCTAAAAAAACAGCACTGAAGTGAAAACAGCAGGGCCGAATGATGCAGATTAGATCACCCCTCAACTATTTTAACAAGAGCAAATTAAAACATGCTTCATGCTGGAAATGAGCAAATTCTCTCCCACTAATATTCTCTGAATTCCTGTATTGTTAAGTTCTCTTCATGCCAACACAATAAAACAGGGTTTAGTTAATACACAGATGCCGTTATTCAGTGTGACGTACTGCAGCACAGCTTCTCTGCATTAACCCGAGGTTCACTTGTTGATATGTAGTACTACTATCTGGAATCAAACCTTCTGTTTCAAAAGCCTTGGAGACCATAAAGGCCCCGATATACTTCAAATGAAGTTCGTTTTCATTCTTCGTTTGGGGGCAAAAAGAAGTTTGAAAAGGCAGAGCAACGGTGTCGGTATATTGTTTTCAAACATTCCAACACCCCGTGCTGCTGGAGGCGGGGTGTATATTAATGTAAACTTGTGTCGCGACACTCGCGCGCAGCAGCAGTTCAGAGTCAAGTATCATGTTTGCAATGATTGAATTCCTCAGGAATGATTGCAATGATTGAATTCCTGAGGAAATTCAGGGTCTCACCAGCAATCCTGAAAACTTTCTATTCAGGGGCCATAGAAAGTGTATTGACTCAGTGCATCTCAGTGTGGCATAGTAACGTCTCCAGAGAGTCAGTGCGCTTAGCTGAGCGCATCTCAGGGTCTGCTTTTCCCTCTCTGCAGGACATCTACCTCAAACGCTGCAAAAGCAGAGCTGCTAAAATAATCAAGGACTCAAATCACCCTGACAACAGTCTCTTAATTTTACTGCCATCGGGCAAAAGCTTCCGGAGCATTATGGCAAAAACTGAGAGACTGAGGAGGAGCTTCTTCCCTCAGGCCATCAGGCTCCTAAACTCAATCTCGGTCTCATAAAATCAACGTGACTCCATTTAATAATCAGTAAGATATTCTTTATTCTCCACCATCTGTATATCTGCTATGTGTATACCCTGTACAACCTGTTTGCACATTCTTGCTTATATTATTGTTTATTAAGTCTACAGTATACTGTCCTGCACATTTTATTTTATTTCACATTTTATTCTTACTTAATTTTTTTCATACCTATATTTATGTATATTTTCTTGTTTTTGTATAATCCGATATGCCGATCATTTTCAACTCATTTTGGCCGATATCATTATTTTGATTAGTTTTTAACAAGAACTTACTTGTTAGAATTAAATAAACAATAAAGTTATTTTATAATGACAGTACATTGAAGATTTGGAAATAACTATAAATTATACAACTATATATTAAGCACTGCATTTTTTATCAGAATGACGCAGTAGTAACCTTAACATTTTATTTTATGATTTAAAAATGTTATGGTCTAAAGCAAAAGAGTTGTAAAAATTCATAATTTGTTTAAAAAATATAACATTACACATTAATGAATAAATCAGTATATGTATATATATATATATTACATTTAAGTGTCATGTTTGTGTTTTTTCTTGTTCATGTAAGCTATAGCTTCTGACCTTTAAATCAAAACATACTGATGATTTTATTATCTCAATTACCGCTTTATTTAATCAGAAACAGTCTAAATATTATTTGTGTATTTTGCTTTCATTTTATTAGAAGTAGGCCAACAGCGCCCCCTACAGAATAAATACTCCTTACTGAGACGGCATTAGGAGGCTGCCGCCTCACGTGCGATTACGGTTTACTCTATCACACACAGAAAGTGTCATTCTGTACGTGCATTCTCCGTTTAAATGCAGCGATCCAAAACTTGATGAATCCAATCACCATTCAGGCAAAACTTTGCTTCAAGAATGAGCCACAATGTTGACGTGATCTAATCGCTAGCACACCCTGAGCACATGTGAGTTAATGTATTCCTCTTATTGGCAAGACATATTGGCATTATTCTTCATATCGGGCCGATTCTGATATTTATATTTAAAGCCATTATCGGCCGATTTTGATAGCATCCCTACTTTTAAATGTACTTATTGAAAGAACAGCAGCAGCATGGTGTAACATTTATTTGAAACGCATGTATTTGGTACTTGCTACTTTTTATCTTTACTCTTTCCTTTCATTCTTTTCATGGCTTTGGAAAACTTGCATCTGATGTTTCTCTACGTCGCTTTTTGCATAACTCTGGGTCGTCGACACCAAGCTTCGTTGCAATTTCTTTAAATAAATGCTTCCTCTGAATCTTTAAAGTCTCTCCACGAGAGATTGTACAGGTGCAGATATATTTGTGGCAGCTCAGCTATTCAACACAGTGTATTGTTGCTAGTGACTTGGAGATGTTGTTCTCCCGCCTGACTTCAGTTGAATGAGAAAAAAAAATAATAAAAAAAAAAAATATATATATATATATATATGTTTGTAGTGACGTGCAGATACAGGTAGGCCAATAGGGGGACCTAATAGGGCTGCGCTTTATTCATTTGCCCACGGTCATTTTCATGTCATTTTCACTGTGTGCTGTATGTAAAATGAGTGTTACCTTGGCTTAAGTTGAAAAAATATGATTCCCAATGCACAAAAACTTCCCAGAATATGGAGTTGCCCTGTTGGTTACGGTGTTTACTTCCTTTTTAATTATATTTTGTATTAAATATTTAATTATTTGTGAAAAAATGCTGTCATTTAAAGTAGAAGTATATTTATTTTACACATTTTATTTTGAAATCTATTTTTTTATTATTTCAAATTTCTTAAATATTATATCGCCACTCTGTTTTCCAAGATATTGGCATTGGCTGTCAAAAAAACAATATCGGTCAAACACTAGTGTTTGGGAGCCAAAATGAACTCCCCCAGAAAGTTAGCTTTGGTGAACTTCGTTTCAGCCTGCTTTGGTTCAAAATTATGTCATATCTGTTCGTTCTTTGATTTCATTTGAAGTATATTCTTCAAATGCCTAAAAAAAAATATATATATATTCTTATCGACCCCAAACTTTTGAACGATAGCATAAAGGACAATGACAGAGCATATCTGATGATGCAATCATCAAATGCAATGCAAGAGCCAAAGTTAAAGTAACAGAACAACCTTAAGTGCACTGGTTGCTTAAACCTGCATCAAAAAACAATTATGTTAGATTATTATAATTTAAATCCACAGCCCAAACTTGGTTTGGTTTTGTTCCATTACCATGATGACAGAAACTGAACAAAATCTGATTCTGAATGGCAGATATGAACAAAGTAGTTCTGTACTGGATCTGAAGGGGCATCTTTGTTAAGCAGACCTCACACTGGGAAAAGCGGGAACATTTTATTTAAGCCCTTTATTTAGCGGTTGTTTTTTGTTCTGTTCAAGTAAACCGCTGTGGTACAGAGAAAAACCAGTCAGAACCAGAAGAGAGAGAGGAGAGAGAGGAGCTCGGCCCATCACAGTGTGTCTCTTGGGCTCAGCTGAGACGCTGAGTTGATCTTGGCTGACCTCTACCCCTCTAACTACTTCCTGTCCTTTCACAACCCAATCACAGAGTCCTCCCCTGTGGACCAGTACAGACAAATCTTTCTGCACAGGCTGTCATAGCCAGCTGTACTCTAACAGCCATCAGCAGGACAGCAGAGCAAATCAGAGAGAAGACACAAGGGCATTAACAAATCCATGGAGTCAAGATTTCCATTGCATTCCCACATTATAACAGATCTTCCCACTGAGGTGTATCAAATGATGCCTTAGCAACAAACTCTTTTTGTGTCATGTGTACCCACCCTGAAGGTATTACCATTGAAACATGCAGTATGAAGAAAGAGATACGCAGCACTTGGCAGAGATGCATATCTCTCAAATTCTCTCTGTTGCTAAGGGCCATTTAGACTTCATCCCAGAGGAATTCCAGCACTTCCTGTATCCTCATTTGTTCTCAAACATTGAGATTGAACAAATGTTCTCAAAGTCCAGTTTAGCAAATCCTAAACTAGAAGTTGTGAAAAAAGACTTGTCACATTTATGAAATTAAGCACTTACGAAGTTAAAAAGACTCTCAAAACACTGCAAAACCACTTAATCAGGATTTTTTTAGATATGCAGATCTAAATTTTGTAAAACAAGAACTTTGTAATCATGATGTGCCAAACCAAGCTCAAGTGGAAATAGTGGAAAAAGTGTAATCATTCCTTACAGTTCTTAGAACTGGAAAAGAGGCTACAACACTTATGCACACACTACTGTTCGCTCTAATGTAAAAACTGAGTGTATTAATCCGTTACAGGCTAATGTATGCTGAGTGCGAGAAATCCTAAACCCATCCGAGATGATGGATTTAACAGACGAGAAGCTTGTGCCCAGGAGAGAAACGTTAGCTCTACTGATCTCTTCCTGTAGAGTTTCACTTTCCTGACAGTCCAGAAAATGCCTGGAAACATTCCTAAATTAACTAAAATCAATTAGTGAGAATGACCACATCTGTATGGACTTCTATATGGAAATGGCCCTTAAGTGTTCAGCTCCATCAATCAGGAAAACATTCCTCATGTGAGTCACAGGTTAGTGCTGATCAGACTGGTATAATTTACCTGTTAACCCGGTTAAGTGCGCTGGAACACTGATTTTCTGTGGAACCTGTTTTTTGACGTAATTAAAACGAATCCCAATTAACAAACAACATACATGCGGAGGTCATTTATACAGGAGGTGTTCTACATTATTTTAATTTAAGACACATAGATCTATGAGGAAACTACCTAGAAGGATTAATAACAAAGTGATATTAAATATAACCTATACCTGTAATGTGACAGTTGTGTATTATTGTCATTTCAGGTTTACCAATTTATTTTAATAATCAAAATTGGATTCAGAATTATTTAAAGAACTGGATTTTGTTAATATTAGATCGCCTTTTTAGTTTTTTGTCTTACATCCGTGGGCCAACCGTAATTTTATGAAGGTACGAGAATAGTTTTTGTGTACAAATAATAAAAAAATAAACATTTGTTGAATGAAGTCGCACAAAACATATTCTCGTACCTAATATGCTCCTACCATAAAATTACGATTGAACCACTGATGTCACATGGACTATTTTAACGAAGTCCTTGCTACCTTTCTGTGCCTTGAATTTGTGTCGCCGTCTATGCAGGTTTAGAAAGTTCTCGGATTTCATCAAAAATTGTGTTCCTAAGATGAACGAAGGTCTTACGGGTTTGGAACGAAATCAGAGTGAATAATTAATGACAGAATTGTCATTTTTGTAAAGTCAAATATCTAAATAATAACACACCATTGACATCTATTATTATTATTATTGTATTATTATAAAATAATTATAATAACTACAGACTAAGCTTTAAAGAAATCTTAGCAATGGAAGAGGGGGAGGTTCGGTCAGATTTAGCAACTTTTAAAATCGCACCGAATATTTGTTTTGTCGAACAGTCCTTCAATCTACATGCACATATACAGAGCTAAGCTTCCAGTGTTACCATCAGACAGGAATATCATTCTTTATTAAAGAACCTGTTCCTCCAAACACTATCTGCATCATGATGCTGTGTCTCAGCACGAGTTCCTCAGCAATGTCAGTAGATAAAAATCAGTGTACAGAGTATATAAAAATCAGTGTGTACAGTATATAAAAATAAGTGTATACAGAATATACTGGGTGGAACACTCACATGCCGAGCCAACACCACACACACACACAGAGATACGGCGATACGGAGCATCTGAGCCGCAGTGTGTGTATGGTTATGTAAGAACAGATGGTATTAATTAATCATACCTGCAGAGACAGCAGTGTCTAAATCACTACAGGAGCTGAAACAGCACTCTCACTCACACACACAGCAAGAGAACATGGAAAGCTCACACACAGCCTGAGCAGTGAGTGACAATTATGATTATAATATACTTCTGCAAAACCACAGCAACCAGATCAGAGCTAACACCATTAGATACTGTACACCACTCCCTTGCCTGCTCAATCCCCCATATGGCTAAATCTTAACTTCCCTAATATATAGTAGATGAAAAACAGTATGTGAAAAGAGTAGTATGTCTGAATTCACATTAACTGTAGGCAGGGGCGTAAATTTCATCTAACAGTAGGGGGGACAATAAACATAAAATTTCTCAAGGAGCAATTTTTGAAGGGGACACAAATAATACAGCCAGAATTGTACTTGTAAGGATATATGTGTGTACACAACATGTGTAGATAAGTATGGAGATAGCGATAGAGGCTATTTACACTTTGTTAAAATAGCAGGATTTTCTGCTATTTATACTACTTATTGCAAATAGTGGCAATTATCTGCACCTCAGTATTGTAGTACATTATAAAACAGTAAGCAATGATAACTTGTGTACATTTTAATTCAAATTATTAAATGGATGCTACCTTATTGGGAGAATAAAGCCTTCTCTACCCCTACCCGATACTTTATTTTTAAACTTTTTGGTTATTTCCTTCATTTTATATATATAAAAAAAAATGCTTTTCTGATGCGATTTGAAATGGGAGAAAAAAAGTTTGCCAGCAGACAGATTCGAACCCGGGTCGATCGTGTCAAAATGAGTATGACATGCAATTTACCATCTGCGCCACAAGAGCTGATGACAGCTGACGGTCTTTTGTGATTTTGACCAGCCCGATCACACGTTGGTAGGCAGAGTTAGTGTAAATAGCCTCTTCTATCAAGACGGGCAGCAGCGGGCTATTTGCACTTAGTGTAAATATAGACACTCCATTAAATAGGAGTTCGGTTCATAGGTTCACCACCACGCAGTCATATTATAATTATTATTTTGCGTCCTCCATAGTATTTTAGGTTCCGTCTACGACTGAGGAATTCTGAGGACATTCAACTATAACAAGCCCACTGATCTGCCACTTAACATCATAATGAGCAAAACCCAACACATCAGTAGGTCTACAATATTTGCCTAATATCAGTTCACACACAGGTTTATCGCTGTGTTAGTTATAGTGGGTGACAAGCTACGGTATTAAAGGTTTGTGGTAACCTTATACAAAGGTAATTGGTAACCTTATAAGGCAGTGGACTAATGGTGCGTTCAAGTCATGTCGGATACATCGTATTTACGAGTTGAATGCACATGAACGCCACCACAAAGTCGTTATTACGAGTGGGAAACTCTACATTTTCTGCAAGCCCTGAGTTTCCGAGTTGGGGGCGTGTCAGTGAAAACACGTGTCGATACAATGGACGCAGCCAAAGACTAAAGATATGCAGCGTCAGTAAAGTTGTTGAAATGAATACAAATGATTTGTTTTGTAATGTACAATAAAACTATATAAATTACACATACAAAATACTATATGATTTTATAATTATAATAGAATATATAATTATTCAGTTTATATCACCTTCATAAACGAAATAAAAACAGAAAAATGCACATTCTTCATTCATCATTACATTTTATGTAGAAAAGTTAAAATCACCATCTTGTTCCAACCAAAGGGACTTGAACATACCCGACGTTGTAATAACGACTTGTCAACTCGTAAGTACGAACGTCCCAGGACTTGAACGCAGCATAAACCACTGTGAGGCAAGGGAGGGGGGACTCAAAAAACTTGTTTGCATTTTTTGCGTTTATTTAGTTGTACTACTTACTAGGGCTGAACGATTTTGGAAAATAATCTAATTGCGATTTTATTTTTTCAATATTGCAATTTAATATGCAATTATTTTTTTAAAGCTCTTTATATTCTGTATTATTCAATAAAGACGAGAAATAAATCATTGTATAGTGTGCAGAGTTGGGCACATTACTTAAAAAAAGGAATTAGTTATATTACTTCTCACAAATAACTGAGTTACATCATTATAAAATAAACTAATTACCAGGTAAAGTAACTATTGTTCAAATATATAAAATGTTCAAATATGTCAAATAACTTGGATCCCCCAATATTAAATATGTTAAATGAATAAAATGGTCACTAAATAGAATCAATTAGTATTATAACACACTGTACACTAAACGACACTACACTATTTTAATGTTTCTGTGGGAAAAAGTGAGAGACATCTATAAAATTCAATTGATTATTGCAAATATTATCAACCCTCTATGGACACCTTGGCAATAGAATCTCCATTGGCTTGTCTTTTTTTATTTGTTTACTCACCAGATTAATATCAATTATCTGATATACTTATATATATATATATATATTATAGGATATTATGATAATTTAGCATTCAATTTTAGCATTATATGAGAATAGAACTATAGTAATTAGAATAACCATATATGAATTAATACATTTGTCATGTTGTCTGAACTTAGGACTGGTGGTTAAGATATTGTTTGTCATTTAGTGTTTCTATAAAAAAAAAATGGGCAAAAAACCTACAGATAATACTGATAAGATGACAAAACTACCACGAATTCTACTACTAATAATAACCATATAAAACGCACTAAGGATTATTGAGCTGCTGGGTTCATGAATATTAATTAAGTACTCTGCGTTCGCTCGAATTGATTCGCTGAAATCAAAACAGGGACGATAATAGGTGAGCGCCGGCCAATGAGATTGTTGTTTGCGCATTAGTTCCGCCCACCACCAGAGAAACTGGTGTCGATTTGTGCCACCCTGTCAGATTTTGCTACCTTCCATAAAAACAGAGGGTATTACAATTTGACAACGAAATATTCTACCTAATGCACATACAGTAATTACATGTTATATTTGTGGTTGTGGATAGAAGGGATATATCTAGTACCGGAAACAAACAATACATATTTTTTCTACCTATTAGATTGTGTTTTTATTAACGTCTACACCAACCCCGAACCTAAACCTACCCTTACAATAATGCAGATACACTAAATATTGTTGTTCAGCGTGAGAAAAAGGATGCAATATTGATGCGCGCATGCGCAGTAAGCTGAGGTAGGAAAATCTGACGGGTAGCAGGGCTCTAGACTAACTTTTTGCACTGGGTGCACTGGTGCGCCTAACTTTTTTTCTTAGGTGCACCAGCACAAAAGTTAGGTGCACCCAAATTTTTATATAGGCAATATTGACTAGTAAACGACTAACTAACAATCTGGTCAACATAAAGTTCTTATTTGAAGCACAATTCTACAGGAAAGGTAACTTACTGAAAAAGTGTTGGTGCTTAAAGTGCTTCACTGAGCAGAGATTTAAACTTAAAACATCTCAAGATAAAGAGCCCTGGGTAGGATAAAATGTCAGGACACCGGCTGTTCTTAAAAGCTGAAGAATTCAAAAAGGAACTCCGTTATTTTGACATTAAAGTACAAAAAAGGATATTGTTTACATGTAGCGCGTCAATTCCGCATGTTATGAAAGACCCGCTGACACGAAAACAACCCGCGGCAAACTGCGGACTTGGTAAGACAGCGTGCCAACTTGATGCTTCCTCTGAAGACTGCTTAGATGTGTTGGACTTGAAGCAGCGCAGCTAGACCGATCGGTGTGTGTAAAAGTACCGCGAGAGCTATACGAGAGAGGACGTCTCCTAATGTTTTCTCTCACCATACTTGGATGTCATACATTACTCTCGCGTGTCACGTGACAGAGTATAATCGCAGCCTCTGCGGTTGAAAAATCGAGTTTTCATATCGCGATATTATCGCAAATGCAATTAATCGTTCAGTCATACTACTTACACAATTATTTTAAATGTATGTCCAGAGTCTTGTAATGATATGTTTAGGGGGGACAACCCTCAGATAGGTACAAATAAATATCATTGCTGTCATAAATTATATTTATTACAATGATATTCAGTTAACTTTTCATATCAGCAGACAGTATTCCATACAAAATATCCCCACAAATGTACTGCATCACTGAGATTTTTGGTGGTGTAAACTATTTGTTCTAAAGAATTAGTTTTCAGTGTTCTATCAGCTTTTACATACTTAAATCAGCATATTTTATTTACCTTTACAAAAGGCCTTTTTAAATGTATGCATCTTCCATGTCAAATTATTACAATTAATCAATAAATTCAATAAACACTACAGGGCTGTTGCCAGTCAGATTAAATAATTTACCCTGCAAAATTACAACTGCAATAAATTATGTTATGAAATGAATATTTTAAATACATTTTTGGATATACAAATAATAAATGTTGGTGGGGAAATGCTTAATTTTTAAACGTACTGAACCACCAATAGGTGGCGGTAAATCATTTAATGAGTGAGTCAAACGATTCGTTCAAAACGCTGAATCATTCAGTAACAATGTGCTGATCTTTGTTTGGAAATATTTTCGTTGGTGAAATAGAACAGTAAATATTGTGTCTAAAATGTAAGTAGCGTAATAAACACTTGACTACTTGTTTATTGTACTAAAATCAATGTGACATTTGAAATCATGAAATATTCAGCAAAATAGCCCCCTTGTTATGGTGTCATTTAACTACATCATTTTATGAATAAACTAAGCATTTAGAATGTATACCAGTTTGTTGTTGCTCATTTGTGTAGATGTCTCTCACAAAGAGACAGGCAGTGTGAGCCTCGACAGCGCGACCTTGATAACAGAAATACACTATCCATTATCAATCGCTCTTTACACTGAATGCAATAAAATCAGAAGAATAATTTTTGCGTTTCGATGCTTCAATCAGGCTATTTGTCTGGTCGGGCCAGTAAAAAAAAAAAACATTTTAAACTAGCTAAAAGGCTGGTCAGCTAGCTGTAGCTCGACCTATATCATTACGGAGAACATTATATACACAAAGGTAGTTTGACCTGTATTTTGCTACTGCAATTCTCTCACCCAGTAACTACGTGCGGGGGAAGAAAAAAACCCAGCGTTCCAATGTGCATACTATCCACCGTATCTGCCCTAAATAGTATTGAAATTACTACTATCACATAGAATTTAGGATGGATAGTATGCACATTGGGACGCAGGCAAAGTCTTCGGTCTGTCCAATGACTTTAAAGTAACTGGGTCCGTCAGACTGAAAAATATATTTTAGCGGTAATCTGACCAAAAATATTTAAGACCCATTGAATCTGAATTGAAGACATTTTAAGACTTTTTAAGGCCTTTTATTAGGAAAATGTTATTTAAGACATTTTAAGACTTTAAGGACCCGCGGACACTCTGAGTGTACGGCATGTCTCATTCATTTCTATGGTATCAACAAACGGTGATCAACTGACATAAAACTCTGCCAGCAATTCAATGACGTCAAAGGCTATTATGTGACTGGTTATCAAGGCACATCTGATCCAAGTTGACAGTAGCTCTTTCTCCAATGGTAGCGCTGCAGAGGTTGGCATCTCCCCAAAATAAGAAGAACACGACATTTTAAAATGAAGTCTGCTTCATTTTAAGGCATATCAGAGGCCAATTGTTTCTTTAGTTATAAAAATATCCATCTACTATAACTACTCTACTAAACATCTTTTGTGTTCCTGGAAGGAAATGCAGTCATAAGTGTCTGAAATAACATGGGGATGAGTAAGTGACATGTTTTTACATATCTGTGTGAATTACAGTATTGCATTTATTAGTATTGCTTTAAAATCTAGATCCTCAATCAAACTGATTTTTCTCAACTTTGCTGTACTATTAAAATTCCTATGGACTTAATTTAAGTTAATGTAGCTAATCTTCAATACATGGACTTTTATGTATCCTCCCATTCAATCCAATCAGAATGACAGCTGCGATTTTTTAAAGGTGTTTCTGTTAATGTCTACTGCTATATAAAATATCAAACATATCATCCGTGTACCTTTCCTCTCTCCAGTGAAGGGGAGGACATCATCTCTGTCTTTATAGTCCATAGCCTCCTTCTCCAGATACTGCAGCAGTTTATCACGCTTAAAAGTACCGGTTGCTCCTTTTGCGGTTTGGTCCTTCTGCCTGAGTCCAGCTGGCAGCAAAGCATTCTGGAAAATGGATTCAGAACAGATGTGGTACCAGTTATACTATGAAACCTTTAGATCTTATTTCATGCCACGTTGCACACCATTAATTGCTTACTTTTTAAGTGAATAATAACTATTATTTCTGAACCCGAAAACTACATGTCAAAATTGTGTTGTTTACTACATTTTTGTTTAATAGGAAAAATTGCTGAGATATGTTTACTTAAGAGGAAGCTCTTGTGTTTGGAAGCAAACTTGAGCCCTGTTTACTCATAAACAAACAGACAGAGAGTTGTTTATGAGAGGTTATAACAGAAAGTCCTCAAGGCAGATTTAGAAATGGCCATTTTCAACAGTTTGATAAACAAATGATTTTACTGAATAGTTGCAGTTCAAAATTACATATGACCACACCCATTACCACAATGACATCATTGTGAATTACATCATCACGTATCAGTGAATTACCAGGAATAAGGGTGATTGTGTCTGTTCCAAGCCTGTTTTGCACTGCACACAACTTATTCATTACATTTTCATCTTTTAGGACTGATTTTTCACACTTTTAATTTGCATGAGCTTAAAGGTATACAGTTGACCCAAAAATGAAATTCTTAGCCCGTCCATACAATGTCAACAACATTCACCAAAACTGGTTACCGACATTCTTAAAAATATTTTCTTTTATGTTTCACAGAACAAAGTAAATCTTGCAGAATTTTCATTTTTGGGTGAAAAAACCCTTTAATAACTGATCGCTTCATTCTAGCAGTGTGATCTGGTATATATCCATCAGCTGCTATATGATGCAGACATAAAAAAAACAAAGAGAAATAAACGAGGTTACAATTGCCTCTGCTCATCTGAAAGTGAGAAGAAAGGTGCCGGTGTCTCTCACCTCGGGGTCAATCTCATCTAGAGCACTCTCCAGTTGCTTGAGTTCCTCCTCTGACAGCTTGTTCAGAATATCATCCTCATCGATCTCCTTATACTTCTCCAGATCTTTCTTAAACGGAAGAGCCATGATTTACACTGTCCGTCAGAGAGAGACTGCAGTCCAGTTTGATTAAATGCCTGCACACAGATTAAATTCATTTATTGTGAGGTAAATGGGTAATTCTGGTCAAAAATGCATACACTAATGTGATGCATATATATGAAGCTTGTCAGTAACAAACTTCAGTATTAGAGGTCGACCGATATATCGGCCCGATATTTGTAATTTTTTTATATATCGGCATCGGCCGATATCAGTGTTTAGTAGCGCCGATTTAAAGTCAGGCACGTCCGCGGGCAGCCCCGTGTTATTGATGCGGTGGACGTGCTGCTGCTGCATGTGAAGGACCCCAAGCCAAAGCTTTTGGAAGATTCAACAACAGTCCTGGGAGATAAAGGCAAGGCTTAAATTCTGATACAATATATTACTCTTAAACTATGAAGTGCTGGTTCACTCAGTGAAAGAAAAAACGAATAGCACAGAACCGTCGGGAACTGGCATAATGCTATAGCTGGTTGAAGGTCCGCTTACTTGCAGTTAACTTTAAGGACTGTAGTCGAAAACTATCAGCAGCTTGCTTGCTAACATATTAGCCCCAGTGTTATAAGTTCGGTTTTATTTGTCCTGTATCAGAGTCGGAGAATTTCACTCTGTGCGTGGGGTGGTGAAGGCGATCTCTCACAAACACTGCACTGCAGGGCTACGTTACTCCACCCCGCTCACAGACAGCACCGTGCTCGGAGACAGAACTGTCCTGGAGCAGCCCAGAATGGTGTATGACATTTGTTCAGAAGCATGGTTTGATGCAGACAATAGCCGGATTTCCATCAAACTTATTTCCATTTATGAAAATTCAGCTCAAGAATATGCGCATCTGCGTGTGTTTCCATCAACTGTGTAATGCGAATAAAAAGGGACATCAGCCTAATAAAGTGACATGTTCCGGAAAAAGCCTATATACGTCGCACAGTTATTATCCTCATTAAACCCGTCTAACGTTAACCGTCAAGCATGTCAGAAATCACCAAGGGTTTAGCACTGTCCTTGCATACAAGGCTGTGAGTGTGCAACATGACAAAGATTTTATTTTATTTTGTGTGATTACTAGATTATAGTAATTTGGTTTGTAACTTGTAAGCAATCTGTTAACAACACATTAGTGTTAACATTTTAGCATATTTTAGCACAATTTTAACAATGAGTTCAAGTAGCTTTAAATACCCTTAGTTATAGCTATTAATATCCTCTCCTGCAACACTTATTCAAAATTGAATTTGTTTATTTTTATAAATATTTATAATTGTAAATTTTTATTGTACTTTATTTTCTCAAAATGTCCATACACTGCACTGTAATGAAAGTTGCAGTGGCCACTGAAGAATTCATTTTCCACTGACTTCAATTCATACGGATTTTAAGGCGGAAGAAAATACTTCAAATACTGCACAACTTTTTTTTATTGTGCCATAGATTATTATTATGTTTTGGATGCATTACATGTTGGATAATGTTTGTTTGTTTAAAGACTTTGCTTTGCTGTATTATCACAGAAAGTGTCCATAATTGTTCAAGCTCAAAGTCTAGTGTGACCACAGCATGAGGCTAAACGTGTACATAATCATACATACAGTCTATTTATCCATTCTGACAAAGGCATTACAAAAATGAAATGAACGACAGATGGGCTGAATAAAAATGCAAATTCACTCTATATCTTGTAATAGCAAGTTCAAACACTTGCATAACTTTACAAAAAAATGTCCCTTAATCAATGAGAGAGAGACTACTGAACAGATCCTACATGTCCTTTGTTTGATATTGGACCGATGTTCCCCTCTCATGATCTTTAACCTCAGACTGGAACTTAATTTTGCAACAGCTCATTCCCATCTGGAAACACTTTGACCTTTGAACTTCACTCCCCTGCAGATCTGCACCACCCCAAATTCCTCAGCTACTTCATCAAGCTGGAGTGTTTCAATAAAGATATAAATCATAATCATCACTGCTATACTCCTGAGTGGAACACTTCACCCTCTCACTGTTGCTGCAGTAGGTGTACTGTATATCACTTCAGGGGATGAGCAAAACTTCACATTTTCTAAATCTGGTGTGTCGTCTGAAGGACAAGCTGACTTGCAAGCCTGTGTCTACTATAATAACACTGGTTAGGGTCAGGTCCATCACACACAGACTAGACACATACTCAGAAACACCGAGAGAGAACACAAGGAGTCTTGATTTTTGCTTTGAAATTTATGACTAAAGGCCTGTACACACCGGGACGAATTTCGCGCGCGTTATTCGCCGACGTTTAACGCCTCTGACAAACAAAGGGCGCCAATGTGAGTTCCACGCGTAAAAGCGTCATTTTTTTTAAATGGTTTGACGCGCCGCGTCTATCCGACCAATGAGATTGGCGCTTTTGCTCACTATCTGGAGCAGCTGAAGTTACAGAACTGGGGGCGCTCAAACACAAAACAGTCTTGCTGAGCACTATTGTGACGGTGAGGAAATTTTCCCATTATTACACACTACATACAATACCCCACCGTGCGTGTTTTACTTTGACTTTAATATCAGCGGCAATTCTGCTTCAAGCACTGTTTAAATACTAAAAATCAGCAAATAAATTCTCAAATAAAAGAGATCACTTAGAGCAGGGATGCCTAATAGATCGATCACGAAGACAATGCTGGAAGATCGTGCTTTAGGTCAGTGTATCTCAACCAGGGGGCGAGAGATAAAACCAATATAATATATTCACTAATATTATGAATCGCATGTTAAGTCAGCTACTTCATACCACCTCTCTACGTATTCTGTGTTTCGGAGCAGCACATATTTCTCATACAGACTGAACGGTTGCTCTGTATAATCATATGATACGCAAACTATATCTCTCAGTTGGATAAAAGAAGCCATCACAATATAGTGTTGATGGACGACTGTAATCAAGGAAGAGATGATTACAGTGACTCGTGCATTAGGCGCGCGTTATGTCCGTTATGTGCACAAACGAACCGTGTACGGTTCACTCATATTTCTGCTTGAACAGATAGTTAGGCTAACTGTGTGTCTGCATAACATTTTATTTATTTTATTCGTCTGTATTTATTGACAGAAAAATGTCAATAACATTTTGCTGCCAACACGGAATAAAGTGTGTTATATCAAAATTGCAATCCATTCGTTTTGTCAGGATATAATTCGTTTATGCTAACATTCAGCCTACAAACTTAGCCATAATCTTGTCAAAACACTAAATTAATGTAACATCTTGCTGTTCAGTGGTGCAGCAGAGAAAAATAAATAAATTCGACACAGTCTGACGTACAAAAAAAGAAAAAAGGATTTTGATTTAAAATACAGGACTGTGATGCATGGCTCTCGTTCGCGGTGACTGCTTGAGCAGCAGCGTTCAGTTTTAATTGCAGTGTCCTCTAACTAAACTATACTATAATCTAAACGATGGGAATCTACACTGCCGGGAAGAAATAAGAAGACAATGAAGTGCAAGGCAAGATGAATGTAGAGCTGCTGGTCTCGTTGGTGTCTGAACACAAATAACATGACAAATTTGCATATTTTGACAATAAATACTTGCTCTCTTCTTCTGAGTGACAAGCGACAGAAGTGTAAAGCAGCACAACCTTGTGTACCGGGTATTTCTGTTTTACATTAAGCGCCATCTAATGTCAGGGAATGAATTTGCATGACTCGGCTCATCGTCAGCGAAAATCGCTTGGGTTGAAAATGAAAAACGCTGGCGAATAACGCGCGCCATATTCGTCCCTACGGGCCTTAAGGTTGTTTTAGACAGGGAAGCCTAAATCAAGCCCTGCCAGCTCAAGACAGCCACCAGACCCATAAAACACAAGGAAATTCCCGCAGCCAAAAATACTCCAGGAAAAGCTGATGTCATTTATTTGCCAAAGCATGAACAAACTGTCATTTCTGGCCCACAACTAGGTGACCGAAAATAGTGCATACCAAAGACTAATTAGATGTTGCCAAAGTATGTAATGACAATCCCTGGGAAATCCCACAGCACAAGATTATCATTTATTCACAGTACCTGCAATTAAAGTATTTCTTTGTTATGATTACAGCTCATTTACTTGAGCTATTCTGACTGACTGAACAGAGCAGTCAATGTTTAAGAGATTATAGTAAATGTGGAGGTGAAGAAAAGCACTAAATTGGACTGTTGCGTGAGAATAAAATACTGTATTACTGTTGGAGATTGTTCTTTTGCACTGGCGCTTGTGCCAAAGCCGAGAGTGAAATCAAGCAGCGTGTCGATCCATCAGCAAAATAGCAGTGTTTTTCTTGAGCAGTTTTAAACGCAGTGCTCTGAACATTAAGCCAAACTCAATAAAAAAAAAAATCACAGTGATACTATGTTCAACGCAGTCTAACTTATGAGTACTTAACGGCTAAGTAAATTAGACTTTCTCTAAGACTAAGAAAAATCCGTGGTAATCCAGTAAAATGCCATTGGGCTTCTCAGCAGGATTGGCGTCAGCTTAACTCTCAGTCTTAAGGTGAAGTCTGTGAGACCCTCATAGGGTAAAAAGATCCATAATGTTTATTTAGTCATTTAGAAGACGCTTTTATCCAAAGCGACTTACAAATGAGGACATTATAGAAGCAATCAAAACCAACAAAAGAGCAACAACATGCAAGTGCTATTACAAGTCCTGGTTAGCCTAATGCAGTACACGTAGGAAGGATTTTTTATTTTTTTATTTTAAGAAAACGAGTATATAAAATTAAACTTGGTGTTAGTTTTACAAGAAAAGCTAGCAGTTAGAGAATAAATATGCAATTGATAGAGGGTCAAATGTTTGTGTGTTTTTTTTAAAATAAAAGAAGACTGATTAGATCAAATAAAATTAGAATAGAGAGTGCTAGAGTTAGAGGGTCAAATAAAGATGGAAGAGATGTGTTTTTAGCCGTTTCTTGAAGATGGGTAAGGATTCAGCTGCTCGGATTGAGTTAGGCAGGTCATTCCACCAGATGGGAACAGTTAATGAAAAAGTTAATGTTCCCATTAACTTCTAATTTAACAAGCCAAAGCTGTATTGAGAAAGTTATGAAGTAGCAGATTTGAACTTACTCACAATAATATGTGTTAATGCAGAAGACAAAGGAACAGTTGACCCAGGAGAAAACAGGGTCTTAAGTGGCTTAAGGGTTAAATGGTGCTAAAACTAGAACAAATTGAGTAGCTCTTCTGATCCTGGACTGCCCCTTAGATCAACCTGCAACCAGCCAAGATCCTAAACCACAAGCCTCTTTCCTTTTCCCAATACAAAATGACTCAAAGTGAGGAGTTTTCGTGTTTCGCTTGTTTTAAAGGATCTAAAAAATTATCAACTTTTAAGAGATTGCAAGCAATACATGTATAGGTGCCACACAGGGAAGCTTAATATACTTAAATTAAGTGGTGTTGGGGATTTGAACAAAGCCCTAAACCTTGATATTAAACTTTGTAATCAATACAGGTTTCTGATTACTTATTCAAGCAATATGACTTGCCTTTTTTTCTCCTTGTGGACTTTGATAAAACCAAATAATCTTAGAGGTGCTGGGGTGGGATCTTCGGACAATCTAACCACCAACCACAAGGTAGCATCAAGGCGGAGACTTCTGAACCATTCATTGTATTTAGAAACTGTCAAATCTAGTTATGTTAGTTATTCTCTGTGGCTGTCAATCAGACAAACCTTATCAACACCTCTTAATCCGACAGACAGACAAAATACGGAGGAAGCCAGTACTGCTTCTTCCTCCGCTGTCTGCTGTAAGTGCATTACAGGGCAAATCCATAAGGCTAAAAAGACACAGGGCAAAAGGTCACACAACCACCACAACACACAAAAATAACATATCAGTAAAGCTCCCAATAACAAAAAAGTTGTTTTTTGTATTTGTAATAATATTGATTAAAAACTATTTAAATTCAATCCTCAAAAAGTCCTTATGCAAAGTATGATTGTTACCTTCAGAGTTACTTTTTCTTCATTCGTAGACACTTTACATTTCCATTGTTTCGATGCCCTACTACACTATTGCAGAGTTGTAAAACTATTGATTTCACTAATAAGCGGCTTATTTACTAGTACAGATTTTTGTATACTATATATTTATCAGCCTAACATGATATACAAAAATGTGTGGTCCATAAAATTTGTAATGTTTCTGAAAATAATATTACAAAAAAACTAAATCTTACTAATCACCATAATAACATTTCTTTAATAAAAAAACTGCAATATTGTAGAATATTCTTAGAATTTCTGAAAATGTTTCTATTTTAAATATATATTAAAATGAATATTAAATACATCTGAATTTATCCCTGTAATAATTTTTCAGAGTCACTTGATATAGTGGTCAAGAAACATTAATAATTATTACCAATACTGAAATCAATTACACCCTTTTTTTCAGAATTATGTGATAAATTAAAACTTTAAATGAACAATATCTAAAAATATTATATTAATACAATTTTTATTATTATACTTTCAACATTATGAATGTATTCACTGTCACTTTGGACAATTTAAATGCATCCTTGCTGACGTAAAGTATTCATTCAGCGAAGAAAAAAAAAAAAAAAATGTTGTAAGGTCGTGTATCTGACTTATGTTATCAGTATTGGTTCAGTGTGAATTCAAAACTCAAATTAAACGTATAAGAGGAAATGTGAGGAATCTGCTTCCTTACTCTAGAAAAGAAAAAAGCTCAAATTAGCTGGGCTCCTGAGAGAGACAACATTGAGAATATTTTCTTCGGTTCTTTCTCATCCATCACTTCCTCTGAGAGACAGAGACCGAGGCTTATGGAACCCAGATGGAGGGTGGGTTTTGAAATATTGATTGTGTAAGAGGCACATCTAGCAATCATTACTTGAGACAAGTGCTCTTTAAAGTGCTGTTTGTTCAACCTTCGGGGGGGGGGGGGGGGGTCTTACACAGATCCTTCAAACTGTTGCAGAGCTATATCTCATGCCAGCTCTAATCTATTTAAAATTTGACCTCAGTTGTGCATTGTGAAAAGAGCTATATAAATAAATCTAAATTGAACTGAATAGCTGTACCAGTCTGTACTAGATAGATAGATAGATAGATAGATAGATAGATAGATAGATAGATAGATAGATAGATAGATAGATAGATAGATAGATAGATAGATAATCCATCATCATCTCTGAAAGCAGAATATGCTTTTTGGAAATAGTTTACATTCTCTCACAATGCTTTTATGAACAGTGCTTTATGCTATATTGTGCATGTGCATTAAATCCCATGAGTCGGTTATGTAAAGACACGCAGAGTCACGCCCCGGGTGGAGACCACACCCGTTATAACGAGAACTCACACTCACAGCTGCGTCCGTTCTGCGCGACACAGCATAATTATAATAATAACAACAACAACGGGTCACTTTAAACATACAACTGACCTGCGCGAGGTTTGCATTAGCATCACCACCAGCGCGTGCGTTTACAACGCTCCTATTTTGATATTGTGCAGTGCTTTGTTACAATTTGTATTGTTAAAGGCGCTATATAAATAAAGGTGACTTGACTTGACTTGACTCCTAAACGGATTTCAATGCTGAAATGTATTTAAAAAAAAAAATATATATTACAGTCATATAGATGTGGCCATTAAGGCTAAACGACATTTTTACACAGCGTATTTTTAATAATACTTTCTTACACAGCAAGTCATAAATAATGTATTAAGATACAGTGTTCATAATTCAAAAGATAACGTTACAGTGTTCATAATTCAAATACGCATTGTGTGATTTAGGCCAACTATACCGTAATCAAGCTATGACTGAATCGAAGTTGTTCTTACAGTAACGTTACATGATTTATAATGATGGATGTGCAGATCACATATGGACTCAAGTGTTACCTTGATAAAAATCAGTGAAGCATGTGTTAGTTTTAATCATGTATCTGGTTTAATATATAAATTAATATATATAATATGGCTCGGTGTGCTATAATTATGAGATAAATTGACATTTTTTTGATAATTGTAATATCGTAAACTGGCCCATCCTCTCACGCTCATACGGATATCAGCGCTCGAGCGCTTAGCCAGCTAACCCCTGAACTACACAAACCTCTACATTTATGACTTCTATCCTAATATTTACCTCACACTGACAGAGGACGAAATATATTTCTTACCTTAGTGAAATTCCTGCAAGCGTTTTACCCTTTATTGACCTATTCCTGGTCGGAAACAAAAAAAATTCCCGCACCCGTCTTCACTGTCTCAGCCCAAGGGCGGTAACACAGGAAACCAGACACTTGCAATGCCCTGGTGATTGACATTCGAAACAGCCAATCAGAATATAACAGCACGCCCATAAACCACAGTTCCCGCCTAATGGAAAAACGCAACCAATCAGAGAATGTAGAATTTTAGTAGTACAAAGGAGGGATATGAAGTCCACATGTGGCGTCATTATCAGCGAGATTATGTTATTGAATTATTCATTGAAGACTTGCGTCATTTGTTTTATAATTGTGATTTGTCTCTTAGATTTTGGTCTGATGTCTTTCTATTTTTGCAAAGAAATGCTAATTATATGCTATCTTTAAAATACGTTATTTGTACTTTTTCACAGAAAAGTAAAATGATTCAGTATGTCGTTAACTTTTACATGTTGCTAGGTAAATATTATATTCATAAACAGAAATTTGCCAAATGCACACCAAAATGTAATCATTTTTTTATCAGAAATGAATGCTTTGAAAAAGTCTCTAATTCAAATGAATGCCATATTGTTGGATTTCATGGATAATTTTTTTTTTCTGATCTAGCTCCCCCGCTGAAATCTTTGAATATGCTCTAAGGAAAAACGAAGAAATTGTGCACTATTGTTTAGTTGTTTCTATGTTTATTTTTATTTTTTCCTATGTGGTTGTGTTTATTTTATTTATTTATTTTTTTCTCCTCTGAAACACCGTTCTACAATTTAAGATTGCTATTATATTTTGTGTATCTGGATTTATATGTGAACATTTTTGTAATGTTCAATCATTCTTCAATAAAGAAAATATATATATTTATTCATTGATTATTGCGTATTTGAATGTTTTTATATTCATTGGTCTATTTGAATTATTGCATTTTCTTGATTGTTCTGAGTTTTTGTAAATAGTTTAATTAATTAATTTGAATCAATTAATAAAAAAATATTACAATTAGAATGTATATTGTTATTAAATTAGAATTTCCTAGCTGCTTATATATCAATCATTCTTTGTAGTATATTTTTTTAGTATTTTTCCAAGTCATTCCATTACAAATATCAGCAAGCAATAAGATACTTGTGGAGACCTGTAGTGAAACTGGTCAGATCAGTGCACACACTGCTGAATGACGTGTCACCCACATCTCATCCACCTGAAATAAAATCCCCAGAGAGAGGTATGTGGCATTTCAAAGCATTCTTTAAGGAGAAACTCCCTCTGCATTGTATAATAGACACAGACAAGATCTTTCTTCATTTAGAATGTCAGCTGATTAGAGAAATACCTTTTTTTGCCAAAAATAAACATGCAAAAAAACAACAACACATTGTTTAACAACAAACTACTTATCCTTAATCAGAAGCACTTTTATGAATATGCCTAATGTTATAGATTATGTCCATTTATTTAATAACGTATTAGTTATTAAAACCTTGTGTGGATGTGTGGTATGTTGTTTTAAATAATGGCAGAAGTCCATTCATGTTGCAGAGTGATGAACAAGACCTTTTTTCAACTATACCCTGAAGCCATCAGCATTACATCATGTCTATCAGTCATCAGAGAATATCAGTGCCAGGTACTTTTTCAATGGTGTGTGAGGAAATTATGTCAGATTCAGGAATAGTAACTAACTATGTTCTACAAGCCGAATTCCGGAAGTGTTGGGACGTTTCTTAAATTTAAATAAAATGAAAACTAAAAGACTTTCAAATCACATGAGCCAATATTTTATTCACTATAGAACAGAGAACATAACAAATGTTTAAACTGAGAAATGTTACACTTTTATCCATTTAAAATTTGATGGCACGGGGGCAACAAAGGGCTGAAAAAGCAATACATTTTGAAAAGATTGAGCTGGGAAAACATCTAGCAACTAATTAAGTTCATTGACATCAGGTCTGTAACATACTTAGCTATAAAAGGGATGTCTTAGAGAGGCAGAGGCTCTCCAATCTCTGAAAGAGTGTGTAAAAAGATTGTGGAATACTTTAAAAACAATGTTCCTCAATGTCAAATTGCAAAGGCTTTGCAAATCTCATCATCTACAGTGCATATCATCATCATAAAATTCAGAGAAACTGAAATCTCTGCGCGTAAGGGACAAGGCCGAAGAGCTTTGTTGGATGCCCGTGGTCTTCGGGCCCTTAAACGACACTGCATCACTCATCGACATGATTCTGTCATTGACACTACTAAATGGGCCCAGGAATACTTCCAGAAACCAATGTCAATAAACACAATCCACCGTGCCATCAGCAGATGCCATCTAAAGCTCTATCATGCAAAAAGGAAGCCATATGTGAACATGGTCCAGAAGCGCCATCGTGTCCTGTAGTGCCAAGGCTCATATGGACTGTTTCAAAGTGAAAATGTTTCTATGTTAAGACATGTCCAAACGCTGTGTCCTCAGGGCTAAAGAGGAGACCTTCAGCTTGTTGTCAGCGATCAGTTCAAAAGCCAGCATCTCTGATGGATTGTGGGTGCATAAGTGCACATGTTATGGGCAGCTTGCATGTTTTGGAAGGTACTATGAATGCTGAAAGGTATATAAAGTTTTTACCGCAACATATTCTCTCCTCCAGACAATCGTCTATTTTAGCAGGTCAATGCAAAACCACATATTGCAGCTATTATAACAGCATGGCTTCGAAGTAGAAAAGTCCAGGTGCTGAATTGGCCTGCCTGCAGTCCAGATCTTTCACCCATAGAGAACATTTGGCGCATCATTAAACGAAAAATACGTCAAAGACGACCACAAACTCTTCAGCAGCTGGAAACCTATATCAGGCAAGAATGGGACCAAATTCCAACAGCAAAACTCCAGAAACTCATAACCTTGATGCTCAGACGTCTTCAAACTGTTTTGAAAAGAAGAGGAGATGCTACACGATGGTAAACATGCCCCCGTCTCAATTATTTTGAGACCTATTGCAGGCATCAAATTTGAAGTGAGATAATTTTGTGCATAAAATTGTACAATTTATTAGTTTAAACATTTGTTATTTAATTTATGTTATATTGTGAATATATAAATAAATAAAATATTGGCTCATGTGATTTGAAAGTCTTTTAGTTTTCACATAATAATAATAAAAAAACGTCCCAGCATTCCCAGAATTCGGGTTATGCTACTCTACTTCTACCTATTTTGTTTATCCATTGGTGAGCAAGTGATATAATGCCAAATCTCTCCAAATCTATGCCGATTAAGGAACAAATTCAATTCAAGTTTATTTGTATAGTGCTTTTTTACGATATAATCGCTGCGAAGCAGCTTTGCAGGAAATTACGTTTCCACAATATATTTACATATTGTAAAAACTTAATATATTTAACTTATGGCAAACTTTGGTAATTCTGTATATTGTTAGAGGGTTGGCATCCTCTGAGGTCCTCTGAGGGGTTTGCATCATTTAAGGGTTGGATCCAGACTGAATTGTAGCGTGATACAAAATTAGTTAGGTACGCAGGCGCTAAAACATTTAGGGCCTTATAGGTATGTAATAATTTGTAAATGATACAGAACTTAATAGGTAGCCAGTGCAGGGACTGTAAAATTGAGGTAATATGATCATATTTTCTTGACCTGGTAAGGACTCTAGCTGCTGCATTTTGTACTATCTGTAGCTTGTTTATTGAAGATGCAGGACAACCACCTAGCAGTGCATTACAATAGACCAGTCTAGAGGTCATGAATGCATGAACTAGCTTTTCTGCATCAGAAACTCTTAACATGTTCTGTAGCTTGGCAATGTTTCTAAGATGGAAGAATGCTGTTTTTGTAACATGGGAAATATTTTCAAAAGACAAGTTACTGTCTAATATAACACCCAGATTTTTGACTTTAGAGGAAGTAACAGGACATCCATCTAATTGCAAATTGTAATATTTTTTATTATTATTTTTTGGTCCAATAAGTATCTCTGTCTTATCCGAATTCAATAGGAGAAAGTATTGGTCATCCAATCTTTTACATTTTTAACACACTCTGTTAGCTTAGATAGTTTAGAAGTTTCATCTGGTCTTGTTGAGATATATAGTTGAGTATCATCAGCATAACAATGCAAACTAATCCCGTATTTTCTAATAATATTACCAAGGGGCAAAATGTATTTTGAAAATAGCAGTGGACCTAGGACAGATCCTTGTGGTACTCCATTCTTTACTGGTGATAATTGAGTTGACTCCCCGTTTAAATGAACGAAGTGGTAGCGATCGGACAGGTAGGATCCAAACCATCTTAAAGTCTGCCCTTGAATACCCATATGGTTTTGTAATTGATCAATGAGTATGTCATGATCTATAGTGTCGAACGAAGCACTAAAATCAAGTTAAACTAGCAATATAGATGCAGCAATGGTCTGACGCAAGAAGCAAGCCATTTGTAATCTTAACAAGTTTCTGTGCTATGGTGGGGACTGAAACCTATATTAAAATCTTCACAGAGATCTTTTTTTTTTACTAGAAGAAACACAATTGAACAGACTCAACCTTTTCTAAAATGTTAGACATAAACAGAAGATTTGAAATGGGTCTGTAATTTGCCAGTTCACTAGGATCTAGTTGTGGTTTCTTAATAAGAGTCTCAATAACAAAATAATCTACATCCTTGGCAAAACAATACTGGTTTTGTAAAATGTGTCATTTTCATGAACTCAAAAGAAAAAGGAAGTTCTAAAAAGTCAATCAAGCCTGTTTCAATAAACAAATATACCCGGATCATCTGATTCAAAGGTTTACACCTCCCAGTACCTAATGCATAGTGTTGCAATAAACAAATGTCGTGAATTTTTACAATATTTTTTGTTGTGAAGATAGAAAACATGTCTTTGGATGGAAAATAAATGACCTGCAGGCCTACCTCATGTGTCTTGTTCTTAATATTTATTTTTATATAAAATCACTGAACTTATTTCAGTCCTATCCCCTGACTGCAGCCGCCTGCTCTTGTCTGCGTTGGCTTCTCAAACTAACCTAATGATTCACTGGCTGCATGCAATGGACTGTTGTCTACATAGAGTAGACTATCTCCAGAGGGGTATTGCACAAAAGCAAGATAGGAGATCAAGCAGGTATTTTCCAGTTACCCTGGTTGAATTTAGCCCTGACTCAGTTGCATGACTCAAATGCATTAAACAGCACAAATATTCGCTGTTTGCCATAGTGGATCGATCTGATCCATTATCGACATTAAGAATAAGCGTGCACGTCACATTATCCTTACTCATTGAACCTGGTTTGAATTAGTGAGATTGCGTGAACTTTATTCGCTTTAGTCTCGATTGATTTGTTAGGTTATTTCAAGACAAGTTTCGGACTTTAATCCTCGCTTTTCTTAGCGACTTTTATGAAACAGCCCTCGGGGCTTTTACTACAAAAATAAATAAATCAGCAGGGCTTTTATTTTATAAAGTGTTCCCTACGCTTTTATTTTATCTACTTTCACCCGGACGTTGATCATTATTTACAACCGGTGAAAATGGCGGACATGGACGAGCTATTCGGTAGTGATGGCGATAGCGATAACGAGCAACGAGGTACTTTAGATTTGCATTATTGCATTAATGGATCAATATGTGTTTCATTTATGTGTTAAGCATCTATGTTTCTATCAGATGAGCTCTTATATAGCGATATGAGCAGTTGTAAGACGATCAGTATGATTCGATTGTGAAATTCATTATTTTTATGGAGCGGTTTATTAAACCTTTAGAATAAATATAAAAATATATATTTTTTAAAGTATGCATATATATGTTTTTGTTTATTGTCATATTTGATACATTTAGCTTTTATGGTTCATATACAGTAACGTTAGTCATCATTTGAAGTGAATCTAAGTTGTCCTAAGACGAGAACGCATTTTGGTTTTAGGTTCTAGGACAACTTTGATGAAAGGTTTTGATCCACTTCAAATGCTGACTAGTGTAGTATGCCCAATATGTTATGATATGATAGTAGGCTTTCTAGTGTTAATGAACAAATACACAATTTAATATGATTAATTCCATGCAACTCTACTCTGTTATCATATGAAATGTTTCTGACGGACAGTTTTATGGTCTGTGATTGCATGTGTAATGAATTTAAACTAAAGCAATCTTTAAGTCAGTTTGGATAAAAGCATATGCAAAATAATTTAGTAAACTAATGTAAGTGTTGATGTGTCTCATCTAGATTCTGGCTCTGGTTCCGGCTCTGATTTGGAGCATGAGAGACCCAGATCTGCCAGCAACGGCTCTGTAGCGAGAGTGACAGAGAATCATGATGAGGATGAAGATGGTGGAAAGCCAAGCAATAAAGAGCTGTTTGGAGACGACAGTGAAGACGAGCGTGGAAGCCAGCACGCGGCAGCCAATCAGAACGATCTGGCAACAATCAGATGCGAGTATGCACTGGAACAACGAACACAGCGGGTCAGAGGGCCATCATGAGGAGGATGATGATGAGAGAGGCCACAGATCAGATGTGGTAGTCCAGTCAGGAGCAGGAAGCCACAGGTCTGACAGAGGAAGTGGGAGTCCAGGGTCAGAGGCGGGCAGCCCACGCTCTGAAGCAGGAAGTGGGCATTCAGCTCGGCACCTCTTTAGCTCCCGGCACATCTTTTCAGCTCCCGGCACACCTCATTCAGCTCCCGGCACACCTCTTTCAGCTCCCGGCACACTCTTTCAGCTCCCGGCATAACCTCTTTCAGCTCCCGGCACACCTCTTTCAGCTCCCGGCACACCTCTTTCAGCTCCCGGCACACCTCTTTCAGCTCCGGCACACCTCATTCAGATCCCGGCACACCTCAGTCAGACGGAGAGGGGTCAGGGAAAGATGTCCATTCTGGAGATGAAAAGTGGGGTGGAAAAAGTGACCAATCAGAGGATGAGGACAAACAGCAGAACTCAAACGATGAGAGGGATCATTCTGACGATGAAGGGGAGAAAACAAAAATCAGGTAAGGCATATTGGGAATGGTATATGTGACTCTGGACCACAAAACCAGTCTCAAAGTCGCTGGGGTATATTGGTAGCAATAGCCAAAAATACATGTATGGGTAATTATACATTTTTCTTTGATGGCAAAAATCATTAGGTTATTAAAGGTGCCGGAGGAGATCTCAGAAAACGCTAACTTTAGCCTGATGGCACTGAAAGCGAACGGTCCCCCTCCCTGCAATCGCTGTTCAAAGCCACGCCCCTGATCGCACATGCGCTCAAAAAGCAGACTACCAGAGACAACATTAAATTACCACAATAGGCTACGTCAACGGTTCCCAAGCACAGTCCTCGCACCCTCCCTGCTGCAACATTTCATATGTAACTGTATATCGTATCACGTCCAACGGTTCTGTTCGACCGTATGTCCATAAGTGCCCTGCGAAGTGGACATCACCAGATATTCCGCCATGATTCCAGTTCAAATAGCGAGCGTATACAGGTGCATCTCAATAAATTTAGAATGTCGTGGATAGGGCTGTGACGGTGGCCGTGACAACGCGTCACGGCGGTGGTCGGTTGTCACGCGGTTGTGTATTGCCACGGCGGTGGTGCACGTGACGTCACACACACTCTATGTTAATACACAAATTTCCATTAGATTGGTGAATTTTGGCACGATTCAGCCATGGATTAGTTGGAAACCCAAATATTACATCGCCGATCTGGGGACATTTTGGATTCGTGCCGAACGAGAAAGGCGAACCAATCAATTTGGATGAAGCCATTTGTAGGCTTTGTGGCAAGAAATTGTTAAAAGGCGGGGCCACTTTTTAATCTTCTAATTCCAGAGCCATCTCTGGTCATGTCACCAGCCGTGTGTACTCAACTCATGTCTTCATTCACTATAAGCAAAAGTTAAGTAAAAACAGAATGACTGAGTAATGACGGAGCTTTCGGCATCTGACGCCGCATATTCTCTAAGAGACAAAGAGAGACGAATCTACTTCAACAGTATAGCCTATAGCTGTTTTCATTTATTTCCTTTATATTTCTCTTGTGGCCCGTCCATACTGAAAAAAAGAGAAGAAATGTAAGCTATTTAGTGTTAAACAGGTTGTTTTTGAAAGTCGGTGCTTGAAAAAAGCTTTTGCACTTCAAAGTTAATATTTTAATTATAGGAATTAATATTTTAATTATTAGGCCTATAGCCTAATAGACCAGTTTTAAATACCCTTTTTAAAAACATTTAAATTGAGGAGTAAATATATAAACTTATCTTCGCAGCGCGTCAGTTATGTGGTAATTATTCAGAATTATTGTGAGGCAAATTATTTTTTCCTTTAATTTAATCATAAAAGTAACTTAATAATAATAATAATAGGCCTAATAAAAATAAGAATATAACAGGCCTACATTAATTTGAAATGCCAAATCAGGGCTCTAGGCTGATTCTTCCCACTGGTTTCTCTTTTGCGACTAATTTTCTCAGTTGGTCTCAAGCACAACATTTTATGTATTTATGTTTTGCTACAACATGGGATAAATCAATGCATGCTGATTAACTTATATCATAGTTTATAGTTATATGGTAACGAAAGTTATTTTTCGTCATTAGTAT
Organism: Ptychobarbus kaznakovi; assembly: GCA_027422405.1. NCBI lineage: Eukaryota > Metazoa > Chordata > Actinopteri > Cypriniformes > Cyprinidae > Ptychobarbus > Ptychobarbus kaznakovi. Next base: position 23,588,092 of record CM049809.1, read on the forward strand.
TATTTGTGATTTGAGTTTTATGAAGGGGAATTCCTCTTTTGCTATATTATAAACCGGACTTCAGATGCTTTCACTTTCGGATCTGTAGTCACCTTTTACAAGAAAATCTAATTGTCTGTTTTGCTTGCATCTATTCACATTTTAAGACAAAAAAGATGGATTATTTATTATTATTTATTAAAAAGCACAACAACAATAAAACAGCAGGCTACCATGACAGCTTGCCCATTTTATTAACAAAATCGAATAAGATGAAGCTTGGCATACAGTAGCCTATTATATACGGATTAAGTTTAGCAAACACTGAGGAATACAAATAAACAATTAAAGGAAGCCTTAACGTGAGGTAAACAGCAAAGATAAGCTTTTTAAAAGAAACACAAAACGAAAAACTAAACTAAATGGCTGCCGGTGACCATGCTTGCATTTTTTTCTACAAGAATATCAACATATTCACCTTCTCTGGTTTTAGAAATGACTTTTGATTATTTTAGCGTGAAAACCAAATCCTCTGTCTGCTATCATTTCCTCAATATTCGATCATATTTGCGCTCGCTGTGTGTTCGTTCGCGCTCATGCTGACACGGCGAGTATAAACCAGGCTCTTCACCCGAACCGCTCGCACTGACAGCGCCTCCCTTTACGTGATCAGTGCAATGACTCCTGCTACATATAGGATTAGTCCAACGAATCGTTCGGTTTGTAATGCGTACCGAACGGTTCAATACGAATACACGCATCATTAACACCACTGATATATTATATATATGTATGTATATGTGTATAAAACCCCCACCACCACACCGGCGGTTGTTGGTGATTTCCCACCGCGGTAGTAAAAAATTGCCACCGTCACAGCCCTAGTCGTGGAAAAGTTCATTTATTTCAGTAAGTCAACATAAATTGTGAAACTCGTGTATTAATTAAATTCAATGCACACAGATCAAATCAAATCACTTTTATTGTCACATCACCACAGCACAAGTGCCTTGGTGAGTGAAATTTTATGAGCATGCTCAGACAGTGCAAAAAAACAAAACAACAATTTACATATGGACAGTACATATTTACAGACTGTACAGAAGACAATGTGCAAAATACACATACATATACTCAGTACACATAGAGTTCTTATAAAGACATACTTAGTTACCAATACATTATACACTGTATGTACCATCTACATTATGTACATCTATACATTATGTAATTATAATAGTAATAATGTGAAGGTGCAACAGATTATAAATTTACAACAGATTGGTTGTGCAACAGATAGTTGTGCAAAGGTGCAACAGATTATGCATATGCAATGTCGTGGATGTGCTTTGTATGGTGTCCAGTGATAGCAGATGTGTTAGTGCAGTGTGTGCATGTGGTCCGGTAGAGCTGTGTTAAAGTGCAGTGCATGGCATGTTGCGTGAGTGGGAGTGTGTTGTAGGGTGGGTCATTTCTGACTGTTCATTAGCCTGATAGCCTGAGGGAAAAAGCTGTCCCTCAGTCGGCTAGTGCGGGATCGGATGCTGCGGAGACGTCTCCCTGAGGGCAACAGAGAGAGCAGACTGTGGGACGGGTGGCTGGAGTCTTTGATAATCCTCCAGACTGAAGTAGTTTAAGTCTTTGGTTCTTTTAATTGTGATGATTTTGGCTCACATTTAACAAAAACCCACCAATTCAAATTAGAATATGGTGATATAAAATCAGTAATCACTCAAAACACCTACAAAGGTTTCCTGAGCCTTCAAAATGGCTCTCAGTTTGGTTCACTAGGCTACACAATCATGGGGAAGACTGCTGATCGGACAGTTGTCCAGAAGACAATCATTGACACCCTTACAAGGAGGGTAAGCCGCAAACATTCATTGCCAAAGAAGTGTTCACAGAGTGCTGTATCCAAGCATGTTATCAGAAGTTGAGTGGAACGAAAAGTGTGGAAGAAAAAGATGCACAACCAACCGAGAGAACCGCAGTATGAGGATTGTCAAGCAAAATCGATACAAGAATTTGGGTGAACTTCCCAAGGAATGGACTGAGGCTAGGGTCAAGGCATCAAGAGCCACCACACACAGACGTGTCAAGGAATTTGGCTACAGTTGTCATCATAGGCGTTTTACCTGGGCTAAGGAGAAGAACTGGACTGTTTCCCAGTGGTCCAAAGTCTTTTTCAGATGAGAGCAAGTTTTGTATTTCATTTGGAAACCAAGGTCCTAGAGTCTGGAGGAGGGTGGAGAAGTATAGCACAAGTTGCTTGAAGTCCAGTGTTAAGTTTCCACAGTCTGTGATGATTTGGGGGTGCAATGTCATCTGCTGGAGTTGGTCCATTGTGTCTTTTGAAAACCAAAATCACTGCACCCGTTTACCAAAAATTTAGAGCACTTCATGCTTTTCTGCTGACAGCTTTTTAAAGATGCTGATTTCATTTTCCAGCAGGATTTGGCACCTGCCCACACTGCAAAAGCAGCAAAAGTTGGTCAAATGACATGGTGTTGGTGTGCTTGATGGCCAGCAAACTCACCAGACCTGAACCCATAGAGAATCTATGGGGTTTTGTCAAGAGGAAAATGAGAAACAAGAGACAAAAAATGCAGATGAGCTGAAGGCCACTGTCAAGAAACCTGGGCATCATACCACTCAGCAGTGCCACAAACTGATCACCTCCATGCCACGCCGAATTGAGGCAGCAATTAAAGCAAAAGGAGCCCTACCAAGTATTGAGTACATATACAGTAAATGAACATACTTTCCAGAAGGCCAACAATTCACAAAATTATATTGTATTAGTCTTATGAAGTATTTTAATTTGTTGAGATAGTGAATTGGTGGGTTTTTGTTAAATGTGAGCCAAAATCATCACAATTAAAGAACCCAAGACTTTAAAACTACTTCAGTCTGTGTGCATTGAATTTATTTAATACACGAGTTTTCACATTTGAGTTAATTACTGAAATAAATGAACTTTTCCACAACATTCTAATTTATTGAGATGCACCTGTATGATCCAAACAAAGGGCAT